>CM055904.1:41247688-41770188 GCA_029582155.1 Panopea generosa
AGTTGGTAAAGATATGTTAAGCGAGTGTCAGCCGTGCACTTATGTCATGCGTGGATGGCAATGAGTTAGATATAGTCAATTATAATTGAGAACAAATGAGATATAGAAGATATTTATTTGTTTTGGTGGTAGATCGAATCATGTTTCATTCAGTGATCTCCCAAAGTCATATTCTCACGGGTGGCTTGACACGAGAGAGAATATCATTTTTGGTGATCACGAGATGAAATACCATTTGATCTTAAACCAAAATAAACATTTTTATTTCTATTTTATGCAGTTACATAAATTCTTTTTTATTTTATCTCAATTAGCCATTAGATATTATTGGAATAATAAAAAAATTAAAATACTTTTTTTTAAATAATTTTTTTTATATATTGTTATGCAAGGACAGAAATTTTTTTTTTTCATAATTTCACTGTTTGAAACAGTGGATTACCATAAATAATCAACTCAGAAATCTCTATAATTCATCAGAAAGCATAAAATAAATTCGTTTTATCACAATACTCAGAAAAAATTATACTTCTCATACCACAAACTCATCGAAATGATATTTTTGTTATATTTCCAAAAGTGCTCAACGATGAAAAATTCAGTATTTTTATTACTGCTTGCAGGACTGGCGTGCTGCGTTGAATAGTTAGTTTCACTGCTGAGTAGCATTTGCAACCAAAATACGAATTTGATATTGGTGCGGCTAAATATTTGGTTTAAACAATATTTATGTGTTACCAATATATCACATTTCGATCCTCGATCCTCCGTGGTGTCCTTTAGCAAGACACTTTTTCCGCATATTCTTAGTACTGGTTCTACCCAGGAAAAAAACGTCGAGTGTGATTTGTCTAAATTGTAAGAACTTGTTTCACAATCGATGTAAAACAGAACACGTTTGAACTAATTACTGCTGCATCACCGTGAAATCTATTTCGCTGCCCCTAACTTGACATGAAACATGAAATAAAAGTAAAATAATTACCCCTCCTTCGTCCGACTTCGTCAGCGTATACTTGGATTTCAGCCATTCCGGCGGTTCATTCTCGTTCTCAATAGAGATGACGACCGTTTCAGTTGTAGTGTTGTAGCCGTCTGTCACAGTGATGTCAACAGAAAACGTCCGAAGGCCTATTGTTTCGTAATCTATCACCGTTAACGCCTTAATTTCACCTGCTGTTTAATTTAAGAAAGCATTGTCCTTGTTAGTTTATTTAGATAATGACAATTTCTGGATTTCATCTAATTGAAATAATGTTATGACAAGTTGAAAAGAAAGAGTTATAATATATCAATATCAACATATTTAATTGCGAAATAAGACCACAGGCGGAAGTATCGAAGTTAAGACGACCCAAATTAATCACCTCCAAAAGAAAACAAAACACTCATATCTAACACCCCCACATGGTGTCCCGTTGGAATCATCGCGGCCTTTTTATCAAATAAAGTTAGAAACTTTTTACTAGGCGTTGTTTTGACATTTCACCATGATCGTAATTCAACTTTCCACCATCGTAGTTTCATGTTTTCACCATCGTAGTTCAACTTTCCACCATCGTAGTTTCATGTTTTTCTCCATCGTAGTTTTGACTTTTCACCATCGTAGTTTCGACTTTTCACCATCGTAATTCATCTTTCCACCATCGTAGTTTTATGTTTTCACCATCGTAATTTCATATTTTCACTATCATATTTTCGACTTTCCACCATCGTTATTTCGAAGTTTCGACTTTGACAGCTCGACCCGATGCCTCTCATAAAAAACCCACTTAGTACTGGTTTTACCCAGTCTCGAGAACGGTTCATATAAGCTCCCAGCTTTCATCGCACTCGAGCTTAAATAAATTAATGTTTAAACTAAAAAAAAAAGCGTAAGACAAAAATGTAGATTTGTTCAAGAGTAGCTCTACTATTGTTTTTACAGCACAAAGTTTTAGTTAAATGAGGCCCTCCCTGGGAGGATATCTTTTTCCTGGAGACATCGGTTATGAGGACATCCCCACAGTGATTGTTTTCTCATTGTGAACTAAATTTTTAAAGTGATTTTCTCTCATGACAAACGAGGACGTCCTCCTATGACATTGTCCTCACATCAATTATCTCTAAAGAGATTTTTTATAATTATCTCTTCATCAGTGAGGACATTTTTGTATGCCTGTTATTATCTGAAGGCACGTAAGGACCTCAGCATTTGACTATATCCTAGAATCGATTGTCTCTGAACAGCAAGTATATCTGTTACAGTGATACAGTGATGGACGAAGCGTTTTCAAATATGTCACACAAATAAAGCGAATATTGATAACCTAATAATATCTTATTTGTACCCGTATGGTCATTGGGTAAAAGGTCATCCTCTAATCAACAGTTGTATTTTCCTTAGCAAAAGACTGCACTGTTTCGCAATTCAGTTGCTTATTTATGCTATTGTTAAGTCTTCAGTCACATTCCAATTGATTGATTGATTGAATATTTAGCGTCTTTTTTATGCCACCGAAGGCTAACAGACGATCAGTTAACATAACCACTGTTTCCTGTTTTCTCGAAAAGTTAACCAGGACTCGATCACACCCCATCTCCACAAGTAATTGATAGCTTTCCCAGCTAATCAGCGGTGAGAGACACATGATAATGAAACACAATGTTGTATATCAATCATCACGGAGACTGTTGCCGGGCTGGGATCAGAACTCGCGATCCCTGGATTGATAGTCAGACGCGTAACCGACTGAGCTAATCCTGCCCGGCTCAATCACTTTTCCAATACCCAACCCGGATGTGTGTTGAATGTTGAACTATACTCTAACATGTATTTAATATCACAAAAGTGTTCACAAGTCATGTATAAAAATACAATTCACTTAAAAAATTGCGTTTCAAAGCCGTTAAGAAATAACAGAGCCCTAAAACTAATTTTTATTACTGAATAATAAATAAAAGTTTGACAGTTATTGAGCCTTTGGCAATGATACTTACGTGTAGCTATGGATTTAAAAAGTTTAAAATACATAGAATTTAACATCTTTTAAACCAGTACGTATATTTTTGGAAATATATTTAGTCAATAACGATATACTTAAAATTTTGTGGTGGAATAAACCTATCTTGATAAACACAACGAATGCTCTGAAAATGTGTATATATAAAAACTGTGAAATTACGTATGATCGGAAAGAGTTAACAAAAAGTAGTGCAGTCATATTTTCAGCTGATGACTATTTAAAGAACTACCCACCGGTAAGACGGAATGAGAGAAATCAAGATCAAACCTGGATATGTTTTACAATGGAATCACCCGTGCATTCTTGGACAATAGGAAAAACAAAAGAACCCCACTGGCAGAATGTGTTTAATTGGTCTTGGACATATCGCCAAGATTCAGATATTTTTAGTCCATATAGAAAACTTCGAAAGATGAGAAAGAAAGCTATCATGAAAAACTATACTGAAATATTCCGAAAGAAAATAAAATTTGCAGCTTGGTTGGTAAGCTACTGTAAAACTCACGGAAAGAGAGAAAAATTTGTAGAAATGCTAAAACGTTACATAAAAATAGATATATTTGGTGGCTGTGGAAAACCAGCACCGAAAAATATTCGGGAACTAATAAGTAGTGATTACAAGTTATATCTTGGTTTCGAGAACTCTTTGTGTCGTGACTATGTCACGGAGAAATACTTTAAGAACTACAATCTTAAAGGCCCATCGCCGGTAGATGCTACTCACAGCATTATAGGCGGGGCTTATCACTAGCAGCCAACAGAAGATACTGCCTGTTGCAAATTGTTTTAAACAACAATGTTTATTGTATGTGCGGGTTCCTCAGTATTATGAATTGCAATAAAGGTTTCCCCAGACTTACTACAACAAACACAGCATTCAAATAGATTGCAATGGCCATCTTATCTGCATGCATAATAAACAAATTTGCTAATTAGGTACATCCAATTTACAGTTTCATGCTGGGTTACATATAACACATCTCTGGTCATGATCAAAGAGATAAAGTGAAATTATTTGGGTCAAGTTCTATGGATTAGTACATTATTTACCTAGAGAGTATAAAAGTTATTTATGAAAACTAGTTTATCTTATTTATTATGGATGCATATCAAACGGGCATACATGTTGTAATTAATTGTAGATAAATTGCTTGGACACAAGTAAAGGGCAAACAATTATTTGTGAGACAAAACATACAAAGACTGAAAAATAAAGAAACTCCTTTGACATTATAGAATGACCCATTCCATTTAGGTTCACAATTTCCCTGGCAAAACTTACAAATTGAAGAAAATCGTGGAAATACTTTAAAAGTTTCGAGGGAACAGTTTTATATATTATTTAATTTATTTAATTATAATGAGTGTGATTTTGAGGATCATTTAGTTACACCAGACTTGTCAATTAATGTTGATGAAAATAACTTGTTAGACACAGAACATAAAGGAATATTTATTGTCAGATGGCAATCAGGACAAAATAGAAGCACAGATGGGGAAAATGATGACGTGATTATGATGTTGATGATGAACATGAAAATAAATACATTCCTGTAGAACAGTTATGGATATTGTTTTCATGTCCGTTTATTTCAACATCAGTTTTGGCTAGGTGAATTTTCATTTCCTAATCAAAGAAACAGTCATTTACCAAAACGTAGATACAGACAATACTGGAATATGTTTTCAAATGTAGGAGTTTGGTTCCAACTTCATTATGTAAGAAAAAAAAAGCAAAGAATATTAAACCAACCAAGATCTAAATTATGCCAAGTTGTGTTTTGAACCTAGTTCATGGTTCATACACAAACATCCAAGGCCACCTATATAGCACTAAGTGTTTTTAATTGAAGGCTGTGACATAAGAACTGTATAAACAATAAAATGACATTCATTTACTAAAAATACAAAACTAAAAGTTACTTTTAAAAGGAAGCTATTGTGAATTATGGGATTTAAAACAATGATCAGCCAAGGTAAGTGTGAATTGTAACTTATTTGCATCCAAATAAAAAAGCAAGTATGCATGTATCTGAGATAAGCCATGAACTACAATGTATAATCATTTGTTTATACATGTATATGAAAATGGCAGAAATAGTATGAAGATTGATCTTCCTAAACATGTAATTCACAAACTGAAAGTCAAACACATTATTCTACTCTGAGATATCAAACATTGCATGGCTCCTCACAAGTAGGTTATACACATCTCCAAGCAAGTGTTGATGTTTACACCACGAGACAAGGGTCAAACGGGGTTCAAAATTCAAATATTTAGCAAATTTTCCTTGATATTTCAATTTTGTAAGGACTATTACTACTTTGTTTCAGGGAGCTTTTGTGAATAAAGGGCATTTTTATAAAGACAAAATATGTCCCTACAAATGCACTTCTTTTTGAAAATAATGACATATTTGTTACTATGTTTTACAGAAAAACATCTCCCAATTCAACATTGTTACAAAAAAGTGCCACCATTTGAAATTAGGCTCCTCCCATTTCTTTTTATAGAAAAGTTTGGGGTTTAACGTTATCAACATAGTAAGAGGTGGTTCAGATTATAACGACTTTTTACCAAATCAATCCTTCGTAAACACAGCCGACTTTACATCGGTAAAGGAGTTAGCAGATTTTGTGAAACGCCTTGGTTCCGATGAGAAGGAATACACAGGTCGCTTGAAACAGAAGGGTTCATATGACGCGATTGATCTTTTCTGGGTTCCTAGCACAATGTGTTCGATCTGTGAACGGTTACAAAATCTGGACAAATATAGGAAGAGTTATTTAGGTTTTTTTAAATTGGTTTGGGACATGTGAAAAAGCAAATGACTTACACTAAGAGTGTGGTGACATTATTAATATTATGTTGTTAACTGACGTAGACATTTCACATAATGACGTGTTCACATTTCATTATGCTCATTTATAATAGTTTTACTAATGTATCATGGCTTGTTAGTTTCACTTTTTCAACGATGTCATTTTATTTCATTAGTTTAAACATATTTTATTTCAATATATCATGAAATGGGGTCGATCCACAAGTTCTGCCAACATTAGATTCGGCCCTTCCCCTACAGTTTAATAAAACATATTATGGCAATACTACGGTTAAAACTTTTATCGAAAAGAAAATCAAAATTGAAAATTTTAAAAAAGTTTAAAGAGAAATAGTTGCTTATTTCATTCTTATTTGTTAACCCCCTCACACCTTTTAAAATTGTAATTTTAAAATGTTGTTGTTTATAGTCATTAAGATGGGGTACATTTTAAATTTTAATTATATATAAAACATTTTGCATTAGGATGTGGTTCCTTTTCATTAAGAAACGTTTCATTTTCATTAAGATTTATAAACTTTCGTTCATAATAACGTGGTTTCGTTTTCACCACGGTTTGATAGCTAAAAAGTATTATGTGCTGAGGTTTGTTGTTTTATTAAACAGTTATGTTTCTCGGCAATCATTCCTGATGCAGTTCAGATTCAATGGAAGTTTCTTCATTGACCAAATAAGTTTTTTTCAGTCGAATTTTCTGTATTGGCCAGACAAGCCTTTTATGATCATGGTTTGGCATGCGATAAACTTTGATAGCATTTGCACGTGTTTTAGAGCTTACTTAATGACTTTATTCAGAAAACATTGCCGTAGACGAACTGTATTTCAACTGTAAGTATATTCCCAGTGTTGTTTTCCCCTGTCTTGTCCATTTGTTTTAATAAATTTGAATAAAACCACCGTCATACCGCAAGTAACTGGCATACTTTATCACATAAAGCGAGACTCGAATCTAAAACCGTAGCGGTGATATGCAAGTGATAATTAGACGGTGCCTCGGACCACTCGGTGACGGAGGACCCCCTGTCGTTGTCTTGTCCAACCATTTATTATAAAGAACCACCGAATAAATGACTGTTGATCCCAAGCATAAGGAGGTGGCTGTTGATTGCTTCTTGTACATCTAACTAAACCGTGTAAGCTTTTATTTTTTGTTGAAGTTTGTTTTATTTTCTTTGTGTGTTTGGTATTCGGTATTTATTCATATTATCACGTGGTTTGTGGGTCATACACGACAGCGTGGTCTAAGGCTTTTATGATTCCTGTAATATTATTGAGTTGCTCCTTTTTAGAAATTTTATAATATATAACAAATTCAGGGGCAGCTTTAAAAATGTTTAAGATGCAGCTGTGTAAACAGGGTTCACTAACATCAAAGGTCACTGTGTGTCAGCTTGATGGGACAAGCAATTGAAGCCTTAAGCTTATCATAATTTAGAGATGGCAATTCGGTTTCGAGATAAGATATGGGCGTATTCTGATATGGACTTAGTAGTTCTGAAATTGACCAATGGCAAGGTAGTAATGAGTTGACGAATGAGGGAATAAGGTTTCTTGTCTTTATGGATGGGTGGAAAGTATAGCTGGATGGTCAGTTGGAGACAGATGTTGGTTACGTTAAGATGTCAGCTAGAGACAGACGTTAGTTACGTTAAGATGTCAGCTAGAAACAGAAATGGATTACGTTAAGATGTCAGCTAGAAACAGACATTGGTAACGTTAAAGATGTCAGCTAGAGACAGACGTTGGTTACATTAAAGATGTCAGCTGATGTCAGCTAGAGTAATGCGTTGTTAAGTGAAGATGTCAGCTAGAGACAGCCTTTGTTACGTTAAGATGTCAGCTAGAGATAGACGTTGGTTACGTACAGATGTCGGCTAGAGACAGACGTTGGTTACGTTAAGATGTTAAATTGACTTAAATGAAACCACGCGAGTTTGAGTGTCTGTTAAGCCACAGTCCTTATTAGCGCTCTCAAACTGAAGCGCAAGTCGGTTTTGGATGGCAATGTTCTTCATCGGCTCCTTCATCTGGAGTAAAATCAGTACACCCGGGTGTTTGTCTATGTTGATATTAATTAAAATCAAGACCATAATATCTTTTTAACTCCTAAGGCCATAATAAATTAATTGCTATATTATCATCCCCGCCCGCCCCCTTATTTTTATGAAGCCCTACCCTTTTTATTTTCATTAACAAAATTGTTTTAATTATTAAATAAAACAAAAATTTAAAAATGAATAAAAAAATCCTCCCATCCTCCCCGTTTTTAAGAAAAAAAATGGATGATAATCTAGCAATTAATTTATTATGGCCTAAGTTTCAAGGGTTTGATATGGGGATAAATCAAGTTGCCCACTGTGAAGTTTGGTTTAAAATGACCGTAGTGCTACCATCACAACTGCCATCGCATTTAATAAAATCAAAATTTTGGAAACGAACTGGAGTGGTTTTAACATTCATTGCCAACCATACCAATAATTATTCCTTTGAAAACTTTTTTTCAAGTTAACTTCGATAGAGATCAACTTCACTTAGGCACGCTTTATACTGGATTGAGCATTTGGTTGCTTTTAATAATTTAAAATGGATGGTAAAGGTTGCTTGAGTTATACTAGATTTTTCTTTGCATATTGTCGACCCCAATCAAAGATAATGTGGTTGGATTTTTGTTTAAACGACTACAATTTATTTATTTATTTATTTATTTATTTATTTATTTATTTATTTATTTATTTATTTATTTATTTATTTATTTATCTTTCTATTCATTGATTTATTATGTTTATAATTATGTATATATTTGTCTTGCATTAATGAACATAATTACAATTTTTTGAAAAGTTTAACAACTTCGATTTACTAATGAACAGCAAACCAAACTAAAGTTTATAATAAAAAAAGTATTATTATTATTTTTTTAAGGAAGAGGTTTACAGTATGAAATATGTCCAGCTTATAATAGCATTTGGGGATTTATATTTTTACACAAGAATAGGTTTACATATATAGGTAGATAAAGATATTTCATATGATTCGCGTGCCATTTTATTATTGTTATTATGTTACCTGTTTGTTCATGGTTATTTATGACTTATTTGTATACATCAAAGGTTAACCATCTCACTTACAAATACATATATGACAGGCTAATGGAGATTAGATGACAGGCTAATGGAGATAAGATGGATATATTATGATAAAATATAGCCTTAGGTTTATCATGATGTATAATTGTCAGGCAGTTTTGTGATAACAGATAGGCGGGGTAATTAAGAAACTGACCAATAGTGAGGTAGTAATGAATTGGCCAATCAAGGGATAGTTGTTTGGTCAGTCAGAGAAATACCTTAGCTAGAGTAACACAGTCAATTGAAAGGTAACCTCGAGTAGGGTAACATGTCGAGTGTTAGAAAAGGTTAATTTTAGACGAGCTTTAATGAACAATTTTGGATGCTTTTGAGCGCTTCTTTTAACATCAAAATGATCGGCAATTGGCAAATTTGGTATAGAGAGAGAGAGAGAGAGAGAGAGAGAGAGAGAGAGAGAGAGAGATAGAGAGAGAGAGAGAGAGAGAGAGAGAGAGAGAGAGAGAGAGAGAGAGAGAGAGAATTGACAAACCCTCCCCTGTTTCGACATACAGACAGACAGACGGACGGACGGACGGACGGACGGACGGACGGACGGAGACAAACAGACAGACAGACAGACAGACAGACAGACAGACAGACAGACAGACAGACAGACAGACAGACAGACAGACAGACAGACAGACAGACAGACAGACAGACAGACAGACAGACAGACAGGCAGGCAGGCAGGCAGGCAGGCAGGCAGGCAGGCAGGCAGGCAGGCAGGCAGTCAGTCCTAAAAACAGACCTAAAAACAGAAATATAAATATTTCAAAAAAGGTGATATATCAGGAGCACAGATAGTCATTATCAAATGTATACAAATAAAATAAATTACGATTGAACTGTTACATATGCATTGAACTGTTACATATGCATTAATTCACAAAATCTCAAGTTGACGAATACACACAGTATGTTTGGAGCTACAGCCGATCAATATATAACATGTACTTTGCTTTTAATTTCGATTGCGCATGGGCAACAGGAAGAACTACGATGGTGAAAAGCCGAAACAGCGATGGTGAAAACGCGAAACAACGATGATGAAAACGCAAAACTACGGTGATGAAAAGTCAAAACGACGTTGGTGAAAACGCGAAACAACGATGATGAAAAGTCAAAACGACGATGATGAAAAGTTGAACCAACATGGTGAAAAGTCGAAACAACGATGTAAAAAGTCGAAACTACAATGTCGAAAAGTCACAACAATGATACAACGAAACAACGATGATGAAACGTCGAAATCTCCATCGTTTTTCCCCATCGTAGTTTCGACTTTACTTAATTTGATAAAACTGCCGCGATGATTCTTATTGGACACCGTACTTCCACTCCCTTATTTTTTTTAATATATATATATTTTTATTATTATATTGAACACTTATACGTTTTACATGAATATATATGAATAGAATTATATGTTAATTTTCTTTTTAAAACATGATGAAGAAGGGGTTATAGTACGTGGTGTCTAGTTCAAGCCATCGTGCTACCGATTTGTCGACAGGATTTTTAAAATTTTAAAATTGGTTTAAAACATTACACCCCCCAATTTATCATGCCTAAATATACTTATTGTCCGTTTTTCCAAAACGATATCTAATTAAACATACCAAAATAATATATCGAAAAGTTATTTCATTTCAAGCTTACCACTCTAATTTACATATCGACTTTGTCACGTTTTGGCGGAATTGACATACTAAACTATTCGGATTTTATTTATTATTTATTAATTATAATGATATAATGATGCTTTATTCGTTTTGATAATTAAGACTGTTACAGAGTTTTATCCCGATACACTCCCTTTAAAGGAAATCCCCAAGTTTCGTTTTATCCCGATACACTCCCTTTTAAGAAAATCCCCTATATTCGTTTTTTTCCCCTGATACGCTCCCTTTTAAGGAAATCTCCAGATTCGTTTTATCCCGATACACTCCTTTTTAAGGAAATCCCCAGATTCGTTTTATCCCGATACACTCCCTTTTAAGGAAATCCCCAGATTCGTTTTTTCCCGATACACTCCCTTTTAAGGAAATCCCCAAGTTTCGTTTTATCCCGATACACTCCCTCTTAAGGAAATCCCCCAGATTCGTTTTATCCCGATACACTCCCTTTTAAGGAAATCCCCAAGATTCGTTTTATCCCGATACACTCCCTTTTAAGGAAATCCCCAGATTCGTTTTATCCCGATACACTCATTTTAAAGCACATTCTCCAGTTTCGTTTTATCATATCTTTTAACAGAGGATGAACCAATATATATGTAGCCTAATTGTTAACAATATTAATTTAGAGCATTTTAATGTATAAAATTTAGCTAGATTAATCATTGATTCAATAAATTTTAAGAAAAGTATCGTTGTATACAGCATTATCTAAGATCACTAAATATGAACATTTACATATAAAGTGATATTCATCTTCTATGTCTCAAGCATTACTTCATACACAGTATCGTTCAAACATGGTAACTATCAAAGATATTTGTTAAACTAAAACTTACTGCAGCGGTGGTGGTCTAAGGAAAGTGCGTCCGACTTGGATGTGGAAGGTCGTGGGTTCGATCCCCAGCCGGGTCATACCAAAGACTTGATAAACGGTACTAGAAGCTGTCTCGCTTAGTGCACAGCATTTAGAGGATAGGTCTTGGTCTGGTCGGCCCGGTGTCAGTATAATATGACTGGATGGGGTATCATGTGTCTGCGTCATGATACTCCAGTGTGATAGCTCTCAGAATACTGTCTAAAATAGACAATACAACAACAACAACAACAATCACATAAACAAACACTTACAGTCTTGGTCACAACTGAAGTTATCAAAAAAATTGTCTGTAGAGGCACAGCTATATTTCAGCACGTCGGGATTATTTTCATCAGGGTCGAAATGACTGAAGTCATGGACCACGGCGCCTACAGCGTTGTTTTCCGTAAATGGTATATCGTCAAACGGTACGTCTACGAATGTTGGTGGAGTATTAGAGTCTAAAAAGCAAACAATAATAATAATAATAATTATAATAATAATAATAATAATAATAATAATAATAATAGTAATAGTAATATTAATAATAATAATAATAATTATAATAATAGTAATAGTAATAGTAATAATAATAATAATAAAAGAAGAAGAAGAAGAAGAAGAAGAAAAAAAACAACAACAACACACTTACATAAACAAGAGTTGTCAGAAGGCAACAAAGCTCACCGATTGGATAAAACTCACCACCCATTCAAAGATTGAGAATGGAGGCAAACACAAACACTTAAACGCAACTTAACGCAAAAGTTTAACCTGGATGTCTACAGACGACAAATTAAGTCAAAAGGGATATAACTCTGCCAAATACAACCCTGAGAAATGGTTCTTGTCTCTGTGTGTTCAATCGATGATGATGAACACACGTGCGAAGTTTCATTCATATCCAATGAGTGGTTGCATAGATATCTTACCTGATAAAAACTTTAACCTGAAAAATGAAGTCGAAAAAGGGCCATAACTCTGCCAAAATGCAATCCAGAGTTATGGATTTTATCTCTGTATGTTCCATCGATGATGGTGAACACACATTCGAAGTTTCATTCATATCCAATGAGTGGTTGCATATATATCTTACCTGATAAAAAAATTTAACCTGAAAAATTAAGTCCAAAAAGGACCATTCTGCTCCAAAACACAATGAACACACGTGCGAAGTTTTATTCACATCCAATGAGTGGTTGCATAGATATCTTAAACTTAAACGCAAAAGTTTAACCTGGGTGTCTACAAACGACGCCGACGCCGACGACGACGACGCCGGGGTCATGGCAATAGCTCTCCTTGGAGTTCGTCCTGGCGAGCTAAAAATCATTGTCGTACTGTGCGATTAGGGTACAAACCATACACTGCGCATGCTAAGTATATTCCCGCCTTGTATCAGAGTAATACCCGTCATACTTATAAAATATCAACATACAATAATGTCGTCTGATATCTATCGAACGCTCTTGTATCAATTATTAACCCTACGCGCTGTGGTTATATCTCGATTATGAGAAACCTATGATACAACATGATGTAAGAAGTATAAGTTTATTAGGGAAGTAAATACATGACGATTGTAATAATTTGAGATTAATATTTTTGAATTAAAGAAAGAAACAGAATATTGTGAATAAATCGGACGTCATTCAGAATAAAATAAAAAAACATGACCAGCAGGTTCACAAAATAAAAGGATATAACCATTAAGATCCAAAAAAAATGGAAGGATATAGCTAGCAAGATCCCAAAATGGAAGGGCATAGCCAATAAGATCCAAAATTGAAGGGCATAGCCAGCAAGATCCCAAAATGGAAGGGCATAACCAGTTAGATCCCAAACTGGAAGGACGTAACCTGTAAGATCCCAAAATGGAAGGGCATAACCAGTTAGATCCCAAAATGGAAGGGCATAACCAGTTAGATCCTAAACTGGAAGGACATAACCAGTAAGATCCCAAAATGGAAGGACATTACCAGTTAGATCCCAAACTGGAAGGACATAACCAGTAAGATCCCAAAATAGAAGGGCATAACCAGTAAGATCCCAAAATGGAAGGGTATAACCAGTTAGATTCCAAACTGGATGGACATAACCAGTTAGATCCCAAAATGGAAGGACATAACCAGTAAGATCCCAAAATGGAAGGACATAACCAGTTAGATCCCAAACTTAGATCCCAAACTGGAAGGACATAACCAATAAAATCCCAAAATGGAAGGACATAACCAGTTAGATCCTAAACTGGAAGGACATAGCCAGCAAGATCACATAATGGGAGGACATAACCGGTAAGATCCCAAAATAGTAGGGCATAACCAGTAAGATCCCAAAATGGAAGGACATAGCCAGCTAGATCCCAAACTGGAAGGACATAACCAGTAAGATCCCAAAATAGTAGGGCATAACCAGTAAGATCCCAAAATGGAAGCACATAGCCAGTTAGATCCCAAAATGGAAGGACATAGCCAGCAAGATCGTAAACTGGAAGGGCATAATCAGTTAGATCCCAAACTGGAAGGACATAACCAGTAAGTTCCAAAAATAGAAGGGCATAGCCAGTAAGATCCCAAAATAGAAGGGCATTGCCAACTACTATATCCCAAAATGGAAGCGCATAACCATAAAGATCCCAAAATCGAAGGGCATAACCATAAAAATCCCAAAATCGATGAGCATAACCATAAAGATCCCAAAATCGAAGGGCATAACCATAAAGATCCCAAAATCGATGGGCATAACCAGTTAGATACAAAATGGAAGGGCATAACCATAAAGATCCAAAAATCGATGGGCATAACTAGTTAGATACAAAATGGAAGGACATAACCAGCAAGATCGCAAAATGGAAGGGCATAACCAGTAAGATTCCAAAATGGAAGGGCATAACCAGCAAGATCCAAATATTGAAGGGCATAACCACTAAGTTCAAAAAAAAAAATGAAATGTCGATATACCGTGAGTTGTTTTATAGAAGAGACATAATTTCATTTCAATGTATTCACCTGCTACTATTTTTTCTGTGTATTTGCCTGTTGATTTCAATGTATTTATCTGCTTTTTCAATGTATTTACCTGCTATTTCATCGATTTACCTGCCTTTTCAATGTATTTACCTATTATATTTTAAATGTATTTACCTGTAATTTCAATGTATTTAACTGGTTTTTCAATGTATTTACCTGCTATTTCAATGTATTTACCTGCTAATTCCAATGTATTTGTCTGCTAATTGCAATGTATTTATCTGATTTTTCAATGTATTTACCTGCTAATTTTAATGTATTTACCTGCTAATTTTAATGTATTTACCTGCTAATTTCAATGTATTTATCGGCATTTTCAATGTTTTTACCTACTATGTGAATGTATATACCTGCTAATTTCAATGTATTTGTCTGCTTTTTCAATGTATTTACCTGTTATGTGAATGTATATACCTGCTTTTTCAATGTATATACCTGCTTTTTTAATGTGTTTACCTTTTTATTTCAATGTATTTATCGGCCTTTTCAATGTATTTACCTGTTATTTCAATGAGCAAAAACTCTGACGTTGGATTTTGGTTGTATTTGTCTTTAACTTTCAATTCAAGTTTATAAAACTGTTCTGGATGCGAGTGAAGGTCACACTTGGAGGTGATCACGCCGTCTGAAAGAATTGATTTGTTTATAGTTTAATGAAAGTAACAATTCAAATATATTTTAATGTTTTTAACTTATTTAATTTACATCGATTGTGAAACCAGTTCTTATACGAGTAAAATAGATAAATCAATCTCGAAGCATTCCTGGACAGAAATAATACTAATAATTTGCGGATAAAATGTCTTGCCCAATGACACTACATATGGCCGTGGCGAGGGTTCAAACCACCAACCCATCGATCTTCGATGCTCTGCCACTGCACCACACGCTCACCAATCGTTTTTGTATAGTAAAGGAAAGTATAGCATGACTAAGTATTAGTGAACACTGAAAAATATTGACTCATAAAATATTTTTATTAGATTATTTTTTTTTTCAATTTCAGTAAAAGATCATATTTATTTTTATCTACATTTGACAACTCAATATTTAAAGTAAAACATACACACAAATAATTCTTTCAAAGAAATAAACAGTCGCAAAACCAAAATAATAATACGCTTTTTGTGACAGTCAGGAGAACACATATGCGCATGCGCGGGGCACGATCTCATTTAAAACCGGAATACATCTTTTAAATGTGACCTACTTGGTGTTACGTTAAAGCAACAGGTGTCGCTGGGGGTACAACCCAGAAGGGAGAATTCAACAGGTTCACCGTTATCATTAGACGCTTCTAAAGTAAACACCTCATTGGTCGCAGCCACTTCCTTGGCCTTGATTTTTATCTTGGTCGTTGTTTCGTCCTCTGAAAATAATTTAACATGGGAAAAATGTGATAATTGTTAACAATTGACATGGCGCGAGAACGATTATCTATCCGCCCGCTAGTCACGTGACCTTGTATATCCAAGTAAATACAATTCAGTGTTTACTTAGACATTGTAAGCTTGTCTGAGGAAAATTGCGACGTGGTTACCAGTATCGATCGCTGATTTATATTTATTCGTTTGATTGATAGCCCGCATCCAATCAATTGGGTAGCCGGGAGACGGCCGGATATCAATATAGTTATAACAACTGGCCGACCATCATTAATCTAACTACAGATCCTTTGAGCGGAGTCGTAGTGTAAAAGGAAATAGTGTTGACCGCTCACACCAGTGATTGCAGGTTCGATCCCAAACTCGACCCGATCCCTCTTGTAAAAACAACATTCAATACTGATTATACCAGGAAGCAAACTATTCAATGGCATAAAAGAGCAGTATCTGTTCTCATTACATGTGCATATACGGACGGTGATGGATACTGAGCAAAAGTTACCAGATCAAACTAGCATAATATCTAGCATTCGGTGCTCATTGTATTCAAAATATGGAACAAACAAGATATGCTGCCTATGCTCATTAAACGACAAATTATTATCGCAGACATCAGTACGTTTTTTTTTAAAAAAGAAAAACACCAAAAATGCTGGTTAACGATGCATTGTTTAGTCTTTACTACTCTTGTTTATAGACCCCTGATCCGTCAGTCTTAATCCGCACAGTTTTTTCTAAAAATGTTATCTGAATATAGCACACTGCAGACGAACATTGGCGGAGATTGTCGAAAATGATAAAAGTAAACAAATAGATTAAAAACTCGGTCTGCTTATTTAAGAAATACACATTTAGAACGAAATCTTTACTTAGTATTTTGTACGCCTTTAAAAACTGGTAATTAATGGGTTCATAGGAATGCTTTTAACAATAACAAACAAATTTAATTTCAATTTTTTTTTGTTAATATCAATAGTTGTGTGTTTAGGAAGTTTAACGGGGCTTTAATATTCTTTTAAAATACATGTATGTTAACATTCGCAAATAGGATAAACTCATTCATATGTTTTAATCGCATCCACATTGACAAACTGATATTTCTTTGATTTTCGTTTGTCACTCTTAATTACTGAAGGTTAAAAAGGTTTCGATCACTAACAATCTTAAACTCCAATATTGGAGAGCTACACAAATATTATAACCCCATAATAAAACTGAGTCGCTATTTTAACTTTCTGAAGGTGTAAGTCCACCATTGATTTGTTTTGCCTTTATTCTATAGTAAGTAAAACAGTGTGCATGCTTGCCATTCAATAAATGAAAGAAATAAACCTTACATTTTATTGTCTGTCAACTTCTGTACTATCAAAACATGATAAGAAAAGTAGGGGTCATTTAGCATATAAGAGATTAAACTTTCTGTTAACAAAGTGAAAGTAGACGTCAGAAATTATAACTTTGTCTTCATACTCCAATTTCCAAGCATCAATTATCTGTTCTAAATGAACAATCCAAACTTGACAATGTTTTCAATATGTTCGAAATACATAAATAATGTTATTCAAATAAGAGAAATAAACATTAAAAAAAGGAAAATGCATTTTTAAAGCAGAAGAAACATGGCTTATTTATAACCGCCATTATGCGACTGCCCCGCGGGAGCATTTCCTGTTAACAATGGTGGTGCTTTGCCTGCAATGTTTCACGTTTCAAGTTTTATCTAATTGTGAAGTGAGAGTGGTTTTCTGGAACTTCGTTCTGTTGTGTGTGTGTGTTTTTTTTATCAAGCTTTGTATATTATACAAGTGTTCAAGTTTAATTCAGAAACTAGGCCAATAAGGGCATCAGTCAAATACAGCAACATTTTTATAAACATGAAATGATCTACATGTGTATAACAAAAGCAGTGACAGAAGCATATTGACCAGTAATAAACATTAATATCAACTTGAGGAGCTGACTAGTATGTATTGACTAGATGTCAAACATTATACATATCACTAAATTTTATATCCGTATTACAACTTTGTAATTCAAAACACATACAGTAAATTATTATGTAAGGAAGATGATATTGTTACCTAAGAACTTTATTTTCTTTACACAAATTGTGATCTTCATCAGAAAATCTGTATCACTACTTTGAATTATTTTTTTAAAATTTATAATGTTTGGTCCACATAAAGTCATAGCAATGTAGTTTGTTTTATCTGCGTTAAAGTTGGCACAATTAAAATGTTATGGAATTCATCACCAATGGCAGTAGTATTACATAAATGACAATATCTTCCATTTCTTTCAATACCATGAAAATACATTTTTTCAATAGTTAATTTATCATTACAAACTGACATAAGGTTATGGCTTAATTATCTGGTAGCAATTTAAAAAATAGTTTTCTAACTCAAATGCTGATTAGAAAAAGTTTATACACTTTCGTGATGCGTCCATTTCATTTGACTGTTCAATAACTGTACACATTGATCTTTAATACTAAGTTGTACAATATTTCACTCACGTCCAATGTTTGTAAACGCCGGTGGTTCATCAGGGTTGACATTAATAGAAAACGTCTTGTTACGGCCCTTGGTTCCGCTGGCATCTTCACACTGCATTGTGACTTCGTAATATGGATTGATTTCGTCATCCATTGGTTTACCAGCGACAGCTTCACCGACATAGTACAGTATCCATTCTGAAAAGTCGAACATCCTACTAACAGTTTTCAAATTGTATCAGCCGGGCCCGATTAGCTCAGTCTGTTACGCGTCTGACTATCAATCAAGGGGTCGTGAGTTCGAATCCCCACATATCAATAGTATCCGTGATGATTGATATACGACATTGTGTCTTATTATCATTCGTCTCTCACCGCTGATTAAAGTTGGGAAGTTATCAGTTACCTGCGAAAATAGGGTGTGCTCGAGTACTGGTTAACGTTTCAGGATCCTAGGAAACAGTGGTTAGGTTAAGTGGTCGTCTTTTAGCCCTCGATGGCATAAAATGACGCTAATATTCAATCAATATTCATTCAATCAATCAAATTGAATCATTGACCGAGTGATACAACAATGAAAGTTCCGTAAAGAAAAATGCTAAAAGTTTTTAATGGTCAGTTCTTAGCAGAATTAACTTAGTAACGGTACCGTCTTACAGTAACATACAAATAGCAATAAGTATAGTCATCAGAGACTACATATAAACAGAGATAAGTAACGTCTTCAGAGACATATAAACAGAGATAAGTAACTGCAGTACTTGTTTAAATTTCGGATGACACATTTGGCGTTTTCCAAATCTTGAAAACACAACTTCTCCTGAACCGACCAACATATTTTTGTGATTTTGGTATCCAGAGGAATGGTTTGATTGTACATGTAACATTGGGTGGTAAAATTTCGATTATTATATTTAAAGAAATGAAGAGTTATTACGCTTTCGGTTATTTTTATTGTAATAAATCTTTATTTAACCTTTTTTAAAATGAGAAATAGGCATTTAGATATTTATATGACATTTTCTCCATACATGGATAATATCATTGTTTTACATAACATTTCAATTTCTATGATGTGTTGTTAAAATGCTTTTGTTAACGTTTTCGTTATACAAATGATTTTTTTAAAAAATAATTCAACATTTTTCTTTTTCAACTCGTAATAAGTAATAAAAATTAAATAAATAAAATCAAAAATAAAATAATAATAATCGGAAATAGTCGACAGTTTTATTAACTTTACCTTACTACCAAAAATATCAAACTCAGTTGTAGTTGTTGTTGTATGTTGTAAGCGTCGCTTTCAAAAAATTTTCAGTCATATCGCGACGGTGTCTACTTGAGACAGTATTCTGAGCGCTGTCGCACTGGAGTATCATGCCGAAAACACATGGTATGATACCCCACCCAGTCACATTTTACTGACACCGGGCCGACCAGACCTAGAACTCTCCTCTAAATGCTGAGCGTCAAGCGAAGATGCTTCTGGTAAATTTTTTTAAAGTCTTTGGTATGACCCGGTCTGGGATCAAACCCCCGACCTTCCGCATGCGAGGCAGACGCTCTACCACTAGACCACGCCGCGGTATCAAATTCAGAAAAAATCTTTAAATATTTATAAAAAAAAATTATAGACGTCAACTGCAGTTTCATCAGTGTATATTGCATGAAATAATATTAGCCTGTAGTATTTGTAACTAAGTCACTGCTGTTTAGACGTACAGTAGAATTTCGATGGCTCGAACCCGGCGGGAATGGACAAACTAGTTCGACTTAAAGGTTGTTCGAGCCAAGTATTGTTCAACATCGTACCATTCATGTACACGTTAATACATCGAAATGGGAATTTGGCCCGGGTCCAGGTCAGTGGTTCGAGCTATATGTGGTGTTCGAGCTATCCGTATTCGAGCTATCGGAGTTCTACTGTATCTAGTTTGAAAATAGTAACAGACAAATAGCACTGAATGTATTAATCAAAGTACGTAAATACTGATAGCGCAGCTCTAATGAATATTCATACGCCTTCTTCATTTGACTAATATTGTTGTAACCGTCTTCCCGCAAGTAACTCGAAAACTTTCTCAAAAAAATTTTTTGGAGTGAGCGGGACTCGAACCTACGACCTTGTGATATTAAGACGGCGCCTTAGACCAACCGGCCATGGAGGACCCTTCTTTTGGAATAGCTTCTACCAATAATTCTAATAGAACATGATGATAGTTCAGACATATTAGAATGGGTCACTTGTAGTACAAATCTGCTTATCTGCGATATTTTTATATGCTGGTATTTTTCAACGTTATATATACATCATGTACATATTGTATGAATGACTGACTGAATATTCAACCCATTCTTTTAAGCAATCGATCCAAGCAACGGCACTCATTTCCGCAAGTCACTGGTAACTTTTCCACTTGACTCAGCGGTGAGAGAC
Source organism: Panopea generosa (assembly GCA_029582155.1). NCBI lineage: Eukaryota > Metazoa > Mollusca > Bivalvia > Adapedonta > Hiatellidae > Panopea > Panopea generosa. Next base: position 41,268,548 of record CM055904.1, read on the forward strand.
AAATGCCAATGAGACGTAATGTTGTATATCAGTCATCACGGACTCCAACTCACGACTCCCAAATTGATTGTCAGACACGCTTACGACTGAGCTAACATGACCCGACTATCAAATGGATTGTTTTCAAACATAGAGCTTCAAACGCGGGCTAAAAAGATTATTTCTTATATACAAGATGAGAATATTTACATTTTACCGGGATATCTTATGTCAAGGCTGGGATAAAAGTCTCGAGCTCTGACGTGGGAATCTTTGGCATGACGTATGCATAATAAATATATGACTATAATTTGACCGTTGTAAAATATAATGGTGGATTATAGGATCTATGTATAGGATTATAGGCATAGTACCACCATTGCAAAAAGGAAGTGCTTCCGTGGGGTAGTCGCATAATGGCGGTAATAAATAATCCTCATTTCGTCTTCTTTAAAAATGCATTTTCCTTATTTTAATGCTCATTTTTTTATTTGAATGGCATTATTGATGTTTTTTGAACATTTTGATAGCATTTTCATGTTTGAATTGTGAATTTAAAAAAAATGATGCTTGGAAATTAGGTTATGAATACATAATTTCGGAAGTCTACTTCCACTTTGTCACCAGTGTACACACTGAGCAGAAAAAAATTCTTTTATATGACACATGACCCCGACTTTTCTCATCATATTTTGATAGTGCAGAGGTTGACAAACAGTAAAATGTAGGTTTCACTTCTTTCATTTTGGTTTCTCTATGAATGACAAGCCTTCAAACTTTTATTATTTACTATAGAATAAAGAACAAAAATCAATGGTGGGTTTACACCTAATAAGAAGTTGTATGGAAATTTTGCGCCAGTAGCAATAATCCATGTATTTTCTAACCAACTTAGATGTTGTTTGAGAAAGTAAGTCAACATAATCTGACGGTCCTGACATTATTCTATGTAGAGTGATTTAATTGGCTGAGAAAGAAAGACAACACCTAATAAATAATTGATCATGCAATGTTTTTGGTATGTAAGAAAAATACTCATTTGTGGTTTTTCGATTCGCACAGAAATTTCCGTCCCTTGAGATAATTGTTTTGATGGGAACCCGGCAGAGTCGAGCCGAGCCTCGTTCCCGCACAAACAGTTATCCGTCGGTACAGAATTGTCTATCCGAACCTCAAACCAATGTAAGGGTCTTGTTCCTAACTTAGCCTTGTGTCCCATTAACGTCATTTTTTTCAAAAGATTTAATGTATATATTTTATATCTAGATCAGACCTATAAAAATAATTCCTTACTGCTAGTTGCGTCCTCGTATTTCTGTCCGATCTCTGGCTGAGTGGTCCCAACTTGATAACAATCGTCGGCGTCTTCAGACAAGGCAAACTCAAAGAGTGACGTCTCGGATACGGTATGCTCATCGATAGTTTTTGATATAGGATCATTTGTGATATCTGGTCCCTGATATATAACAGTAGATATATGGAATAAATTATTTTACTTTGTATCATTCATAAATAACCACGTGACGTTCTGAACTCTGCTTGAATACATAATTGTGTAAATCTGCGGTAAAGCAACCCATCAAATTCTAATGCGTCTTTTTATCGATTAACCAATCCAAATTACATTTTTCAAAGTGTGATTGCCTAAGTTTGTTATAACAACAATTAAACTGTCCCTGTTTCTAATATCAGTAACAATAAGTTAACAATATTATGAGCGCTGTCAAACAATTAAACATGGTGGTTGTATCATTGGGCTATTTTACAAGTACATAACAAAATGTGGCAATCAGCTGATTAGTGGTTCAGTTGTTAAGGTCTTGGACTGCGAACCCAGGGATCGCAGGTTCGATCCCCGAATCCTCCAACTTAAATTACGTATCGAGGTCCCATGAATCGGTGCTTAACTTCAGGCATGTAAAAGAACCATGGACGCTACACATCTCTGCATAATCCTTCACAAGATCTAAAATTACAATTACTCTTCTATTCTGGAAGCGTCACCCATATGGGAAACCGGGCCGACGAGAAAATAAAATTATCATCACCTATGGCACTCAGTTAAACCACTGTTGGTGCTTATTTTAAAGTCTACAAAAGTTTTGGTAAACTATCTAAGCAAAACCAATATCAAATTCATGTCTACGGCCCTGCTTAGAACAACCCCGCCAATAATGATCTTACTTACCACGTTGCTAACAATCACCTGAAACGTGTCTGTTGTTTTCAAGTTTCCATCATCACACTCGGAGGTGAGAGTGTATAAAGGTTTGTTCTCAAAGTCCAAATTCCCGGCCGTTTTTTGTAATTTATTATCTACAATTATTAATAAAGGGAATGTATCAGAAAACAAAAGGCACAAGAGGACCTGAGTTGCTCTACTGGCAACAAATGCTACACGTAAAATATCTAAGGTCTAGGAGTTAAACTTGAGAGAAAATGTTTTTTTAAATTTTTTACTTAAAATGTGCTTATAAGCCATATGTCGGAGGCATTTGTGGTCGAATCACGCCGGTTCAGGAACTCGTCCGAGATCGCATAGTTATATAACTGCTGTGCAAGTTTAGTCAATATTCAATGAAAAATGGAAGTGCTATCGCGTTTACAAGACAAATGTTAACAGACGCACGACGGACAATTTACCATGACAAAAGCCCTGCTGGCCTTTGGCCAGTAGAGCAAAAAACGCTTAAAATATCTTTAAAAAATAAAATTATTTTAAAAATGGATAAAAAACATAAAGAAATACACTCCGAATAGTTTGGCATATCGAATCCAATGATCCGCGACAAAATTGATGTTTCAATCGATGGGGTAAACTTGAAACAAAATCCCAATTCTTATAATAGACAGAACTTAACCATTGCTTGACGACGATCGTATCGTCATTCGGACAATTTCTAAGATGAAACATATTTTACAACGTGTAAACCTGTATGACGGATCAAACTGAAATCAAAATGAAACCACATGACTCATTTACTACTTCACAAAACATGTTGCAATTTTAAGCGGGAACTCTATTTCAGTCTGACCTAGGCCCTTACGTACATGCAGACCAAAAAAGAAACATCTATTCAATATATTGCTTTGGCATGTTTGTATAGATATTATTTAGATCAATGAGTAAATACAGGCATACTACTTGTATATTACAAAATGCTTTAAGCCAATTTTAAAATTTTCAAAATTTTAAAGTCACATTCTCTTTCTATACTGAACAGAACAGCTAAAACGCCACCTGACATTTTATGTTCCTGACATTTTAGATATTTTCTCAAAAAGTGTCAAAGCAATTTCCTTGAAATTTTGACCTGAATAAAAAAGAACATTTAGTCCGTGTTAGAATACATAACTGTCTGTTAATGTCATATATAAGTTGCTTCAATATTGCTTCTCCATATTTTGACAATTGCGGCCTGGTCTAAGGTAGAGCGTCCGCCTCACATGCGGAAGGTCGTGGGTTCGATCCCCGGCCGGGTCATACCAAAGACTTTAAAAATGGTACTAGAAGCTTCCTCGATTGACGCTCACCATTTACAGGAGGGTTCTAGGTCTGGTCGGCTCGGTGTCAGTATAATGTGACTGGGTGGGGTATCATACCATGTGTCTGCGGCATGATACTCCAGTGTGACAGCGCTCAGAATACTGTCTCAAATAGACACAGTCGCGATATGACTGAAAAAAATGTTGAAAGCGACGCTAAACACCATACAACAGCAACAACAACAACAACAACAACATCCATATTTTGACAAAGGTATTGGAAATACAAAAGTGGCAGGTTTGCTGTTCCGTACTATTCAACAACACAGTTTTGATTAATTTATTATTTAAGAATAAATATCACACAGTTTTATTTTTTATCGTGTTTCTTCATATTTTTTTTTTTTTATTGTTGAACAGCCAGGCACAATTAGCTCAGTCGTAAGCGCATCTGACTATCAATCCAGGGGTCGTGAGTTCGAATGCCCGCCTGGCCACAATCTCTGTAATGACTGATATACGACATTGCGTCTTATTAGCATTCGTCTTTCACTGCTGACTTAAGTGGGAAAGTTACTTGGGGAGATGATGTATGCTCGAGTACTGGTTAACCTTCCAGGATCCCCAGGAAACAGTGGTTAGGCTAACTAATCGTCTATTAGCCCTCGATGGCATAAAAATGATGCTAAATATTCAACAATCTATTGTTAAATAGAAAAAAGATCATTGACAAAGCAATTAATATACGGTAACAATTATCTTAACGAACAATATTTATAACATGTAAAGTATCGTGCAAATTTTACAATCAAATCTGATTTTCTTTAGGGGAGGGCTGTTGCTAATGTTGTTAAAACGTGTTGAACGACCTATTTGCACTAAATATAAATATATTTTTATTGTAGTTATTAATGTTATAGCATATAAGAATTAAACATCGGACTTTTACGTGTTTTCGTTATTTTTTTACTTCCATTCATTAATTCTTTTAGAGGTTTAATTAGATAACTATACTCCCAAAGCTGAGGGTGTTTATTTAGTTTTATGTCCATTTTTTAGAGGTAAACCGCATCGTTAAATAAAACAAAAATTTCTTACAACGGCTGTTGGGGCATTCAGTCATAAACCCAAGATGGCCAACAAAATGGCCGCCAAATATTGAAATTCATGCTATGATATATGCAACATACATAAATAGTAAATAAACACCCCTTGCTCCACCAGGTGAGTACATGTTTATAGGTATGAAGAATCCGTCAATGATCACTTAAAACAATAGGGAAGAATAATTAAAGAAGGTGCAATAGACGGTTTTATAATATCAATGCATTCATTTCTGTTGATAAATTGTCTGCCTGATAAACATAAGTTTCTCACGTCAACATAAGTTTCTCACGTCAATGCAAGATTATCAGGCAAATGACGTTATTATGTATAATCCTGAACGGAATCTCAAGGCTGTAAAAAAAGTTAGGTGCTAGTTTTCAATTTCATAAAAAAGACGAATTAGAAATGTGACATGATAAAGACAGTACCATGTTAGTGTCTTATATTATTAATCTCATCAGGTCCGCGAAAAAAAAACGAGGACTCGACAGAGCCTAGTCCTGTTTTTCACTAAGCCTCTCCTGATAAAAATGATAACATCATACATTAACATGGAATTCTATATTGATCATGCAACTTTTTACTTTACTAACATAATACAGCTAATAAACTGGTGTCTGATAAACATAGATTTATTACGTCAACTCAAGTTCATCAGGCATATGGTGTTATCATGTATTATGATTATAAATTTTGACCTGGACGGGCACGATTAACTCAGTCGGTTACGCATCTGACTATCAGTCCACAGCTCTTGGGTTTGAATCTCCGCCCGGCAACAGTCTCAATGATGATTGATATACGCCATTGTGTCTCATTACCATTCGTCTCTCACCTCTAATTCAAGTTGGGAATTTATCAATTACTTGCTGAGATTTGGTGAGCTCGAGTACTGGTTAACTTTTCAAGATCCCAGGAAACAGCAGTTATGTTGACTGATCGTCTGTTAGCTATCGATGGCATGGCGCTAAATATTCAATCAATATTCAATGACCTACCTGGACGAAACCAATATTGGCTGTAACAAAAGTGTGTTTCAATTTCATAATAAAGACGAATTAAAAATACTGGGATGACAAAAAAAGAAAAATATGTTAGTGTCTAATATTGTTAACTTCACCACGTTCGGCATGTTTGGCACGAAAATAAAACAACAACAATAACTCGACAGAGCCTCGTCCTGTTTTTTTTTTCAAAGCCTCACCTGATAAAGTTGATAATATCAGACACTGACATGATATTCTCTATAACACTTTCTAAGCAGTACAGAAGAACTTCGATAGCTCGTACCCAACGGGACTAAACAAAATACTTCGAGTCAAAGGTTGTTCGAGCCAAGCATTGTTCAACATCATACCAAACATGTACATCGAAATAGGAATCGACCGGGACCAGATTAATAGTTCGAGCCATATGTGGTGTTCGAGCCACCGAAGTTAAACTGTATTTACATCACTCGATGAAAAATCAGAACTGTGTTTTTGATCATTAAATAAAAAATATATTAGAGAAAGAACCTGTCATGGCGAACGGTCCTCCGTCAGCGTCTGTCAACGCACACGTTGCGTCGGCAGCGTCAAATTTCTCCAGTGATATAGTCTTCATGTCAACAATACCCGCTTCGTCTTCACTTATAGTTATAGAACCACCTTGGTTTATTATAACAGGGGCCTGAATATGGAATAAAGACAAGATTAATCAAATTAGGCAGTAGCACATACAGGTCTTTTTACAGAGCGTATGGTCCAGAGGTAGCTCACCGGACACGGGGTCGGAGGGTGGTGGGTTAAATCCTCCGCCACGGCTATGTGTGGTGTACTTCATCCAAATATTGTAATGTCTGGTTCTACCAAAGAAGATTTCGAGCATGATTTGTATAACTGGTAAGAATTCGTTACCTATTATCGAGGTTACGTAAATACGTTTAAAGACAATGCAGTGACACCCGCTTAATTCAGATGCTGTAAAATTAGTCCCAGAGATTGGGGTGGGGAGGGGGAGGGGGGCGGGGGGTACTTTTTATGTCCAAAAGGTTTCAGACTTTCTCGAGGTAAATTTTATTCCGAATCCGAAAATCCATTTCTTACTAACGGCTGGTTGGGCGTTTGGTCAAAATCCAAGATGGCCGCCAAGATGGCCGCCAAGATGGCCGCACCCATGTATTAAACTTACCACCAGTGACGTCTTCTTGCAATAAATGCTATGCTAGTTTATGCGTTATTCATCTGCAGCAAGAAATCAGTCACTACTAAACAATTTTGAAAATATTTCGAACAAAATCAGATTGGACATTTTAGCGTAACGGCGTCACTAAAATGGACACAACTGTGTAGTAAGACATAATATATCACATTAGACTATTCCATAGATATGAACGTTTTTTCCGGGTCTGATTTTAAAAAGAACAGCAGGGCTGCGTTTCACAAAATAACTTACGATAAAAATCGACGTAAGTCAATTTGACAATTACTCCGTTGTGTGTTCAAATTTTGATCGGCATTTAAAATAATTATATTTTCAGAAAATATTTAACTTTCTGCATCATTTGAGCCAATTTGGTTGCATTTGGATGAAAACTAACACTATTATGAATAATTGTTGGTTTACGTTTACGACGATTTTTGTCGTAAGTTTTTTTGTGAAACACAAGCCAGATCACTTTATTCATGCTACCAAAATCATAATATCTCACAGTTAGCTCTCACTACACAGTTGTGTCCCCTTTTTCCCACGGTGATACGATTCTTGCACTTAAAAATGTCTCAATGTAATTTGGTTTGAAATATTAATTGCTCATAGGGGCTGTGAATTCTTGCTGCAGATTAGTACAGCAAAAACTAGAATAGCATATAAGACATCACTAGTGTTAAAACGTGACTTATATAGGATTTTAGCAGATGCATGTTTTTATAGTAGGCCATCCAAACACATGAAAAAAACTTTTGATGGCAAATTTGAATAGAATTTGGCATCCATGCTTAATGTCTTCCTTGGTATATATACAAACCTGTAAGGGTGGATGCCAATCATGAAATAGCCTTATAATCTCAAAATTAGGTCAAAGGTCAACTGGGTGCAGTAATTGAAATATAGAATTAAGAAAACTGTCTTGTTAAAATATGTGTTTATTTATTGAACTGAAAACTATAGAAATGTGTCTGTTGTAAGCCACTACTAGGAAAATGAATAAAATATGTTAAAAATTGTGTTGTCAAATTGAGGTCAAAGGTCAAAAAGTGGGTAAAATTTATGAATTTTGCATTTCTTGTGAAATGCAAGCTTCCAATAAATAAGAACAAGCAAGTATTTTAAATCAAATGAAGTGAATACATAAACAAACCTTATGAGAAATTAAGCATATTAAAATAGAAGGAAAGAGCTTCATGCGGTCACAATAGAAGTCGGGCAAAACTAATAGCGGTATAGAAATAGTTAATATTCTCTGATATTGCTCAGCAAAGAAAGCTTATTATCTATAGTCGTTTTAATATACACTAGTATACTAGTTAATACGTTGTTATATAAAAAGGATATTTGTTAGAATGCAGAAAGTAACTATTCGGATGACACGTATTCCAAAAGCCTGAATCATAGTGTGACTATCATTGATTATGTATCATTGCAGTGAAGAATTGGGAAAGTCATCAAGTTAAAATCACTTCATATTCAGAGACATTCAATAATTCAGTCTTTTAGGCAGAGTTCCTAAATCATACAGGGTGTTTCAAAATATATGTCACAGTTTCGTGGGTTAATAATTTGCATTTTTTTTATATAATATGTAAAAACAGAAAGCACAATTTTAAAGAGGACATTTCATATGCAATATGTCAATTTTGCTTGAAAAATGAGATGTTTGTCAGAAATTTCATAAAATTTAATTTTCAGATGATGTGTTCCAAGTGACGTCCGTTTTGACGAATAACGACGTCAATTGGTTTTCTACAGTTCTCTATTACTGCTGCACAAGTTTCAGCTGATACTATTTGCAACTCTCTCTTGATGCATGATTGTGTAAACAAACAGAACTTCCGCTTTTGGGGAAGTGAAAAACCAAACTATTAAGCTGAAAAGTTGTTGCATGCTGAAAAGTAACCGTGTGGGCCGCACTCAGTTCAACTGGACTAATTAGGTGGTTTTTCTTTGAAAACAGTGATTGTGAAACAGAAACGATAAACAGCTGTCAATATTGGGATGTCATGCAGAAGAAATTCATTCCGGCATTAAAAAGGAGGAAAGTGAATATGCACAGGATGTGGTTTCAGCAAGATGGAGCAACACCACACACATCTACAGAAGTTCTAGCATTGTAAAAGAAGACATTTGGCATCAGATGTCTGTCTTTCAGAACAGATCAATTTTGGCCACCCTATTCCCCTGACCTCAACCCGTTGGACTTCTTTCTGTGAGGCTATCTTAAAGACAGGGTTTATCAATGCAAACCAACATGTGTTGAAGAATTGAAAGCATCAATCAAGAGGGAGTTCCAAACAGTATCAGCTGAAACTTGTGCAGCAGTAATAGAGAACTTTGGAAAACGAATTGATGTCGTTATTCGTCAAAGCGGACGTCACATGGAACACATCATCTGAAAATTAAATTTTATAATATTTCTGACTAACACCTCATTTTTCAAGCAAAATTGACCTATTTCATATGTAATAAAATTTTGAAATGTCCTCTTTAAAATTGTTTTTCTGTTTTTACATATTGTATAAAATAATGCAAATTATAAACCCACGAAACTGTAACATATATGAAACACCCTATACAACCCTAGCAACTGGCAGTGGTACCAAGGTCAACTTGTGTTTCAGCAAAAACCAATTTCTACATTTCAGCTAGCATTTACAGCTTACAAAGATATGTTTAAACATTTAAATGTTTGATAGACTCTGAAGTAGTTTTCTGTCATCTTTAACAACCAGAACTTTCTGCATGTTTGAAACATCATATATCAACGCAATTGTTTTGGTTTTTCTTCAAAGGATCATACTCAGAAAATGTCAAAAGTATCCATTTGTTTGATCAAATCTTGAGCATCAGACTCATTAAGATCAGTTCAAAGAGGCAGACAATCATATCTGGTGTAGGTATGGTCTTCCTCTGCATCACTTTCTCCTTATATTGACTTCTCTAACACATCCGACTGAGTTGTCAAAGTGATACAGAATTTATCTCTGACTTGGTCATTTTGTGTGATTCCTTTTTTCTATTGTTCATGTTACAAATGTTTTTATCCAGCTTGCTGCTTCGTCAGTGTTCAGTGATTTTGCTCATTTTGACTATAAAAATCCTATCTTTAAATTCCCCACACATATCCGGTGCTGTCTTTCGAAAGACTTCATATCATTTAAGTAAACAGGTCTTGATTGCCGCATACAAGTTATTTTGTTTTAGAAAGGATGGCTGATCTGCTGTGATAACGGTGTTGCTTTGACCAATATGATTTGAAATTTCTTCAAATATATTGATAACAGTAGTAAATGTGTTCAGTTCATGTAAATAGGATTGTAGTTTTGGAAGCATTCCTATAGTTGTCATTGGCAGAATATCTGGACTGCTTAATTCAGTGTAAGCTCTCCATGTCGGAACTGTTTGCACATCATTTTGACTATTTTGCTAAAAATGTATTCAAATATTCCGAATATATGCCGTTTAACGTGTTTCATTATTGTTTGTGTACCTACTACTTGCATTTATATCGTCAGGTCCATGTATTGGATATAGCCTACCATCATTGCTTTATCTAAGTGGATAGTTTTCATAGTATCAGCAGAAGCAAGGTTGCCCAGTTATAAAGTTCTGGTATTAGTACCCACATAATATTCTCTAGAGTTTGACTGTATTTCCCAACCACCATATTGTGCTGTTAACTATGTTTCTTTCATCTAACGTTGCTTCAACAGCACCAATAATATCACAGTACATGAACAGATCATATCCATTTTCGATATACATCCCAAGACTGTCATATGCAGTTAAGTTGCCAATTCTACTGATAATATTTATAACAGTGTGGTTGACAGCATGAAAAAGACTGACACTCATTTCAGAACGAGCTGTCTTGTGAAGAGCATGTCCAAGGCCAACATCTTGAGATTGCGTATGCCGTTAGATACGCCAAATACTATATCTCCTGCGCTAGTATACAAACGTTACAGTTCTCCGTATAGGTTCTGACTTCAGCATTGCCATCTAGAATAATTGTCACACCACCAAATAGCAGGTTAGATAGAGAATGAACCTTCAAGGAATTATCTTGTCTACATAATCAATGTCTATTCCTTCCCGAAGGGAATCATGCCTATCTCACCTTTTACTTATTGAGCAGCAGTCAACACTTTCCTGTATAAGTATACTTTCATATGGTTCTAGAATACTTGAAACATTATCAGATAAATCAGTATATGACCCAAAATCAGACGCGTATATGATAGTCTAATAAAATGTTTTTTGACGTCTTGACGTATCCTCATACTTCACAATTTGTTTTTTAAACAGACATTTTAGAATGTATTTTACTTCGGACGCAATAAGATCATTAACAGCCGCAATACATATTCTTGAAAAATATCACTCAAAAACGTTGTAACTGTTTTACATCTTCCGACTGAAATAAAATACAACAACTCAAATCAGTTGGTAATATTTTGCTAAAGTTACTGAACGGACAGGAGCATCTTTCAACACTTCTTCGACACTACTAGTAGAAGGTCCAGGAGATCCCATTTTTCTTTTGAGTTTATTTATTTTGTTTCTAGAAGTGAATACACTATAACAAATTTTATGCCATAAAAAGTTCAATCAAGTGTCACGATCAAAACTGTCATTTCTGTCAAGAACTTCTATACTGGAGGTAACAAGTAATTTTCTTCGAATCTTAGATACTTTGTGTGGTATCTTTATATATGGTAGGACAAGTTTTACTAGTTTTACGTACAATTAAGGTAATTTAATTACATCATAACATAAAATCTCTTTCTTTTACATTTACTTTTAATCTAAGGTATATTATATATTCGTAATTGTTATTTCTCCTTGAATCGCATTTCAATTGGAAAAGAATACATGATAAAAAAATATGCACCAGTGTATTATCGTATTGCGTAGAACATACAGACGTCCAAGCGAACACTTAACTTTAAGAGTTAATTTTAGTATTCATCTTCAAAGATATATATAAAATTCAAGGTTAATAATCAATTGCAAATTTGCAATAAACAACTACTGAAATTGTCTACATTTTAAATGTACTTATTGAACCTTAGACTCGTATAAAAACAAGCAGAAAGACAGGCATGCTTCAATATCCTTTAAATAGATGCTCCATTGTCTTTTACACTGTTTCATTATTAACTATAACGATCACAACTATTATAATGTATATGAATTCTAAAGTTTGATGAGCACAGCCAATTCTGACAAGATAATCAAATGGCAAAGTTTGTATTTGAGATGTTTAATAAAAGAACTATTTACCTCCAATCTTAAAACAAAATGACTTTAAACATAATGACTTGAATTAAATCTCGAAATTGTATATTACTTTTTTCTTTTTTTTCAATATTTGAAATAAGATAGACACAAACATTGATCACGAGCAAAACAACAACAGTCAATACGTTAAAAAAACAAAATATATAAATAAATATATTGCATTCATTTTATCAAAACTGTATTGAAATTATAATGTTCGTATTATGAATGTTTATTTGTTTGATTCCACGTTTACCATGTGTTTAAAAATGTATTATGGGCCTGAGGCCTACATTACTCAAATAAAATATTGTATATTTGTCTTTATTGTCTATTAGACTATTAACAACATATCATTACAGAAAAAATATATAAAACACTATAATAGTGACAATAATTTATATACAATATCGTTTTATTAATTTTTGCATCTGATTGACCTTTGACCTCAACTGTGACCTTAAAATGCAATTTCATGAGTGGCATCCATCATCACACGATGCTATACATATTGGGGAATAATGTTATGGTACTAAAACAATTCTACTAAAAATTGCCATCAAAAGTTAAAATAAGGGTCATTTTGCTTTTCGGATGGCCTACTATTATGAGAATTTGAGGACTTCTTTTGTTTTAAACATGTTAGAGGTGTCACTACACTGTCTTTAAAAAGCTGGCCATCATACCGGTTATTGCGCATTTGAATGAAACTACTTTAAAAACGATTCTTTGTAGATTTTGTTAACCGTGGAAATCCTATACCTTATTCTAAATACCTAGAACAAAGAACAAAGTTCAACTGACTGATGAGGCCTGCATAAAGTGTTAGGTTCTCGCAATGTCCAAACTACTCTCACATTTGACAAAATTAAGACGGTTGTGATTTTTAACAAATTGTATTTAAATTTATTCTGCATTCATACGTCTGCAGATGTTTTAAGGCAGGGTAAATGAAGAACGTATGGACAGACAGATGTAAAACAGTCTTACCGCATTTTGAAGTTCTATTGCCAACGTTCCGTTTATTAAGTTTACCGCGTCTGCGCACATCATATCTACCAGTATAGTCCCTGAGCTAGATTCATAGTCAAATCCAGTAGTATGGTACACTGAGACTTCAAAAACTGGAAAGAACAATACAGCCCATAAACTGATCATGTGCAAAAACGGTTGAATCTTTGCCCAAATATTCTTGTCCAATACTATAGTTTTAGTCAAGAGAATTAGAAGAACACTGTCTCATAAACATTGATAATTGGTGTAGTGTAATAGTCTTGTTTGTTGTGGGTACATAGAGATCTTCCCGCCAGATAAAGAACCAGCGACCAGTGATAGTCTGCAGTACGAATCAAGCTCTCCCGATTTGGTCCGTTAAATAGCAAAGGTGAGAAAACCACCTTTAAGCACTGTTGATTGGTCAGTTGTACCAACAGAACGTTTGAGTGACGTCACAGTTAAGTATGCGTTCAACTGATATGAATTGTGAGACAGGCATATAATTCCCTGCTTTTTCGTTGTTGGTTAATAATACCTTATTCGGAGATATCAGTTTCTTGGATAGACTAGATCAATGAGCGGGAACCAGGACTGGCAGTGTGTGGAATGGACTTAGCTCTCCTGATTGGGTCCGTTGAACAGCAATGTTGGGAAAGCCATATTTGAGCACGTTGATTGGTCAGTTGCTTCATTTGAAAATTTGAATGGCGTAACAGTTAAGTAAGCGTTCTGTTGATATGCATTGTGGGACATGCATAGAATTCCCTGGTTTTTCACCGGAGGTTAAAAGACCTGATTCGGGAAGTATCAGGTTCTGGGATAGACTGTGAGATATCAGGTTCTGGGATAGACTGTGAGATATCAAATTCTGGGATAGACTGTGAGATATCAGGTTCTGGAGTAGACTGTGAGATATCAGGTTCTGGGATAGACTGTGAGATATCAAATTCTGGGATAGACTGTGAGATATCAGGTTCTGGGGTAGATTGTGAGATATCAGGTTCTTGAGTAGACTGTGAGATATCAGGTTCTGGGATAGACTGTGAGATATCAAATTCTGGGATAGACTGTGAGATATCAAATTCTGGGATAGACTGTGAGATATCAGGTTCTGGGATAGACTGTGAGATATCAAATTCTGGGATAGACTGTGAGATATCAAATTCTGGGATAGACTGTGAGATATCAGGTTCTGGAGTAGACTGTGAGATATCAGGTTCTGGGATAGACTGTGAGATATCAAATTCTGGGATAGACTGTGAGATATCAGGTTCTGGAGTAGACTGTGAGATATCAGGTTCTGGGATAGACTGTGAGATATCAAATTCTGGGATAGACTGTGAGATATCAGGTTCTGGAGTAGACTGTGAGATATCAGGTTCTGGGATAGACTGTGAGATATCAAATTCTGGGATAGACTGTGAGATATCAGGTTCTGGAGTAGACTGTGAGATATCAGGTTCTGGAGTAGACTGTGAGATATCAGGCTCTGGGACAGACTGTGAGATATCAGGTTATGGGACAGACTGTGAGATATCAGGTTCTGGAGTAGACTGTGAGATATCAGGCTCTGGGATAGACTGTGAGATATCAGGTTATGGGACAGACTGTGAGATATCAGGTTCTGGGAAAGAATGTGAGATATCAGGTTCTGGGATAGACTGTGAGATATCAGGTTCTGGGACAGACTGTGAGATATCAAGTTCTGGGACAGACAGTGAGATATCAGGTTCTGGGACAGACTGTGAGATATCAGGCTCTGGGATAGACTGTGATATATCAGGTTCTGGGACAGACTGTGAGATATCAGGCTCTGGGACAGACTGTGACTGTGAGATATCAGGTTCTGGGAAAGAATGTGAGATATCAGGTTCTGGGATAGACTGTGAGATATCAGGTTCTGGGACAGACTGTGAGATATCAAGTTCTGGGACAGACAGTGAGATATCAGGTTCTGGGACAGACTGTGAGATATCAGGCTCTGGGACAGACTGTGATATATCAGGTTCTGGGACAGACTGTGAGATATCAGGTTCTGGAGTAGACTGTGAGATATCAAGTTCTGGGACAGACAGTGAGATATCAGGTTCTGGGACAGACTGTGAGATATCAGGCTCTGGGACAGACTGTGATATATCAAGTTCTGGGACAGACTGTGAGATATCAGGTTCTGGAGTAGACTGTGAGATATCAGGCTCTGGGACAGACTGTGAGATATCAGGCTCTGGGATAGACTGTGATATATCAGGTTCTGGGATAGACAGTGAGATAGCAGGTTCTGGGATAGACTGTGAGATATCAGGTTCTGGGATAGACTGTGATATATCAGGCTCTGGGATAGACTGTGAGATATCAGGTTCTGGGACAGACAGTGAGATATCAGGCTCTGGGACAGACTGTGAGATATCAGGTTCTGGGATAGACAGTGAGATATCAGGCTCTGGGATAGACTGTGATATATCAAGTTCTGGGACAGACTGTGAGATATCAGGTTCTGGAGTAGACTGTGAGATATCAAATTCTGGGATAGACTGTGAGATATCAGGTTCTGGGATAGACTGTGAGATATCAGGTTCTGGGATAGACTGTGATATATCAGGTTCTGGGATAGACAGTGAGATAGCAGGTTCTGGGATAGACTGTGAGATATCAGGTTCTGGGATAGACTGTGATATATCAGGCTCTGGGATAGACTGTGAGATATCAGGTTCTGGGACAGACAGTGAGATATCAGGCTCTGGGACAGACTGTGAGATATCAGGTTCTGGGATAGACAGTGAGATATCAGGCTCTGGGATAGACTGTGATATATCAAGTTCTGGGACAGACTGTGAGATATCAGGTTCTGGAGTAGACTGTGAGATATCAAATTCTGGGATAGACTGTGAGATATCAGGTTCTGGGATAGACAGTGAGATATCAGGCTCTGGGATAGACTGTGAGATATCAGGTTCTGGGACAGACAGTGAGATATCAGGCTCTGGGACAGACTGTGAGATATCAGGTTCTGGGATAGACAGTGAGATATCAGGCTCTGGGATAGACTGTGATATATCAAGTTCTGGGACAGACTGTGAGATATCAGGTTCTGGGATAGACTGTGAGATATCAAATTCTGGGATAGACTGTGAGATATCAGGTTCTGGAGTAGACTGTGAGATATCAGGTTCTGGAGTAGACTGTGAGATATCAGGTTCTGGGACAGACTGTGAGATATCAGGCTCTGGGACAGACTGTGAGATATCAGGTTCTGGGACAGACTGTGAGATATCAGGCTCTGGGACAGACAGTGAGATATCAGGTTCTGGGACAGACTGTGAGATATCAGGCTCTGGGATAGACTGTGATATATCAGGTTCTGGGACAGACTGTGAGATATCAGGTTCTGGAGTAGACTGTGAGATATCAAGTTCTGGGACAGACAGTGAGATATCAGGTTCTGGGACAGACTGTGAGATATCAGGCTCTGGGATAGACTGTGATATATCAAGTTCTGGGACAGACTGTGAGATATCAGGTTCTGGAGTAGACTGTGAGATATCAGGCTCTGGGACAGACTGTGAGATATCAGGCTCTGGGATAGACTGTGATATATCAGGTTCTGGGATAGACAGTGAGATAGCAGGTTCTGGGATAGACTGTGAGATATCAGGTTCTGGGATAGACTGTGATATATCAGGCTCTGGGATAGACTGTGAGATATCAGGTTCTGGGATAGACAGTGAGATATCAGGCTCTGGGACAGACTGTGAGATATCAGGTTCTGGGACAGACTGTGAGATATCAAGTTCTGGGACAGACTGTGAGATATCAGGTTCTGGGATAGACTGTGAGATATCAAATTCTGGGATAGACTGTGAGATATCAGGCTCTGGGACAGACTGTGAGATATCAGGCTCTGGGATAGACTGTGAGATATCAGGCTCTGGGACAGACTGTGAGATATCAGGCTCTGGGACAGACTGTGACTGTGAGATATCAGGTTCTGGGATAGACTGTGAGATATCAGGTTCTGGGATAGACTGTGATATATCAGGTTCTGGGATAGACTGTGATATATCAGGCTCTGGGATAGACTGTGATATATCAGGTTCTGGGATAGACAGTGAGATATCAGGCTCTGGGATAGACTGTGATATATCAGGTTCTTGGATAGACAGTGAGATATCAGGCTCTGGGATAGACTGTATCTGACATCATGGAGTTCGAGGTATCGCTATTTCGTTAAGGGGCAGCACAATTTCAGTGAAGTCAAGCACATTAATGCTGACGGACGAACACAAACATATCTAGTCGTGACACCGGTATGTTTCGGTGTAACTTATGGCGAGTAACACTTGAATGTTGTCAGAAATAAAAATTCACGAAACTATTACAATACAAGCTATTATTATCAAAGAAAATCTCCGTGAACTAGAAAAAGATTAAAAATGAAACAAATATGGCGGATGTTGACTGCATGAATGACTCCAGCGCGGTTAGCACAGACGGTAGCGTGTCCTATTATCAAACACGGGGTTGTGAGTTCGAATCTGGGCCGGGCAACAGTACTTGTGAATATTCCACATAACGAATTGTGTATCAAAAACGTTCAACTCAGGAACAGATATCAAGAGTGGTTGACTGTGTATACCAGAATGACATACAGTATTATCTAGCCGAACCCAGTTAGCTCAGTCAGTAGCGCGTCTGACTACCAATCCATTTGTCGTTAGTCATAATCCCGTCCGGCAACAGTATCTATGGTAATTGATATATGACATTGCGTCTCGTTGCCATTCGTAGCCACGCTTATCCAAGTGGGGAAGTTAGCAGTTACTTGCGGTAATGAATATGCTTGAGTACTGATCGACCTTTCAGTATCCCAGGAAAGAGTGGTTATTTATAATCTAAATACATAATATACACCTTTCTATCATTTATAATATAAATACATAACACATTTCGATCATTTATAATCTGAATACATACACATATTTCTATCATTTATAATCTAAATACATACACACCTTTCTATTATTTATAATCTAAATACATACACACAATCTATCAGAACATTATTCATTTTAAGACCAATAAACGAATTTTATACCTATATTTATTTGAAATATTAACATTTGCATTTCTTACCCGTATGCGTCCCTGTTGCATCTGTTGTGACACTGGTCTTTTGTAACGGCTCTACACCGGCTGCCGCAACGGTGTCGGCAAGTACACAGTCAACTTCCTCTGTAATGCAAACTTTGGATAGTGACTGTTCCTTTGAAATTCATGTTGTATGGTGTTTAGCGTCGCTTTCAAAGACAGTATTCTAAGCGCTGTCACACTTGAGTATCATGTCGCAGGTATATGGTATGATACCCAACCAAGTCACATTATAATGATACTAGGCCAACCAGACCTAGATTTATCCTCTAATATGAGGTTGTCCTACTTTCTCAGCCAATGGAATCGCTAATTTATTTTTTTTAAATAGATTGTTCCATTTTTCATAGAAACTTCCATTTTCTATTCGATAAAAAAATAGAACGTTCTATTTTTTGGGGAAATAAAGCCGATTCGACACATTTGTAGCCACAAAGACGAATTGGCGGGGGGCGGGGGAGGGGGGGGGGGGGGCTTTGTATTGCAGTGATTTATTTTTACCTACCATGTGTTACATAGTCAGTATTGTAGAGAGCACCATTGCAAATTTGATGCAGATACCAGATTTCTTGGCAATTCTGTGTCATTTCAGAATTGTTGGTTCGAACTGCATCGTGGGCGAATAGTTGACATATTGTTACGCTGGTTTAACAACACCAATGAATTAAAAAAAACTATTCAAGGTATGTTTTTCCTATATAATTGCAGATCTTGAACCAGTGAAAAAATTGAGCAGAGACACATCATGCAGATTCTGTTCTTTTTTCACTGTATTTTGGACATACAATGTTACAATGGAGCCCTGTTGGAAATATAATAGTCGTGCGAGACATTTTCCATTGTTTTATATTGTTGTATCCGTTCCAGTATCGGATAGGATTCGCACTTCTGCAAATAACTGGCATACTTTCTCACATAAGGCTTTGGTACGCGTTAGACTCGAACCTACGACCTTAGCGGTAAGATGTAAGCGGCACCAAGATTGCGCCTTAGACCCTCGACCACGGGGAACCCTCCCATGATTACATGGATATAGCTTTTATTATCTACGGACTCATATTGTACGACATGTGTGTTATTTAATATAATATACATAAATATATTATTATATAAATAATATCAATTGTGTGATTGCTGTATTAAATTTATGTACACTTAAGAGTATATATTCAAATAAAGCGTTAAACTGCAATCTGTATATTTGTTTATTGTTTATAATC
The DNA here is from genome assembly GCA_029582155.1 of Panopea generosa. Classification (NCBI taxonomy): domain Eukaryota; kingdom Metazoa; phylum Mollusca; class Bivalvia; order Adapedonta; family Hiatellidae; genus Panopea; species Panopea generosa. The sequence goes on from CM055904.1 coordinate 41,287,960, forward strand.
ATAGAAGTAAGTGCTTAATGATATTATATACTTTTATTCTATATGCAGTTTAATAGATATTTCTTTTGTCGCTGTATTTGTATGTATGTATATATATGGAGATAATTATTTGTGAATAACCAGACATAAATGTACAGACCAGACTACGGCGAGTGCGTCTAGCTACAATGCAAACCATAGATACAATATCAAGGCCTCTGCTAAACCAATAAATTTGGTGTCGACCATGACTTATATACTATGGATTTACATACAACACATCTGGATTGGACGGACAAATTTACATACATGAACTGATAGCTTTATACGAGTAGGGTCGTGTTAAGGATTCATGACTACTCACTGGCTATTTTAAAGGACAGATTTAGAAACCCGTTGGATCATGAAGATACAGTGAATTTATATGTATTTTATTTCATAAAGGTATATAACAAAATATATATGACTATTCCTCGTGGGTCTCAGGCTTTCTGGAAATAATGGAAATAAATTTATCACAAAATTGTCCCAATATTAGTATCATTCTAAGTAAACTAGATGGCCACAAATCTTACCTGTGCTGTCCGTCACTGTCATTAATAACACAACGTTCCGTGTCACTTCGTCCTCCCCGTATAACACTTTGTACGGTAATTTCTCAAACATGGGTGGCTGAAATAGCACATCATATAATTTCAAGGCCTCGCGGAAGATTGAATTTATTCAAATGAGTTCTCTCGTTAATAAAAGTATTGACTTCGGACTCTTGTTTGTGAAACTCTATTCCATCTAAAGTACAAATTATATTAATAAGTTCAAATAGATATATTTATATTTAGAGCAAAAATTCTTATCTCTCGAGTAGATTTCATCAATATTGACATACATACACACGTATTTAGATCTAGATTCTTGTTTGTTTATTCTTGTGTTAATATGTAAAATTAGTGTTGTACTTTGTAAAATATGTTGAGGGCCTCATGGAAGATTGAATGTATTGACATGAGTTATCTCGTTAATATAAGGCTTTAGTATTGTTATTATTATTTTAATTATTATTATCAACATTATAAATATCATTATTATTATTATTATTACTTTTATTATTATCATCACCATCATTATAATTTTTATTATTATAATCATTATTATTATAATTACTTTTGTTATTATTATTAAATATATTATTATTATCATTATTAATATTATTATTATAATTATTATTGGTAAACAATACGTTTTTCACCTAGTATGGCCTTCAATAAATACATTAAATGATTCGACTATGTCTTAAAAGAGTTATGATTTGATATCTAAATTCGCCCAATCTATAAATGAAGCTTTTGCTAATCGTAATTATGCCAGGATTTAATATTTTCCGTAAAATCTGATGATATATTTATGTTTTCATTTTAACATCAAGAAATAAAAACTTTTATGTTTATTTCTTATTTTAATTCTGAATCTGAATTATCAGATTTTACATATAATATTTGTGTTGATGCATACATGCTGCTGTGTTTGTCATATGTCTTGTTATTATATTTTCACTCTAGCGACCCACGTGACTTTACGCTATGGAGTGGTGCAAATCATCTGAGGACAAGTGCCGGCTTCAGGTTACATTTTTGCAGATACATTTCTTATTATGTTTTGCATCGTCGCTTGATATAACCTTTATACATTATACTGACAGCAGACCTAGAACTATCCTCTAAATACTGAGCGCAAAGCGAGGCAGCTTCTACTTTTTAAGTTTTTGGTATGATCTAACCAACGAACTTCCGCGTACGAGGCCGGCGCTCTATTATAAGACCAACAATGCAGTACACCGTGTAGCAATTCCTAAACAAGATCTTGCTGAAAAGTCTTAAATTGATTGTCTACCGTTGGAATTTTTATTTTTTGATTTATAGTAACAGTGCCCTTAACCTTTGGTATTTTCAAATTAAAGGCAAAACAAGGTAAGAACACTATACATTCAATCCTGTCTTAAGCAGCCAGTCATGGCAATGGTGCAGAAGTGGTCTTCCGAAACAGGCTGTTGCTTAACACAGAAAAACACAGAAATGGCAAATAACAAATATAGCAGTTTTAGAAAAGTGTTGTTTAAATAGAGGTGACCGCTAACCCAGGTTTGACTGTATGTGACCTTTGCATTATAAAAGGGATTTCCTTTTTTTTTTTGGAAGGAACCATTTTTTTTGTTCATAGTAACACCTATTTTACTCTGAAAACAAATTTCAAGCATGCATTTAACCATATGCATCGTATGACAGTGACTGATTTGAATTACATAACCTTTTGTTAAAATGCATTTTTAACAGGATGAATACAAACGCAGCCAGTCCGGGGCATGAACCCCGTAATTTTTGTTTACAGGGCGAATGCTCTACAGACTGAGCTAACTGAACTGCTTACATATGCTCCTCACCTAAAAGGGTACGTTCACACTGTAACACAAATTCAGCTTATAGTATATTTTTAAAAAAAAATGAATCAAAAATATATGTTTACAAGTTTATTGTCAAATCAGCAAATCAGTGTCGGTGGCCGTTTACATGCAAGGACGAGGCTCTGCCGAGTTCCCTACATGTAACCTTGACCCCGGAGTCACATGATAGATCATCGCTCAGACTTTCACATATGCATAATTGTGCAGAATTACCGAATAGTTTTCTATTTTGATGTAATGTATATAATTATGGAATAGTTTTTTATTTTGATGTGATGTATATAATTTTGGAATAGTTTTCTATTTGAATAATGTTAATCATCATAGTATAGTTTTATGATTTGAATATTGTATGATTATGGAATAGTTTTCTATTTGAATAATGTATAATTATGAAATAGTTTTCTATTTGAATAACGTATAATTATGGAATAGTTTTCTGATTTGAATAATCTATAAGTAAGGAATAGTTTTCTGATTTGAATAATGTATATACATGTAATTATGGAATAGTTTTCTGATTTTGAAAATGTATACAATTATGGATTAGTTTTTTCTATTTGAATACTATATAGAATTATGGAATAGTTTTCTGATTTGAATAATGTGTAAAATTATGGAAAATCATGCCCTAGACCAATACTGTGGCTTTTATATCGCAGTTTTTATAAGGGTTTTTGTAAGTTTCATCATTTGCACTGACACTTACACCATTTCCTAACTCTATCGTGTACGGCTCCGTGTGACTGTACCCTGCTCCATCCTTGCAGGTTATGTCGATTGTGATAGGAGACTGACTATATGCAAGCATCGCCGGAGGACGTCCTGGGTACTTTATCAAGAATTCACCTTCAATAATTCAAAAAGAATTTTTTTTATTCATTTATAACCCCCCCCCCCCTCCACAACATTTGATGAGGTACTGTTATAAAATTGGAATTAAAACAAAATCACATAGTAACTGAAAATGAAGTTTTATTTTTCATTGAAGATTCCTTTGTAATTAAAAAAATAACACTTTTAAATAGTTGAGGTCCTGTAACAAACTGACTTAACCATATTTTATATAAAACAATGAGGTTTAAAGGGAAAATGGCGAAATGGCGAACATGTAAGTACCACACCACAATTGAATTTGTTCTATATTAAATAAAGTCTTGGATTCCTATGGTAGAAATGTCCACAGAATCTTTTTAAAGTATTCTTTTTCATAGCAGTATGTAAAATTGCACAATGACCGGTAGGTTGGCCGGTTTAGCTGTTTTTAAAACACTTCAGCAACATTCATGATTTTATTTTAAAAAAAGTCCTCAAATGCCCATCTATACATGCATCTGTTTAACGCCATTTCCAACATATTTCAGGTTAAATATGTCATATCCAGTTTTATTGGTGAAGGAAGATCTCAGAATGAATCTGAGTAGAACTACCGTAACTGGCAATTTTTCCCACATAAAGCTTTTGAAGCGAGCGGGACTCGAACCTACGACCTAAACGTTGAGAGGTTAATGACCGTGAGACGGCGTCTTAGACCACTCGGCCCTTGAAGTATGATAAATAGGCGGTATATATGCGTACTGTGATGTACGATTAGTAACAGCGTTCAGAGGTGTTCCGAAGTATGATATTTGTATACGAACCTGCAAATGAACCATTAGCAACATTAAAGTTTGCAGAAAGTGGGTCTACATCACAGAGTATGGTGTCGTCAGAGTCTATCACTGTGAAAGTGTGCAGAACAGTCTCGGCAGGCTCGCCGTCGTCCAGTGTCTGGTATGCTGGGGTAGACGAATCAAGGTTAGTCCAAACTGGATCCTGCAAATAAAACATCAATCCCTTCGGAGTTGGCTAGTAAAAAAATTAAAGTTAGTACAGACTGGATCTTCCAAATAAAACATCGACCATAAAGGAGTTGGCTAGTAGACGAATAAAGGTTAGTACAGACTGGATCCTGCATATAAAATATCAACCAAATAGGAGTTGGCTAGCAAAAGAATTAAGGTTTGTACAGACTGGATCCACTTAGGAGTTGGTTAGTAAAAGAATTAAAGTTAGTACAGATTGGATCCTGCAAATTAAACATCGACCATAAAGAAGTTGGCTAGTAGACGAATAAAGGTTAGTACAGACTGGATCCTGCATATAAAATATCAACCAAATAGGAGTTGGCTAGCAAAAGAATTAAGGTTTGTACAGACTGGATCCTGCAAATAAAAAACATCAACCACATAGGCGTTGCCTAGTAGAAGAATTAAGGTTAGTACAGACTTGATCGTACAAACAAAACATCAACCACATAGGAGTTGGCTAGTAGAAGAATTAAGGTTAAAAGAGACTGAATCCTGCAAATTAAACATCAACTTCATTGGGGTTGGCTAGTCGAAGAATTAAGGTTAGTGTGTTAATATAGTTCAGTCAACAAGTTAATAATGTATATTGGAACTGGCCCAGATCGACTTTCCCATGTTGGTCAGGCTGTACGTCATCACTTAGCCATTAACCCCAGCACGTTGCTAGATAGTGGCATGATTTAAACCTTGCGTGTGTAGTTTGGTGAGTTGACCGGTGTGTTCCATGGACCACATGTGCCGCCATGCTCTAACCAGTCAATCAAACGTCCACATGAAAGGGCCCGTGCGTATCTTCAGGGGGATAATGGAAGCCTAATTGATTAGTTTACCAGTTACAGCTCAAGTAAATGTCACAGAGAAATATTGTTGTATGTGGTGTCGGGCTTATATAGACTAGGCGATTTGACCAGAGAAGGCAGTCTCTTACGGAATGGACATTCTGGTCTGTCGCTTGGCACCTTGCTATCTGTTGCTAAGAATTAAAGTACTGTTTGTAAAACCACGTGTTTATCTTAAGTAATTGTCACAGAAGCACATTAGTACAGACTGGATTCTGCAAATAAAACATCAACCACATAAGAGTTGGCTATTAGAAGAATTAAGGTAAGTACAGACAGGATCCTGCAAATAAAACATCAACTACATCGGAGTTGGCTAGTCAAAGAATTAAAGTTAATACAAACTGGATTCTGCAAATAAAACATCAACCACATAGGAGTTGGCTAGTAGAAGAATTAAGGTTAGTACAGACTGGATCCTGCAAATAAAACATCAACCACGTAGGAGTTGGCTAGTAGAAGAATTAAGGTTAGTAGAGACTGGATTCTGCAAAATAAACATCAACTACATCGGAGTTGGCTAGTAGAAGAATTAAGGTTAGTACAGACTTGATTCTGGAAATAAAACATCAACTACATCGGAGTTGGCTAGTAGAAGAATTAAGGTTAGTACAGACTGGATCCTGCAAATTAAACATCAACTACATCAGAGTTGGCTAGTCGAAGAATTAAGGTTAGTACAGACTGAATACTGCAAATTAACATCAGCCGCATAGGAGTTGGCTAGTGGAAGAATTAAGGTTAGTACAGACTGAATTCTTTAAATAAAACATCAATCACATCGAAGTTAGCTAGTAGAAGAATTAAGGTTAGTACAGACTGGATTCTGAAAATTAAACATCAACTATACGTCTCACTACACAGTTACGCCCCTTTTTTCCACGGTAGAAAGATTCTTACTCTTAAAAAATAGGCCTATGTACTTTGGTTATGAAATATTTTCAAAATGGTTCATAGTGGCTGTGATTTCTTGCTGCAGATGAGTAGAGCAAAAGTTGTCATGGCATATACTGCAATAAGACGTCACTGGTGTTTAAAATGTGAATTTTATAGGATTTCAACATATGCATGTATTTATGAGCATTTGACTTCTTTTTTCAAAAATGCTCAGGGTGTCACTGCACACTCTTTAAGAAAACCAACGTGGACAACCTACAAGTTATTGTGCATTTTTATGTGTGCATACATTCCTGCTATGAAAAAAAAATACTTTAACAAAATTCTATGTGGAATTTGTTTTTTACCAGTGAAATCCTAGACCTTATTTTATATAGAACAAAGAACACAATTCAACAACATCGGAGTTGGCTAGTAGGTTAAATAAAGGTGAGTTCAGACTGGATCCTGCAAAAAAACCCATCAACTACATAGGAGTTGGCTAATAGAAGATTTAAGAATAGTACAGACTGGATCCTGCAAATAAAACATCAACCACATAGGAGTTGGCTAGTAGAAGTATTAATTTTAGTACAGACTGGATCCTGCAAATTAAACATCAATCACATAGGAGTTGGCTAGTAGAAGAATTAAGGATTGTCCAAACTAAATCCTGCATATAATACATCAATCACATAGGAGTTGGTTAGTAGAAGAATTAAGGTTAGTTCAAACTAAATCCTGCAAAAAATACGTCAATCACATACTAGGAGTTGGCTAGTAGAAGAATTAAAGTTAGTACAGACTTGATCCTGCAAATTATATATCAATCACATCGAAGTTTGCTAGTAGAAGAATTAAGGTTAGTTCGAAGTAAATCCTGCAAATAATACATCAATCAAATGGGAGTTGGCTAGTAGAATAATTAACGTTAGTACATACTGTATCCTGCAAATAAAACACCAACCAAAACAGGAGTTGGCGAGTAGACGAATTAAGGTTAGTTCAAACTAAATCCTGCAAACAAATCATCAATCACATCGGAGTTGGCTTGTAGAAGAATTAATGTTAGTACAGACTTGATCCTACAAATTTAACATCAATCACATAGGAGTTGGCTAGTAGAAGAATTAAGGTTAGTTCATACTAAATCCTGCAAACAAATCATCAATCACATCGGACTTGGCTTGTAGAAGAATTAATGTTAGTACAGACTTGATCCTGCATATTATGCATCAATCACATCGAAGTTTGCTAGTAGAAGAATTAAGGTTAGTTCGAAGTAAATCCTGCAAATAATACATCAATCAAATGGGAGTTTGGCTAGTAAAATAATTAACGTTAGTACATACTGTATCCTGCAAATAAAACACCAACCAAACAGGAGTTAGCGAGTAGACGAATTAAGGTTAGTTCAAACTAAATCCTGCAAACAAATCATCAATCACATCGGAGTTGGCTTGTAGAAGAATTAATGTTAGTACAGACTTGATCCTACAAATTTAACATCAATCACATAGGAGTTGGCTAGTAGAAGAATTAAGGTTAGTTCATACTAAATCCTGCAAATAATACATCACATAGGAGTTGGCTTGTAGACGAATTAATGTTAGTACATACTGTATCCTGCAAATAAAACATCAACCAACAGGAGTTGGCGAGTAGACGAATTAAGGTTAGTTCAAACTAAATCCTGCAAACAAATCATCAATCACATCGGAGTTTGCTAGTAGAAGAATTATGGTTAGTTCAAAATAAATCCTCCAAATAATACATCAATCATATCGGAGTTGGTTAGTAGAAGAATTAAGGTTATTAAAGACTGGATATGCAAATAATACATCAATCACATCGGAGTTTGCTAGTAAACGAATTGAGGTTAGTTCAAAGTAAATCCTGCAAATAATACATCAATCATATTGGCGTTGGCTAGTAGAAGAATAAACGTTAGTACAGACTGTATCCTGCAAATAAAACATCAATCACATAGGGGTTTGCTAGTTGTAGAATTAACGTTAGTACATACTGGATCTTGCAAATTTAACATCAACCACATAGGAGTTTGCTAGTAGACGAATTAAGGTTAGTTCAAACTAAATCCTGCAATAATACATCAATCCCATCGGAGTTGGCTAGTAGACGAATTAAGGTTAGTACAGACTGGATCCTGCAAATAAAACATCAACCCCGTTGGAGTTTGATAGTCGAAGAATTAATGTTAGTTACATTAATGTATGCTAAATATATGTACTGATGCAAATAAAATATTGTTTGAATTATTTTAGAAAATTGCAATAAATTAAATGTCTTGCTACATAGTTGACCGCCCCCACCCCCCACTCACACACACGGTAAACAAAAGTCCCAAATAATTTGGTTGAAATATTTTAAAAATGCTCCATAGTGGTTTTGATTTCATGCAGCAGATGTCTAGGGTTCCACGGTAAAAATTAATTTCTACGTAATTATACTCTTTTTTAAAGTATTTTTCTCCATAGTTGGAATGTGTCGGCACATATAAATGCACACTAACTGGTAGGTTGACCTGCTTGGTTATTGCAGTGACACCCAAATCTACCAAAGTAGTCCTCAAATGCTCATAAATGCATGCATCTGCTAAAATCCTATAAAAGTCACTTTTTTGACACAAGTGATGTCTTATTGCAGTATGTGCAGCACCTATGAACCATTTTGAAAATAGTTAAACCAAATAACATAGGATTTTTTTTAGTTGTATTTTTTACCGTGACGAAAAAAAATGGGCGCAATTGGGTAGTCAGCCCTTATATATAAAGGTAAACTTGCCGGACTACTTACTTTCATTTTCTGCAGTTTATCTTTAGAAAAGCAAGCGTCACAAATACTTACCGCGTCCTCCACAGTAATCGTGTGATCAGCAGTGATGTCAGTTGAGCCATCGCCGCAGGTGACAGTTGCTACCACCGTGGGGTCATTGTCACGATGCAAATTATTACTTGCCAACAGGTAGAGTTCAAAATCTGAAAAGATCATCGAATTTGATCTAGCCTTATATGTAACATATCCCAATTTAATATAATATATATTTAACTTATTTAGCTTACTTTGAACTAAAAAAGTGGTAAATGTATGTTTTTTTTTTCTTTATAATACATATCTTGAAACAGTGAATATTTTTAGTCCAGACACATGCTGCGGGTTTGTTTTTTTTCACTGTGTTTTGGACATAAGTATTACAATGGAGCACTATGAGAAATGTAATAGTGGTGTGAGAAGTAAATGTTACAATTGAGCCCTATGGAAAATGTAATAGTGGTGTGAGAAGTAAATGTTACAATTGAGCCCTATGGAAAATGTAATAGTGGTGTGAGACGTAAATGTTACAATGGAGCCCTATGGGAAATGTAATAGTGATGTGAGACGTTAATGTTTCAATGGAGCCTTATGCGAAATGTTAAGGGGTGTAAGACGTTAATGTTACAATGGAGCCCTATGGGAAATGTAATAGTGGTGTGAGACGTTAATGTTACAATGGAGCCCTATGGGAAATGTAATAGTGATGTAATACGTTAATGTTTCAATGGAGCCTTATGGGAAATGTCATAGTGGTGTGAGACGTTAATGTTACATTGGAGCCCTATGGTAAATGTAATAATGGTGTGAGACGTTAATGTTTCAATGGAGCCATATGTGAAATGTAATAGTGGTGTGAGACGTTAATGTTAAAATGGAGCCCTATGGGAAATGTAATAGTGGTGTGAGACGTTAGTGTTACATAGAGCCCTATGGGAAATGTAATAGTGGTGTAAGACGTAAATGTTACAATGGAGCCCTATGGGAAATGTTAAGTGGTGTGAGACGTAAATGTTACAATGGAGCCCAATGGGAAATGTAATAGTGGTGTGAGACGTAAATGTTATAATGGAGCCCAATGGGAAATGTTAAGTGGTGTGAGACGTAAATGTTACAATGGAGCCCAATGGGAAATGTAATAGTGGTGTGACACGTAAATGTTATAATGGAGCCCTATGGGAAATGTAATAGTGGTGTGAGACGTAAATGTTACAATGGAGCCCAATGGGAAATGTAATAGTGGTGTGAGACGTAAATGTTTCAATGGAGCCCTATATGAAATGCCATAGTGGTGTGAGACGTAAATGTTTCAATGGAGCCCTATATGAAATGCCATAGTGGTGTGAGACGTTTATGTTAAAATGGAGCCCTATGGGCAATGTACATTGCGGCAAAGATTCTTTCTAGCTATAGGCTTTTGGAAGACTTGGTGTTTGAAACTCGCAAGAATAACTCTTGTGCTTGAACTGGGGGTTTGTTTCATGCACATTAATTTAGTCTGATAATTTTAGTTTGAAACCGTTCTCAAACAATAAATTTATTTTTGTGCTGAAACTTGGTTTGTTTCATGCACATTCAACTAGTTTGAGTACTTAGGTTTGAAACAGTCTTCAAACACATACCGGTAGGTGTATTTTTATGCTGGAACTGAGCAGTGTTCTAGAAATACAGTTTTTGTTTAGGTTTGAAACAAGTCACAAACATATGCTGTCCAGACACGTTGTTTGAACATCTGGTCTCATCATTTAAAATATAGTATTGAGCAACAGTTAGTTCAACTCTACAGAGTTTGAAACATTATACTGTATATAGTTAATTGGTTTGATCATTTGTCTGTATTATTTCTATTTTTTAGAATCATTTTATTTTGTTTGAAGTTTACGAATCATGAAGCCAAAATACTGAGGAAAAAATATATATTAAATAGTTGTTTAACATAGTTTCAAGCTAGGCCGTTTTCACAACTTAATCCAGTGACGACAAAGTTGCCTTACAGAAGATCCCGCTTTAAGTTCAAGATTCTTCCACCCAGCATCTGAACAATCGTATAACCTTTACCATACTGTCTAACATATTTGTTACATAAAAACAGAACAAGGACAACAGGAATACAGAAATAAAAAACTAAAATAAAGTCTGTTGAATTAATTATGGTTATGATAAATCGGTTGTCTACGGTGTCCCGTTGAGGCCATCGCGGCATATTTTTTAAATCAAGTTATGTCGAACTAATAGAACTACGATGATGAAAAGTCGAAACAACAAAATTATGCTGGTGAAAAGTCGAAACAACGATGGTGAAAAGTTGAAATGATTTTTCACTAGCGTAGTTTAACCTTTTCGCCACCGTTGTTTTGATTTTTCTGCATTGTTGTTATAATAATAATAATAACAATAATAATAATAATAATAATAATAATAATAATAATAATAATAATTATAGTAATAAAATAATTATGATAATAGTTATAGTAATAAATTTAAGAAGAAGAAGAAACATAATAATAATAATAATAATAATAATAATAATAATAATTGTAATAATAATAATAAAGACTTTTATTAACGAGATAACTCATTTGAACAAATTCAATATTCCATGAACCACTCAACAAATTTACAAAGTTTAACATATAAACACAAGAATAAACAAGCAAGAATATAGACCACATGCATGTGCATGTACATCAATTTTGATGACGGTTACCCGATCTTATTTAAGTTGCTACGTATTTAACTCGTAAATGTAAAGCTTTGAACTTATCATTAATAGAACTTGTAATTTTTTTTATATAAGATGGAAAAGAGTTCTACAAACAAGAGCCTAAATAAGCAAACGATTTTCGAAACATTTTAGAATTGCCTTATAAACATACTTGGCGGTGTCCCTCTGATGTCAAAATCGTCGTTATACGGTGCAGGTGCGGTTGCCGAACACGAGATAACAGCCGTGGATGTGTCACTGATAGAAAAACTGTCCACAAGGTAGTCAGCAATCACGTCGTCAAGGATCGTTGATGTAGCATCAAAGTCCACGAAGGTAGGGGGCTAATTAATTGAACGTTAAACAATATGTTAATTATGATAGATGTTCTCAAACCTGTATAAGTGGCCACCTCTACTAAACAGCCACTTGTCTTAAGTAGCTATATTTATTAATTTCCATTTATATGCTTTCAGAGCAAATCGACCTGCATTAAACAATAACCTGTCTCAAAAGGCCACTTTTGCTCCTTCCCATTACTGGCAGCTTAAGAGAGGCCGGACTGTATACCTTTATTTAAGTCTCATCATGGTCAATACACACTATAAACATAATATAATAATGCTATAGACAAACTTTTTTTTTTAACTTATTTAATACATAATTGAAATCACATTACTGTTCATACACTTAAAATAAAACGTTACATTTTACTAATAACCATTCTGTACAGAATTATAAGAAACGTATGTAAAACAAAAACGAGGCTCAAATTCTGAAGATGAAATTTTTATAGCTCCGTGTATATACTGGAAATAAATTTAAAAAAAGGTGTAAACCCACCATTGATTTTTGTTCTTTATTATATAGTAAATAATAAAAGTTTGAAGGCTTGTCATTCATACAGACCCAAATGAAAGAAGCGAAACTTACATTTTACTGTTTGTCAACCACTGCACTATCAAAATATGATGTGAAAAGTAGGGGTCATTATTCATATAAGAGATTTTTTTTCTGCTCAGAGTGTACAGTGTTGACAAAGTGAAAGTAGACTTCCGAAGTCATGTATTCATATCCCAATTTCCAAGCATCATTTTTTTTTTCTAAATTCACAATTCAAACATGACAAGGCTATCAAAATGTTCAAAATACATCAAGAATGCCATTCAAACGAAAAAATGAGCATTAAAATAAGAAGATGCATTTTTAAAGAAGAAGAAACAAGGATTATTTATAACCGCCATTATGCGACTACCCAAAAGTCGATAAAAACTATACTACAGTGATAATGCGGAACTCTTTATGTCAAAATGGCTAGAACGGGACAAAAATACTCTTAAAAATAACAAAAAATATTTAATTTTAATAAATGGACATGTTTGTGGCTTAAATCGTTCAATGGACTGTAAATAAAAAAAGGTTTCTTATAAGAAATACAACTTCAATTTAAGGTATAAAATCCGTCGTCATAAACATCTGAAAACTGACGCGCCAACATCCTTAAACTAGGCTTTATCCATACAAGCAATCATTTAAAATAAATAAATTTAAATAAAATAAATAAATTGTACAATTCAATACCTGAAAAGTAGAAGCAATACATAGAGTATCTTGCATGAGTGCGTATTTATTACTGAATTTATCAAACAAGTTGGAAAAAATATATGATGCGAGGCCCTGCCGAGCATTATATCATTTTTCCCAACGAGTTTAATAAATTCAATAATAAAAGATAACGAATGTAAGATTCATTTTATCACATAATTCAAGAAAAAAATTACATTTACAATTTATTTAACAAATCAACTCGAAAAGTAACGACAAAAATTCGGACAAGTCGGAAAGTATTTCGGCAATTTACGTAATAGGGCCGAGTTATACAGAAAACACCGAGCGATAAATCGGAAGTGATGTTACACTAAGTTAATATAAAAAAATATGTCATGGATTTATTATACTCCCGCACCGTTAATTATGTGATAAAAGTATATACATACAGCGTTCGATATAAGAACTGTTTTGCTTCCAGTGAACGTGGCAGCTACCGCGCTAGTCACGTCCTGACATTGCACATCAAACGTGTAGCTGTTCTTTACGTCGTAATTCAAAACAGGATTAGGTTTTAGACATATGTTGTGTACTGAAAGTAAAGTAAACATTATGTATAGAAACATAAATTTACAGACAACACTACGACGAATGCGACAACCAAGGACACAATACTATTATACTGAATCAACCAAATCAACAGAATTGGTGTCAAAAATAACCGATGTTATTTTACCAGACATTTAATTTTGAAAAAGATAGATGTTAATTTTGATAACAACATTACCTGGATAGGTGCCAGCTGTTATGTGAAAAACTGCTGTGGATACTGTGTCTGCTGGATCGATCACACACGTAATTGTATCGTCACTGTCAGTGACACTGAACGTTTCAAAGCAGTTGCCGCCAGCAGAATTGTCCATAATGGAATCGTAGGCCGTCCCTGGTAGACCAGTTATTACAGGGTCCTTAAAATAAAAAAAATAAAAAAACAAACAAACTAAGCAAGTGTTTTAATGGATTTTTTTATTTTATTAAAAGTGACTAAAACTAATCATTGCATGAATAAATATCAAGAGTTCAGAAAAACTGGAAATGAACTAAAGAATGAAGAAACGCCGGCTACAAATTCAGATCGACATTATCAAACTATTGTAAGCAATATTAAGTTTTAGAAAATATATGAATGTGGCGGTTATAAATAATCCTTGTTTCTTTTTCAAACTTTAAAAATGCATTTTTAGTTTGTTAGTTATATTTTTATTTGAACGGCATTATTGGTATATTTTGAACATTTTGAAAGCATTGTCATGTTTGAATTGCGAATTTAGAAAACAAATCGATGCTTAGAAACTGGCGTATGACTACATGAGTTGTAACTTCTATTTTCAATTTATCAACAGTGTACAGACTGAACAAAAAAATCTCTTGGATGACACATGGCCCTATTTTTCTCATCACATTTCTATGTAGTGCATATATCGTAGTGCAGAGGTTAACAAACAATAAAATGTATGTTCCATTTCTTTTATTTAGGTCTCTCTATTAATGACAAGCTTTCAAACTTGTTTTATTTACTAAAGAATAAAGAACAAAAATCAACGGTGGGCTTAAATCTAAAGGTATTTGGTGTAGTCGTCTTTTTTAATTATTTCCTTGAATTATTACGCAATGTAACTATCTGGTTGTCGGTCAGTTTGATTATTTAGACACAACCAAGTCTGCAGCGAGGCTGGGCCCAGGATTACGCGCATGCATGATCAACATTAGATACTAGATCATGGCAGACGTCACTTGGGATTATACATATTATTTAATTAATTAACAACAGTCATACCAAATGTTTGCCATCGGCTGAAAAACCGTTATGACCGAGTAAAAAAATGGCTAGGGGTCCCAGAGATTAAACCCATATAAAGAATTGCTGACGATGACGAAGAAATGTAGGACGACAACGAAGACGTCAAAGGCATAGTACCGTTGTAACATTGGAAACAGAAAACGTTTGTGTGGTGTATTGTAGGCTTGGATTTTACTGGTGGTGATTTTCAAAAAGTTGTTACATGCTTATTTCTGTCAGTTTTAAATGAAATTTTCTGAAAATATCAAATATGTATTAACATAGAATTTGTTTGTTAGATTGTGTATTAAAAAAAATGAAATTTAATCAAGGTGTCCGATTACACCGTGTCTAAACGTTTCCGGAGGAGGCGGTGGAGGTAACGTTGGATGACGGTGGGGTAACGTTGAATGACGGTGGGATTCGCGATCAGCGGTAAGAAAACTATTTTTTTTAACTATTGTTGATACTTTTTTGGAAAATCTGAGTCGAGCAAGATGATGTCGTATCATTTCTGATCACTCGACAGCAACCAAATCTGTGCAGACTGTAGCCGTTTTCTTAATCATTCGGAAAATACAAGGAATTTTCTGTGTAATCATTGGCACGAGTGTTTTAAAAGTGCGAAAACTGTCTTGTTACTGTAGATAATTTTATATTTCATTTTCTTTTATAAGTAACATCCTCTTCAACATTATATTTTACCCCATTCGGCCTTTTACTAGTGTTAAATTGATTTAGTGACGGTTTTATGGTGAAAAATCAGCGTAACGATGGAGGAGCTGGTGGAGCTGTTTGAAAGTTGTGTAACGCTGGAGGATGGTGGGTTTACTAAAAGCACTTTTTCTAAGGCTTCTCATGCAAGCGATCAACTTTTCGGTTGTTACTCTGTTGTAAATATATTTCAAAAAATGTTACTAGGGTGTATGTATGTACTGTAAAGAAAATCAAACTGATAATTGCCATTATGAGCAGTATAAAAGACATAAAGATTTTAATAAGTATGAAATTATGCACAACTAACACTCTAACACGGCTAAGTGTAATCAGTTACACGGGAGACTTTTTGGTGAGTTAGTGCCAATCATTCCTATTTATAAGTTTGTCTTCTTTATATAGAACTCATCATACGGTCCTACAGAAAAGTATTGAATCAGGACACAAGTCATGATATTCCTGTTGAGTATAATTTTACTAATTTAAATTATTATTGTTTAATTACGAAACACAATATTTACTTCCTTTTCTTTTGTTAAAGTATGTTTGTATTATTCACAGGGGATTTTTTTATGCGAACATCAAGGACAAGCGCTGTATATTGAGTCCACGAAAATGATCAATGCAGTGCACCGGACGAACGAGGTGAAATAACCGATGGCCCTATAGTGATAAGGTTTTAATTTTTAAACTTATAGCTGTTGATAACCATGAAGGACCTGAAAGAGTGTCAATATACTTGAATAATTATTTTTTCTCTCTATATTGATCTGGTAGTGCCATAACCGGTTATTCATGACTTCGATAAATTCGATACAGTAAAACGGATGTTTCGAAAAAAATCGGATTTTTCACATTTCGACACGAAAAATTGTCAGTTTCTTAGATTAATACTAAATATCATTTGAAAATCACGATATGCTTTTATGATTAGATGACCACATTATTTAATTTACTATACAACTGTTGCTCTACTGCATTAACCTTTCTCAATGCGTTGTCGAATCGAGAAAGCTCATATGATAAGGGTTCAGAATACGTGGTAAGTCCGAATACAAATTTGGCCACATCCTCCAACATCATTGGACCCAATACTCTATGTAATTTGTTCACCACCTCTGGTTCATAGTACATTAAGTTTTGTTTTAAACCAAAGAATAGTTAGATCCACTGACCGCCGTACTTAACTAAAATACTGTTGATTAACGGAGTAAAGCGAAAATGAATCAATCATGCAATGAACATTTCATATTATCTGTTAAATTTATCTTTTCAGAAATAACACATTTGACGACCAAGCACGGAAAAAAAAAGGAAGATTCTATTTGGGACAATAGCTGCGTCTTCAGGTCTATCTCGAGTGCCATTACCAGTCAGACAACATCACAGGAAAGACGAGTAAAAAATACTCCAGTCTAAAAGACATGGCATTGAATTTTAAATATTTTAAAAGGACTGGTGAGATTTACTCTGGACTTTTTGCAAAAAAATCAGCAAACAAAGACAGTCCTTTTTCCATTTAATTGTTAAAACTGAACTTCAGTAATATAAAATACGAAATAAATAGGCAATTATATCCCCTTAATCAACAAAACCATTTTATATTATTTGTACAAAAGGGGAGCTTTTATTGGTGTTAAAGGGACACATGGTAGTGATACAGACTTTCTGATAAAGAGCATTTTTTTCTAAAGAAAATAATGCAAGTTCTTAGGTAACAATATCACCTTCCTTATATTATACTCTATGTGTTTAAAATTACAAAATTATAATACTGATATAAGATTAGTGACATGTAACTTCATATGTTTAATGTTTGATATCTAGTTAATACTAGTCAGCTCCTTGAGTTTGATATTAATGTTTATAACTAGTCAATGTGCTTCTGTCACTGTTTGTATTATAAACAAATACTTCATTTCAAGTTAATTAATCTATTACTGTATATGATTGATGCACTATGGGCCCAGTTGCTGAATAAAACTTGAAAACTTGATGTTGAAATTAATATTTCTCCATGTCTACACATAAATCAATCTGTACTCCAATTTATAAAAAAAAATAATAATAATAACCTCCTATCATTGCGATACACAACTTAATAGTTTAATAAAATTAGTTATTTATTTTATAAAGCTAGTACTGGCTTGCAAGTTTTGAAACAATAAGTAAATATCTTTAAAAATACAAAATGGTCGTGACTATTATTTTATCACACAGTTCCAAAGGTTTTGTCATTGATGATTTTCAGTCTTTTAACCATTTACTAGAAATTTGCCCTTTTCCAAAACCACGAGTGAAATTATGCACTGTGGTATTTTCATGTCATGTACATACATTATAGAAACAAGAAATGTCACTGGTAAGTGTCGCATGCCCCCCAAATGGTCGTTGAAAAATAATAATATAATTATGTTATAACAGGTAGCGATGTATCTATGAAGGACGGACTTGAATCAAAATGTTGTCATACATACTAAAAGTGTGACCTTGACCTTTGAGGTATGGGTCTAGGTCTTACTTATGGCACGTCGTCATGTCATCTTGATAAATTGAGACAAGTTAAAGGCAAAGTCAAAGACCAGAAACACAATATCAAACAATTTGAAAGTGTGACCTTTTTCTTTGAGGAAAGGTTTTGGGTTTTACATGCGACACCTAATTATGTCATGTTGATCAACTGAGCCAAGTGTTTTTAAAATTTATCCATAGATGACAGACCGGACAAGAAATGTCAAAATGACTGAAACTGTTGTCAAACAAAGTTAAATTGTGACCTTGACCTTTGAACTGGAAGTTGGGGTATAAAGTGCAACACGTCGTCATGTTATGTTCATCATTTACAAGTATTTATAAAAATCCATCTATGCATGACAAAGTTACAGGCCGGACACGAAATCTCACACAGACTCAAAGTGTTGTCAAACTAAAATTGTGACCTTGACCTTTGAGGTACGGGTGTTGGTCTTACTCGCGACACGTCGTCATGTTATGTTGATCATGTGTAGCTAGTATCATTAAACTCCATCTATGCATGACAAAGTTACAGGCCGGACACGAAATCTCACACATACTCAAAGTGTATTCAAACAAACTCAAATTGTGACCTTGAACTTTGAGGTACGGGTGTGGGTCTTACTCGCGACACGTCGTCATGTTATGTTGATCATTAGTGAAAGTTTCAACAAAATCCATCTATGCATGACAAAGATACAGGCCTGAAACGAAATACCGGACGGAAGGACGGACGGACGGACGCTGCGATTACTATATGCCACCCCCCAAAACAATTTGTGGGGGCATAAAAAAGTTTAAGTGATATTAATGAAAATGTCCAGAGTGAAATAAAGTAACTTAAACGGTCAGTTGTGATTGTTCGACCTTAACGTCTAACTTATTAACTACTAAAAATAGCTTTTATAGTTAAATACCCAATATTGGATAGAAGAAAAACATAATACAATCAAACCTGTCTGAAGCAGCCAGTCATGGGAAGGTGCAAAAGTGACCTTTTAAGACAGGTTAATTTACTTTGAAAGCGTAAAAATAGGATATAGCAAATGTGACTGATTAAGACAAGTGGCTGCTTAACAGAGGTGACCACTTGTACAGGTTTGACTTTATATACTAGTTTGCTATTTTGACCATTTACGACAAATTTTCTTAAATTATGTCCCAATTTTGTGAATATAAATAAGACATTAAGTTATACATTACGGCACCGGAAGGATAGTCATTAACAACCATGGCACCTATTCGTGACCTGCGCTCGGGCAAAATGCATGTTGCTTTTAATTCGCCGTTTAAATAAAAAAAAATATTTCATTTCCTTTCTATTTTTCACTATAGTATAAAAAATAAAGCAATGTGATATTCCAAAAACGATCTCAATACATACATAACTTATTGAGAACCTTCCGTTTGGATGTTTTGAAAAAATCGATATGTCTCGTGTGATATAAGCATGTATGGCAATTTTTAAGTTGATTTGCCTTATTTGAGCCTATTTCATCGTCGTAACGTATTGTAATAGTTTTACATTATATTGGCAATTGAGCATACACATGTTTGTATCGAAAACAACAACAAAAAATGGCTTTCAGTAAATCCACCATCCTCCAGCGTTACACAACTTTCAAACAGCTCCACCAGCTCCTCCATCGTTACGCTGATTTTTCACCATAAAGCCTTCATTAAATCAATTTTACCCTTTTAAAAAACCGAATGGGGTAAAAATATAATATAGGGGAGGGTGTTGCTTATAAAAGAAAATGTTATATCAAATTATGCTCGGTAACAAGACAGTTTTCGCACTTTTAAAACATTCGTGCCAATGTTTATACAGAAAATTCCTTGTATTTCCCGAATGATCAAGAAAACGGCTACAGTCTACACAGATTCGGTTGCTGTCGAGTGATCAGAAATGAAACGACATCATCTTGCTCGACTCAGTTTTTCCAAAAATTATCAACAATAGTTAAAAAAAGATAGTTTTCTTACCGCTGATCGCGAATCCCACCGTCATTCAACGTTACCCCACCGTCATCCAACGTTACCTCCACCGCCTCCTCCGGAAATGTTTGGACACGGTGGATTATAAAAGTTGTTTAGTGTATATATAAGGTAGTGAATGTTTCAATATATTATATATTACTTACAGCATCAGCAATATTGACCTCATATATATATATATATATATATTAGATAGTGAATGGCGCCATGTTTCAAACTTACAGCATCAGCAATATTTACCTTATATATATATATATAAGATAGTGAATGGCGCCATGTTTCAAACTTACAGCATCAGCAATATTGACCTTATATATATATATATATATATATATATATATATATTAGATAGTGAATGGCGCCATGTTTCAAACTTACAGCATCAGCAATATTGACCTTATATATATATATATATATATATTAGATAGTGAATGGCGCCATGTTTCAAACTTACAGCATCAGCAATATTGACCTTATATATATATATATATATATATATATAAGATAGTGAATGGCGCCATGTTTCAAACTTACAGCATCAGCAATATTGACCTTATATATATATATATATATATATACATATATATATATACATAGATATATATATATGTATATATGTATATATATATATATTAGATAGCGAATGACGGCATCAGCAAATTGGTCGTATATATGTTAGATACTTTATGACGTCATGTTTCAAACTTACGTCATCAGCAATCTTGACTGTATACGTGCCGTTTATTGTTGTCGTGGCATCATTACATGCTACAGTCAGCACGACAGCTGGGTCGTCGAAATTGATGCTTGCCTCGGTTACCGAGCTGCCAATCCAAATTTCAAACTCTGTAAGATATAAACCGACATGGCATTCATATTTATCACCATCCTGTATTATTTAAGAATCACAACATTTATTTTCTCTTTTGAACACTCCGGGCCAATGAAGGAGATAGAAACAGATCTATAGTAGGCCTACATTTTTTTCTTCTTCTTTCAGGGCTTTATATTGCAGCGATTTATTTTGTCATACCATTTCTTAAATGGTCAGTATTTTAGAAATCACCACTAAAATGTTTATGCTGATACCAGATTTCAACAAGCAGTCGATTGTGTCATTTGACAGTTGATAGTTCGAACCGCATCGTGGCCGAATAGTTGACAAACGTACATGTACATAGCATGTTTCTGTAGCTAAAGCTCTAAGAATAACGAGTAATTCCAGAGACATATAAACACAGGTAATTCCAGATAATGATTATTACTAAATACTTATAATAAATTTATTGACATAATTGGCAATTTACCGACGGTCAAAACGATAAGAAATGCAGGAGAACATCGCTGGCTCGAACATGGATGACCCGAACGTCACATATAGCTCGAACCACTGATCTGGACCCGGGCCAAATTCCCATTTCGATGTATTAACGTGTACATGAATGGTATGGTGTTGAACAATACTTGGCTCGAACAACCCTTAAGTCGAACTAGTCTGTCCATTCCCGCCAGGTTCGAGCCATCGAAGTTCTACTGTATATACGAAGTATAGTTTATTTAGGCCAAATACTATCCAAGTAATGGATCAAAACACAAATGTAACTTTCTATTCTATCGTAGTTCTTATATAGGTCTAAGTAGAAATCAATTTCATCCGAAGAAATGTCGCTTGATTTTTTGTAACTGTGGACAAAGTCTGATTGCTATGAACTAAGTAGTTTCACTGAAACAGAGCTGAGCAAAACAATTAATATTTTGTTTTGTGTCCTATAGGTCAAGGTCAATGTCATTTATAAGAAATTTTCAATTCAAATATTTAAGATATCAATTACAGTAGAACTTCGGCGACTCGAACCTGACGGGACTGAACACACTACTTCGAGTAAAGGGTTGTTCGAACTAAGTATTGTTAAACATCATATAGCGAACATGTACATGTATATTCATCTAGATAGGAATTCGTTCGGAACTAGATAATTGGTTCTGGCTATATATGGTGTTTGAGCCATCAGTGTTCGAAAAAACGTAGTTCTACTGTAAATATTTGAGATAATGATTATTATATACAGTGTATGTACCCATTTCTGAAACGCTTTCATATTCAGCGTGCATATATGCGATGCCAATTGCCTCCAAGTGTTTTCTTACACCCAGCTCAGTTCCTTGTTATTCCTCGGGCGCTTTTCTTGTTTTCTCTACGTTTAATAATCCTATTTTGTATTCCAATACGCATGCGCTTTATAAAACGCAAACACAAAAACTGCGTACTTTTGTCATTACCGGCGTCTTTGAACTCAAGGAACAGCTATTTTATTGGTATTGTTTATTTTCGTTCAACTTGTAATTATGGAGGATGAAAAGAAGAGTTAACCTTACCTGGTTCATTTGGATTAACCGGTGCAGCGACTGTTCGGGTCTCGTACACTGACGGTGATGGATCAGATACTTGGCACGTCACTGCTTCAGAGACAGTAAAACTGGCGACATACTGTGCTGTTACAACACTGTCTAATGTGGCGGTAGAGGAAGACCCATCAGGAAAAGTGCCCACGAACGTTGGCGCCTAAAAGTATATTTAGAAGTAAGACGACGTTAATTGATTGATTGCTTGATTGCTTGATGGGTTGATGGATGGATGGATGGATGGATGGATGGATGGATGGATGGATGGATGGATGGATGGATGGATGGATGGATGGATGGATGGATGGATGGATGGATGGAGGACTTTTGAACTTGCCCTATACACAGACGGAGTAAATTTGACCTGAAGTGGATTTTCAATGAAACAAGTCGATTATTTAATCAGCGATCGATATTGTTTCCAGGGCCACCATTTTTCTTAGACAAACCAAAAACAGAAAGACGAACGGACGGAGGGACGAACGTCCGGGCGGGCGGACGACCGACAGACAGACAGACAGACAGACAGACAGACAGACAGACAGACAGATACAGACACAGACACAGACACAGACAGACAGACAGACAGACAGACAGACAGACAGACAGACAGACAGACAGACAGACAGACAGACAGACAGACAGACGAAAGACAGACAGACAGACAGACAGACAGACAGACAGACAGACAGACAGACAGACAGACAGACAGACATTACCTTATCAAGCAGTCCATACGTATACGTTCCATTAGCAAAGTTTGTTGAGACATCGTCAACACAAGAAATATCAAGAACGTACGGCGAGTCATTGGCATCGAAAGATACACCTGCTGGTATACATATTTCCCACTCTGAAATAATAAACCAATGTCAGCTGACAACCATGTGTCATGAGCCAAAGAAGTAGACCGCCCCACTGATTGTCCATTTTACAAGCTAACTGTAAGTCTGTAACTGAATTATGACGTACAGTCTATCACATTCAGTCTTGATCATCTGCGACGCTTGCTTTTCTAAAAGACAAACGTCTTGAAAAGGATACATCCTGATTAAAATGTAACGGTATCCTGATACAGTTCTTGATTGGTTGATTCAAACAGTCATTTTATAGTATTTCAAAAGATGTTTATTTTTTTTTATTCATTTTTTATTATTATATATTTTCTATTTGACAAACATCGTGTTCAATATAGTTCGACGGTCTGATTGGCTGAAACAACACACCTCTTCAACGGTTATGTTTAAATAGAATATCAAAAAATATTTATTTCAATGAAAGTCATTGCAGTTATATTGTATAATGTTATATTGACGGACGGACAGAGATAAGTCTAAAAACCGCTTGATGTGTGTAACCATCTAAAGCATGTTTAAAACAAGGTTCCCATACATGTAGGTGCGTACCGGCCAAGCTACTTAAGACAGCGTTCATGTGTCCATACAAGCGAACAAACATAAACTATGTCTTTTAATCCAGTATCCCACCCCCACCCCCTATAACTGTATTGCACGGAAGCGAGCTAAAATGAAATAGGATGAAAAGTTGTATTTCTGACAATTCAAGGACACGTATCTCAGTCTCAGCCTTTAAAACGGAACCAGCTCTTGGGTCCGTCACATACGCGGCAGTGGCATTTGAACATGTTGATTGGTCAGTTGCTTTATAGTACGTTAAATGACGTCACAATTTGGAAAGTGTTGAAATACAATGGATTGTGGGACATGCATGGAATTCTTCGCTTTTTCATAGTGGTTTAACAAACAGTATTCGCTCTTGGGTCCGTCACATACGCGACAGTGGCATTTGAACATGATGATTGGTCAGTTGCTTTATAGTACGTTAAATGACGTCACAATTTGGAAAGTGTTGAAATACAATGGATTGTGGGACATGCATGGAATTCTTCGCTTTTTCATAGTGGTTTAACAAAAAGTATTCGCTCTTGGGTCCGTCACATACGCGACAGTGGCATTTGAACATGATGATTGGTCAGTTGCTTTATAGTACGTTAAATGACGTCACAATTTGGAAAGTGTTGAAATACAATGGATTGTGGGACATGCATGGAATTCTTCGCTTTTTCATAGTGGTTTAACAAAAGTATTCGCTCTTGGGTCCGTCACATACGCGACAGTGGCATTTGAACATGATGATTGGTCAGTTGCTTTATAGTACGTTAAATGACGTCACAATTTGGAAAGTGTTGAAATACAATGGATTGTGGGACATGCATGGAATTCTTCGCTTTTTCATAGTGGTTTAACAAACAGTATTCGCTCTTGGGTCCGTCACATACGCGACAGTGGCATTTGAACATGATGATTGGTCAGTTGCTTTATAGTACGTTAAATGACGTCACAATTTGGAAAGTGTTTAAATACAATGGATTGTGGGACATGCATGGAATTCTTCGCTTTTTCATAGTGGTTTAACAAAAAGTATTCGCTCTTGGGTCCATCACATACGCGACAGTGGCATTTGAACATGATGATTGGTCAGTTGCTTTATAGTACGTTAAATGACGTCACAATTTGGAAAGTGTTGAAATACAATGGATTGTGGGACATGCATGGAATTCTTCGCTTTTTCATAGTGGTTTAACAAACAGTATTCGCTCTTGGGTCCGTCACATACGCGGCAGTGGCATTTGAACATGTTGATTGGTCAGTTGCTTTATAGTACGTTAAATGACGTCACAATTTGGAAAGTGTTTAAATACAATGGATTGTGGGACATGCATGGAATTCTTCGCTTTTTCATAGTGGTTTAACAAACAGTATTCGCTCTTGGGTCCGTCACATACGCGGCAGTGGCATTTGAACATGTTGATTGGTCAGTTGCTTTATAGTACGTTAAATGACGTCACAATTTGGAAAGTGTTGAAATACAATGGATTGTGGGACATGCATGGAATTCTTCGCTTTTTCATAGTGGTTTAACAAACAGTATTCGCTCTTGGGTCCGTCACATACGCGACAGTGGCATTTGAACATGATGATTGGTCAGTTGCTTTATAGTACGTTAAATGACGTCACAATTTGGAAAGTGTTGAAATACAATGGATTGTGGGACATGCATGGAAATTTTTTTTTTTTTCATAGTGGTTTAAAGGTCAGGGACTGAAAAAGGCTACCACAGCCTATGAAAGATTTTCGAATTAGTTCTATACATGTATGTAGGTAAAATATAAACGTATCCAAGCTTCATTTATACTAAATAACAAAACTAATACTAGTATATTGATTGAATAAACAAGATGAAAAGGGATATGCTTTAATGGCACAGATCTCGACATGCGCTAGTCAGATCTGACTGGTGCTCGAATTCATTCGCGGTATTAAAGATCATCTAAATAAAATTCATTTAAAAATAGAAAAAGATGTAGAGTAGTAATTTGACAATTCATAAACATATTACTCCGCCTATGAAAGTAAACCCTGTTTGATTAGGTAAACCTTCTATTTGATAAACATTTAGGCAGTTTTAACATTGGATGACAGAAGTCAAATACCATAAACCTTTCTTGTCAGTAGAGCTAAAACAAAAATTATGCTTAATGTCGAAAACTAAAACTATGTTGTTTTTTTTCGTATTTCTTTAATGGGGTTTAACGTTAGTTTTAACACATTTTAGGTTATATGGTATATACAGTTTTATTGGTGGAGGAAGACCTAAGAATGAAGCTGAAGGTAGAACCACCATACTTCCGCAATAAACTGGCAACTTCACATCAAATTTTGTGAGCGAGCGGAACCCGAACTTATGACCTTAGCGGCGAAAGGTAAGTGATCTTGGCCACTCAGCCACGGATATCCCTCTATGATATTTAGGAAAACTTGACTATAGACAATATAAATTTGACCAAATGCGTTTTTTTTTTTTGTTTATTTTGATGTTCAGCCTAATTTTTAATCCAATCAGATTGGCTTGATTTTCCAATGTTTTAAGAAATTTTATGAAAATCAAAATGTTAGTGCAGTGAATGGAGTGTTAATTGCTCACGCTGGCGATTTTTGGTTTAGTTCTATCGCTCAGCCAGTTGTCTAAACGCAACACTCAGTATTGGTTGTATCCAGTTGACCGGAAATATCATTGAACGCGTAATACGTTCTATTTTAATAAAAACGTATTTGGTAAAACGTAACTTGACAATACTAACTGATACTTAAATTTTCACTTGAAATACATTTTCTTTAAACAAAGGGTTTATTTTGTTATTGTGTTCTACTATTATCTGTTTAGTTCGGTTTTCAAACAATCAGATTTAAGCATAAATAATAAATAAATTTAAACTAAAGGTGCTGTATCCAAATTCATCACCGTCAGACTGAAATTCAAAATCTGAAATGTTGTTATTTACATTAAACTCTCCTTTTTTATAATAATAATAAAAAAAACAACAGCATTCTCCTACACGAACAATTGTCATAAAATAAAAAATAATAATTTTTTGAATAAACATTTTGCTATTCATTTTTTTTTTTAAATCGGCAACGAGTCGGTATTTTAGACCCAATGGTCTGACGCATTTAAGCTCTGAACGCAGCCCTGAGCTATACCTGGATATGTTCCGGCATTCAGATCAAACAGGCTTGCTTCCGCCGCCCCTGTTATTTTGCACGTTATGTCGTTCTTGTCGTTGTCGTCTGTAACGCTGTATGTATGTAAGCATGTGGCCGATTGGATCCCGTCTGGTTGAGATAATTTCGAGCCGGGAAGACCAGTCAAAGTTGGAGCCTGCGAAAGTACCCGTATAATGACGTTTTATCAAATGCTGGTGTATGGGTGTGTCATAAAACATGACATACAGTCAAACCTGTCTTAAGCAGCCATTCAAAGGAAGGAGCAACAGTGACCTTTTAAGACAGGTTGTTGCTTAATACAGGTTAATGTACTCTAAAATCATATAAATGGATAATAGAAAATGTGGCAGCTTAAGACAAGTGGCTGTTTAATAGAGGTGACCTCTTACACAGGTTTGACATTATGTTTATATTTAAGAGGCCTCACCTATATCGCCAGTATTTATTTTCGCTCTTAGCAGTAAATCTGCAAATTTATATTAACCGTCATAATAGTTATATTATGGTTATTCTGTTCAATAAAGACCGCCTAAAAAAAGGTCTAGTGGTAGAGCGTCCGCCTCGCATGCGTGGGTTCAATCCGCGGCCGGGTCATACCAAAGACTTTAAAAATGGTACTAGAAGCTTCCTCGCTTGACGCTCAGCAGTTAGAGGAGAGTTCTAGGTCTGGTTGGCCCGGTGTTAAGATAATGTGACTGGGTGGGGTATCATACCATGTGTCTGTGGCATGACATTCCAGTGTGACAGCGCTTAGAATACTCTCTCAAGTAGACACCGTCGCGATATGACTGAAAAATTGTTGAAAGCGACGCTAAACACCATACAACAACAACAACTGTTCAATAATTTATATTGTATTTTGTCTCTGTAGTGTAATATTCTTAAATGTTGTTGACCAAAAACTAAATCGCGGTCCGCGATAAAGTCACTCATTGGTCGGTATTGGGTTATGTCAAAATGTTGTTGTAAAAAAACCCCAGAAAATACCCACCTGTGTATTAACAAATTTTTCGTAAATAAGATAAACTACAAAAACGGAATCAATCATTGAATTGGGTCTTTGTTATTCAATAAACTTTCCATCATTTACTGTACAGAAAGTTATAGTTGATACATATTTAGTTATATCACAACCGAGTCATCGCTCGTTGTTTTCCGTATAGTTCGGCTCTATAAAATCGTTTCCCATTGCATAAAGGTGTAACACCACCATTGACTTTTGTTTTTTATTCTATAATAAATAATGAAAGTTTGAAGGCTTTTCATTCGTAGAGAGACCCAAATGAAAGAAGTGAAACTTACATTTTAATGATTGTCAACATCTACACTACCAAAATATGATAAAAGTAGGGCTCATGTGTCATATAAAATATTTGTTTCTGCTCAGTGTGTACACCGTTGACAAAGTGAAAGCAGACTTGCGAAATTATGTATTTATGCCCCAATTTCCAAGCATCAATTTTTTTCTAATTTCACAATTCAAACATGACAATGCTTTCAAAGTGTTCAAAATACATCAATAATGCCATTCAACTAACAAAATGAGCATTAAAATAAGGAAAATGCATTTTTAAAGAAGAAAAAACAAGGATTATTTATAACCGCCATTATGCGACTAGCACACGGAAGCACTTCCTTTTTCCAATGGTGGTTCTATGCCTAGACGCTATTTAGAGCATGCATAGTGGGTTTACCTCATGTTTGCCTGTCGTTAGTGTAGTTAGTGTATCTAATCAAATCTTGCTCTTGTTCCAAATAGATATGAAGTGAAAAAATAATACGCTTATAAAAAATAGTTTGAGTTTTGTGACAAAATGTATTACGACCTATACCATCAACACTTTTTTGGATGGAATTTAACGCCATTTTCAATACACATCAGATTATATATATGGCATATCCAGTTTTGTTAGTGGAGGAAGACCTCAGAATGAATCTGAGTAGAACCACCGTCCTTTCAAAAGTACTTGACAAATTTTCTCATATAAAGTATTCGGAGTGATCGGGACTCGAACCTGATCTTGAGACGGCGCCTTGAACCACCCGGCCAAGGAGAATAGGGAATCTGCCATAATAGTTTTCGTTTGCCATCGTATGACGTACCGTCTCAAAATAACAAATGACAAATCGACGATATTTATCTGTTCGGGCAAATCGGAAAGTGAATCGGTATTGGCGTACGAGAGCCGAGTTTAACGGAAAATAATGAACGATCAGTAGGAAGTGATATTACACTTGACTGATAGCAGAAACACTTCACATTCTGACTGTAAAACACGCACTACATTATCATATTTCATTACAATGCTCAGTATAAAACAGATTCAAAGATCCATAGGCGTATAAGCGTTTCTATGATGGGGTGGGGTGGGGGATGAGGGGATGGGGAGCAACCTCGGGGAGAGTATGGAGTGGTAGTGACCAGCTACTGCTGGCGGTGGTATAAGGGTCGGGTGGGGTGGGGGATGAGGGGATGGGGAGCAACCTCGGGGGAGAGTGTGGAGTGGGAGTGACCAGCTACTGCTGGCGGTGGTATAAGGGTCGGGTGGGGTGGGGGATGAGGGGATGGGGAGCAACCTCGGGGGAGAGTGTGGAGTGGGAGTGACCAGCTACTGCTGGCAGTGGTATAAGGGTGGGGTGGGGTGGGGGATGAAGGGATGGGGAGCAACCTCGGGGGAGAGTATGGAGTGGGAGTGACCAGCTACTGCTGGCGGTGGTATAAGGGTGAGGTGGGGTGGGGGATGAGGGGATGGGGAGCAACCTCGGGGGAGAGTATGGAGTGGAATAGACCGGCTACTGCTGGCGGTGGTATAAGGGTGAGGTGGGGTGGGGGATGAGGGGATGGGGAGCAACCTCGGGGGAGAGTATGGAGTGGGAGTGACCAGCTACTGCTGGCGGTGGTATAAGGGTCAGTTGGGGTGGGGGATGAGGGGATGGGGAGCAACCTCGGGGGAGAGTATGGAGTGGGAGTGACCAGCTACTGCTGGCGGAGGTATAAGGGTGGGGTGGGGTGGGGGATGAGGGTATGGGGAGCAACCTCGGGGGAGAGTATGGAGTGGGAGTGACAAGCTACTGCTGGCGGTGGTATAAGGGTGGGATGGGGTGGGGGATGAGGGGATGGGGAGCAACCTCGGGGGAGAGTATGGAGTGACCAGCTACTGCTGGCGGTGGTATAAGGGGGAGGTGGGGTGGGGGATTAGGGGATGGGGAGCAACCTCGGGGGGGGAGTATGGAGTGGGAGTGACCAGCTACTGCTGGCAGTGGTATAAGGGTGGGGTGGGACGGGGGATGAGGGGATGGGGAGCAACCTCGGGGGAGAGTATGGAGTGGTAGTGACCAGCTACTGCTGGCGGTGGTACAAGGGTGGGGTGGGGTGGGGATGAGGGGATGGGGAGCAACCTCGGGGGAGAGTATGGAGTGGGAGTGACCAGCTACTGCTGGCGGTTGTACATGTATAAGGGTGATCCAAATATATTTTGTTATCTTTGTCAACGAATGCTGTGTATAAACATATGATTGCTATTTATTTCAGACTTTTGCTATTTGGTTCTTTCAAACAGTTTTACAAAACTATTGAGGAATGAGAGAGTGTTGTTCGGGGGGGGGGGGGCTTGAGGGGGCAAAATCCCCTTGCCTCTACCAATGGCTCCTACGCCTATGAGATAAACAAAACTCACGTCATCTTTGAGGTTCACGGTTACCGAGCTTGTGAAATCAAGGTTGGGGCTGTCCGGACATGCTGGAATTATGACGTAGGTGTTTGACATGTCGAAATCAACAAGAGCAGTTGTTCGTATTTCAAACTCTGTAAAATAAGATAAACTATAAATGCATTATCAATATAAACTATAAGTATTGTATCATGATAAACTATAAGCAATATGTCATGATAAAATATAAGTATTGAATCATGATAAACTATAAGTATTGTGTAATGAAAAACTATAAATACTGTATCATGATAAACTATAAATATTGCATCATGATAAACTGTAAATATTGTATCATGATCAACTATAAGTATTGTATCATGATAAAGTATAAGGTTTGTATCATGATAAACTATTAATATTGTATAATGATAAACTATAAATATTGCAGCATAATAAACTATAAATATTGTATAATGATTAACTATGAAATAGTGTATCATAATAAACTTTAAATACTGTATCATCATGAACTACATATATTGTATCATGATAAACTATCAGTATTGTATAATGATAAACTATGAAATATTGTATCATGATAAACTATAAATATTGTATCATGATAAACCATGAATATTGTATCATGATAAACTACAAATAGTGTATCATGATGAACTACCGATATTGTATAATGATAAACTATAAGTATTGTAACATGCTAAACTATAAATATTGCATCATGATAAACTATAAATATTGCATCATGCTAAACTATAAGTATTGTATCATGATACACTACAAATATTGTATCATGATAAACTATACGTATTGTATAATAATATACTATAAGTAATAAACCATGATATACTAAACATATTGCATCAGGATAAACTTTAAGTATTGTATCATGATAAGCTATAAATATTGTATCAGGATCAACTGAAAATATTGTCTTATGATAAACCACAAATATTGTATAATGATAAAGTACAAATAGTGTATCATGATAAACTATAAATATTGTATAATGATAAACTATAAATAGTGTACTATATTATAAACTGTAAATATTGTATCATATTCAACTATAAGTATTGTATAATGATTAACTATAAGTATTGTATAATGATAAACTATAAGTATTGTATAATAATAAACTATATATATTGTATAATGATGATAAATCATGAGTATTGTATCATGATAAACTACAATTATTGTATCATGCTAAACTTAACGTATTGTATAATGATAAACTATGTATATTGTATCATGATAAATTATATGTATTGTATAATGATAAACTATAAATATTGTTTCATGATAAACTATAAATATTGTTTCATGATAAACTATAAGTATTGTTTCATGATAGACTACAAGTATTTTATCATGCTAAACTATAAATAGTGTATCAAGATAAGCTATAAATATTGTATCATGATCAACTATAAATATTATCTTATGATAAACTACAAATATTGTATCATGATGAACTACAAATATTGTATAATGATAAACTATAAGTATTGTATAATGATAAACTATGAAATATTGTATCATGATAAACTACAAATATTGTATCATGATAAACTATACGTATTTTATAATGGTAAACTATTAGTAATATACTATGATATACTACAAATATTGTATCATGATAAACTATAAATATTGTAGCATGATAGACTATAATTGATATCTAATGATATACTATAATTTTTATATCATAATAAACTATAATTATTACTTCATAATAAACTATAATAATTACTCAATGATACACTATAATTATTACTTCATGATAAACAGTTATTATTACTTCATGATAAACTATAATTATTACTTCATGATAAACTATAATTATTACTTAATGATACACTATGTTTATTACTTCATGATAAACTATAATCATTACTTAATGATACACTATAATTATTACTTCATGATAACTATAATTTTGACTTCATGATACACTATAATTATTACTTCATGATAAACAGTTATTATTACTTCATGATAAACTATAATTATTACTTCATGATAAACTATAATTATTACTTAATGATACACTATGTTTATTACTTCATGATAAACTATAATCATTACTTAATGATACACTATAATTATTACTTAATGATACACTATAATCATTACTTAATGATACACTATAATCATTACTTAATGATACACTATAATTTTTACTTCATGATACACTATAATCATTTCACTTTTCAAAAAGCTATGGCGGCAAGTGATTAATAGTGTCGTGTTCTGCCACCAACTAGAAAATAATGTCACGAGGAATGCTTCGAATTTATTAATAGTGTATCATAAAGCAGTCTTGATGCAAGTGGACATTATGCTGATGTGAGCATCAGTAACTATAAGTTGGTTGCAGGATGGGGCATTTACCTTTTTTTTATCCAGTCAGTCACTATAAAGTTTAACTGATGCTGCCATAATCATTTGAAAAAGTGACTTATTAAAAACGATGATGTCAACATAATAAAATTGCTACCTTAGTCCAGTCAATCTACGGTTATTTTGAAATAACCCGGACAAAATTGCAACAAAATGTTTCTAAGCTGTTTTTGTATTTACGTATATTGCTACAATAAAGTGAATAAAAAATGAAATATCTTAGTCGGTATTTCAATAGAAAAAAATCACTGTATAATATTGGTGGGTGGAGTAATGTATTATGCTCACTGTCAATAAATAGCTTTATGTTAATGTTTTGTAAATGTAGCTGACATTTTTCTTTAAAATGAGTATCATTTACACAATTTTCAACAGTATCAACTTTAAAGGTTATATTCTCTCAACAAGTATTGCCGATTAATAAACTAATATATTTGTTCAAATGTTCGTGAAATATCAATATTTCTACCCATTTGTTTTCAAATTTATACATCTCTCACTTTGGTAAACTTTCTGTATGTTTTTAACACATCATTCCCTAAGTAAATCCACCAAGAGAAATTTTGTTGCAATTTTGTCTGGGTGATGTGGTATCCTTACTGGACTATCAGGCTGTTAGAACTACGTTACACGCTATAATCTGAATATACTAACGTTGAGTTCCCGCGCTGGTGCCCAGCGCAACAGCTTCAAAGGGCCCGCCCGATACAGTACAGGAAATGACGTCATCCTGATCGTATAGCGTAAAACTGTGAACTGTGGTTCCAACAGGGGATAGATCCCCAACGGCAACGGCTTCCGTAGCGCCACCCAATCCAGCCGTTAGTAACACAGGCTATAAACATAAATCAGAGTACCTAAGGTACGAGAAGTTGAATAATTTATATAGATGTATTGAATTGTGAAAATTATGATCATTTCTCATCATTCATATCTTAACAATACCCAGCTCTGTTCCTAATCACCAGACAAAATTATTTTAATTTAAACATATATTATTGCTATATAAACACATATTACAATATATATCATGCATATAAGTCCAATATAATTAAAGGCAAAAGGGTCTGGCCACAAGTTCTCTCAACATTAGAGACGGCCATTCCCTTTCAACTAAATTTTGCATTTTTAAAAAAAATATTTTCAAAAGAACATGTACATAGCAAATATGGTGAATACATTATTTTTGTATTTAGATGTGCCTTCCATTATCAAAAAAGGATAATTTTTTTTCTGTCAGAACCTCAGTATAATACTATTGTACGTAATAGCAATTTATTTCTAATTCATTAATTTTGAAACTGAACCCCATAAGGATATATACATACAAGTATATTTCATAACGAACAGTGAAAGTAACAATTTTGTACATACTCTATAATTTCCATATACTTTTTGGTTTATTAGTATATGCCGATATACGTGTAATTTATATCCTTACATCCAAAATACCTACACATGTGTATACACCTATATTCTGAGAAGGTATAATGCACGTATTTTTTTCTTAACAATATTTCAAATACGAGTCAGATCTTCGTGAAAAGCGCTTTCAGTACCTTCGGTCCATGTGCCTGAGTGTACATTCTGTCGCTATGATCTACGAGTCATCATCATATATTGACATGTACCAGAAGTGGGTGCATTATCACAGAAATTGTGTTTTGCACAGCGGTTCTTACTTCGGAAAAAAAAAAGAATTACTTTCATTTGAATGTCAACTTGATGCACAAATAACGTCAAACTCCCCTGTACTTTGTTACAAATACATTTTTGACTTGTAAAAAAATCAATGTTAAATGGTGGTGTACGATATTGAAATTTTGCATGCTTATAGGTTTAATATGGAAAATCATTCATGCTAAGTTTTGTTTGTATTAAAACACTATAAAGCATATTTTTAAATGTGTCCTATTACTTTTGGGACATACCTCGTATATGCTCCGAATTCGATAAGTAAATAATTTAAAACAACAATTTAACAGTTTTAGCTCGTCTTAACCCTTTACTCCATAGATAAGCGTTTTCCCGCACCAATCACAGAAGGCTTTTGAAAACAGAGCAGGAAGAGTTCAGATTGCTCGTAACGAGCAATCTGAACACTTCCTGCACTGTTTCCACTCTGTCAGTTAATATAAACATAATTCACCCAATAATTCAAAAGCCTTCTATATTAGGTGTCCAAAGGTGTCTATATTAGGTGCCCAAAAGGCGTCTATATGAAGTTAAGGGTTAAATCAGACAGAAATTATTGCATGTATAGGTAGTATAAGCATAGAGATATCTGTTTGAACTATCACCATCATTTCATAACGTGAAAGTAAAAAAAATAGATTTTATTATTTTGCAATTAAAAGAATATTTCCAAAATATATGTATTTACCTAAACTTATATACTTACTTCATCTGATATATTGATGGTGTATCCTCTGACGGTGACGGTGTCTGTACTTACCTCATCTGATATATTGATGGTGTATCCTCTGACAATGACGGTGTCTGTACTTACCTCATCTGATATATGTATGGTGTATCCTCTGACGGTGACGGTGTCTGTACTTACCTCATCTGATATATTGATGGTGTATCCTCTGACAATGACGGTGTCTGTACTTACCTCATCTGATATATGTATGGTGTATCCTCTGACGGTGACGGTGTCTGTACTTACCTCATCTGATATATGTATGGTGTATCCTCTGACGATGGCGGTGGCTGTCTTACCTCATCTGATATATTGATAGTGTATGCTCTGGAGGTGACGGTGGCTGTCTTACCTCATCTGATATATTGATAGTGTATGCTCTGAAGGTGACGGTGGCTGTCTTACCTCATCTGATATATTGATAGTGTATGCTCTGGAGGTGACGGTGGCTGTCTTACCTCATCTGATATATTGATAGTGTATGCTCTGGAGGTGACGGTGGCTGTCTTACCTCATCTGATATATTGATAGTGTATGCTCTGGAGGTGACGGTGGCTGTCTTACCTCATCTGATATATTGATAGTGTATCCTCTGACGATGACGGTGAATGTACTTACCTCATCTGATATATTGATAGTGTATGCTCTGGAGGTGACGGTGAATGTACTTACCTTATCTGATATATTGGCGGTGCATACTCTGACGGTGACGGTGGCTGTACTTACCTCATCTGATATATTGATGGTGTATGTCCTGGTGATGGGTGTATTATTTCCATCATCACAGCTGATGGTTGTTGTCACAGATGTAGCGGTGCCGTGATCCAGGTCACTATCAGCCGAAACGTCTAGGTCAATATCAAACGCTGAAATATGGTTGATGTTTTCAAACTACGTCTATACTCTACCTCATTTTCAGTCCAATCAGATTTCTTTGATATAACACATACAATTTATTTCATATAAACACAATTTTTTGTCAAGTACATTTTATTTAGAGGTTCAGACAAGAGCGCTGAAGGCGGACTAGATTTCATACTAAACATATTTATGTTATTTTACATCTAGCCTAATCCGTACCATGTCCCATTATTATATATGTATATAACTTATTTAGCTTACTTCGATTGTAAAACAAGTTCTTTCAACTTAGACAAATCACGTTCGAAGTCTTCCTAAGTAGGACCGGCACCAAGCATATGCGGATAAAATGACTTGCTAAAAAAACCGTTACACTTAGCCGTGGCAGAGGATCAAACCCACGACCCTCAGATCCTGGACTCGATGCTCTTCCATTGGACCGTGTGCCCCAATTAGTCTTATACGGGTACATAGTGTTCCTTTAGATCAGATTTTAAAGGGGTTCCAGTAATGTTGATCTCCAAGGTACACCAATTCACGCATCAAATAAAAAATGTACCGATAAAATACACCAATGTACATATGCAGGTACTTCTCTAAATTTCGGGTGACATGTTTGCCGTTTTCCAAATTTTACAAACACATTACCTCATGAACCAATCAATAGATTGTTTTTTATTTTGTATATGTATCAAAATGAAAGGCTTGCTTGTAACTTTTAGCAGTAAAGATTCCTTTTTTGCCCTTTGTTAAAGGAAAATAATAAGGACAACTTTTTCAAATATCGATATGAAATTTTCGCCAGCCATGAATAATTTACTTTTTTATCTTTCTACATTAAAATAATATTTCTATGATGTGAAATTAAGGTGTTTATGTTAAAACTATAACATCACCTTCTTTGTTGAAACAATAAATATTTTGTAAAATTCTACCATTTATTCGGTTTTTAAACCTTCATAGTTTTAATTCAGACTAGAAATGTGTCCATGGGACACTGATGCCCTCGCTTTGTAACTACATTGTAGATAACAATGAAACCAAATATTAACTTTCATCCATTGTCGAACTTGATCTGGGTCTTGTTGATATAAATCAAAATATCAATTTTCGTCAAAATCGGTCCATAAATAAAGACTTTAGATGTCGGAAACTGTCAGCCATTCAGAGCCCAAAACACCTAATTAATATGTAGGGATTTTGACTGAAATCGAACTTGGACTGTAGTTTATCACCATACGGCTTTCTACCAAATATGAATCAAATCCATCCAATCCTTCAAGAGATACCGAGCATACCAATTTCTTGACATTTGTCAATAATCTAAGTCCAAAATGGGACATAACTCTATCAAAAATCATCAGACCAGAACGGAATATGAACTTGACCTGTATTACCTGAATGTGAAGTCACACACCAAATTTGGTTAAAATGTGTTCATAAAAACTAAAGATATAAGTCGGAAAACATTTTCGAACGCAAGTAGGGGACGTACGGACAGCGGTGATACAATATGCCCCCCATTGAAAAAGGCGGGGGCATAATATAACATAATTATCTGATACTAAGAAATAGTCAACATTATTGGCAGCTTTAAATGAAGTTATCAAATTCAGACAAATGTTCAAAAAGTAATTAAAGAAATACTAAATGTGTCAACCGAAATTTCAGCAACGTATATTGGATAAGTTGGCAATCCGATCTCTGTACACCTCTGTTCGTTTCTTTTCATTCTTACATAGAATGGCATATATTGTATCACGTTATTCGTTTTATAAACTGTATTGTGAAATTGTACACGTTGAGACGTTCATAAACTGTTAAATCTAATATAAGTGTGTTTTTTATAGAGACTTTTGTTTCACACACACTCATTTTAAATAGTATGTATTAAGTGGAACGTGATCAAAATTGACTCCACAGTGGTTGCTACGTTTTGGAATTGTACTTTGTTTAGACATACTCTAAAATTTCCTAAGATAAATACTAGGTCTTACTTATACCTGTTTATATCTTAAAGGCGGTATATCAGAAAAAAATCCTATAAACGTCTTGAAAGAGAAAACTATTTTTAAACTTTATACGAAACTTCTCATTGTCAAAAACATGTAGAATCCGAAAGATTGGTATATCAAATAGACCAAATTGTGACAATAACTATATGTTAATCGCAGTGGTAAACTTCAAACGAACTATAGATATATATTTTATTCAATACAAAGACTAAAAGGCCTATAAGTACACATGTTAAAATTATACATTAGCTGCAAATGACGAGTTCAATGTATACTACACTTCGTACAGTAATAATTATTAGTGAAACAGGCTGGTAATCCACCAATCGCTGAGTAGTTAAGTGTTAGATAATCGAGGGACACACGCGGGGATATATTTGGGTCAATTCTAGTCTAATATGTAAATAATGACTGTAACATGCCGTGACTACCAATCGCCCAATGGTTTAATCGAGTAATGCAGTATGCTTCTTCGATAACAGGGCTATGTTCAGTTCGGTTAAATGTTTACAAACGTTACATTTTCCTGGACACTGGCTCAACCTCAAATTAGCACGTATAACATGATAATCTAAGGGAATCATGCAGTTAAAACGTGTTTGCTTTTCTAAACGGTGCTGAACGCATCTTGGTAACTTACTATTACTCCCTTTTGGTGTTATCTTAAACATCACATCGCTCGAGCTGCACGTGACTGTGTCGGTGTCAGTCACTGAGAAAGTGTATAGAAACATGGGTGAGTTTATCTTGTCGCTGATGGCGGTTGGACGGACTGTCTCCGCTGTGGCTGAGTCATAAACTGGAGGCTGCATAAGAGAAAGAGAAAAAACATTTTATATCAGATGTTGAGATCAATTCTGAATTGTATTGGACACGTATACATACACCGGTAAGCAGTCTATCGGTTCGTTTTAATAGATGCATAAACGCTTTTTAATTGATCTGACGCAGGCTGTCAAGTATACAAATCGATAACCCAATCAGCGACCGATATTGGTTGCTACTTTTTCCGTTTTCCTTAGACAAGCTAATCGTCTCTAGTAAACACAACATTGTACTGCATTGTATTTATGTGGACAAACAACGTCACGCAATCAGATAGTCGCTTTCGCAACAGGTCATTTGGTTGCAATAATGCTTATATAACCTGTCTTATAAAGGTCATCGAATATGACGTCACGAAATATAATCAGGATCTTACATGAATGATCATTAATTATTGCATTTAATAAGCAAAAAATATAGTATACGAGTCTAAGCTGAGCATTATATCATATTTGCCAACGAATTTAATACATTCAATAATGCATGCACGCGAATGTAAGATTCTTTTATCACATAACTCCGGAACATTATACATTTGCCGTTAATTGAACAGATCACCTCTATAAGGAACGAGGAAAATTCTTACATATTAGTTTTCGTAAATCATCGCAAGACGTAACGTCATTTAACCCACTCTCTTACAAATTCATCCCTGACATTGGCTTCGGACTACATTCGGTTTCACATGACTTTCCAGTCACATGATCACTGCCATTTCAAAATGGCTTCCACGCCATTAGAAACAACGCTCGTCAACGGTTTTGTCTGTACAGCAAACTCCTAAACCTTCCCGTATCCGACAGGCAAACTGGCAATTAAAAGATTGCTTAGTGCTCAACAACTATAACATGTTTTAACGCTGTTTATCCCTTAAAACAATGTTTTCACCAAAACAACAATGATCTTCCATGTTTGTTTACATTTGCGTATTAACCGGGAAATTGCTCTGCGTAAAAAAAACAAGAAAATAGTTCATCATTTATTATTGTTAAAGTTCCTTTGTTTTTTTTTTTTGGTTCTTATGAAAAAAATAGTGATGATTTGTTTCTAGTTTAAATTTGATGTCTGGTTTTAACAAGCTTACAACTGCATAAACTGTAATTACTATGTTTTGACAAAAGAATCTAACGATACTGAATTCTGCGAAGGAGATTGCAATTAAACATGACAAATCGACAAATTTGATATTCGGGCAAGAATGAAAGTAGATCGGCTTTTTACGTACGTGAGCCGAGTTATACGGATAATAACCGAGCAATACATTTTCAACAAGTTTAAACTACGGGTTTTTGTTTGAATCGTACGTGCATCAAAGTCGTGCATGTATTATTATTTGCCGGTCAATATTACTGGGCAGTATTAAAAATTATTGACTGATCGAATATGGGGTATTTAACATAAATACTTAAATTGAGCAATCCATTATATTCTATACAAATCCTTTAATTGAGGTATAATAATTTTGTATTTAGCGGAATAGCATATATATCAGATGCAATGGGGTCTTCCGTGGCCGAGTGGTCTAAGACGCTGTCTCAAGATCACTTATCCCAGGTTCGAGTCCCGCTCGCTCAAAAAAACTTTATGTGAGACAGTTTGCCAGGTACTTGTGGAAGGACGGTGGTTCTACTCAGACTCATTCTGCCACCAACACAACTGGATATGCCATATATAACCTGATATGTGTCGAAAACGGCGATAAACCCCATTCAGCTACTTTATTTCTAAACAATAATTCATTGCTTGTTGGCGTGTTTGTTGTTGTTGTTGTTGTTGTTGTTGTTGTATGGTGTTTAGCGTCGTTTCAACAATTTTTCATTCATATCGCGAAGGTGTCTATTTGAGACAGTATTCTAAGCGCTGTCAAACTGGAGTATCATGCCGCAGACACATGGTATGATATCCCACCCAGTCACATTATACTGACACCAGGCCGACAAGACCTAGAATTTTCCTCTAAATGCTGAGCGTCAAGCGAGGAAGCTTCTAGTACCATTTTTAAAGTCATTGGTATGACCCGGCCTTGGATTGAACCCACGACCTTTCGCATGCGAGGCGGACGCTCTACCACTAGACCACGCCGCAGTCTTAGCGTGTTTGAGCTGTTTGTTGAATATCAAATATAAACACACTTAATTCACATTTATTCAGTGGTAGCTTTCTTTCTATATTTGAAGTACAACAAACAAACAGAACTAGTATAGTCATGGTTGTGTTAGTGGTCACCTTTATTAAACAATCATTTCCTTTAATCAGTCACATTTTCTATTTACGATTTTTATCATTTTAGTTTTAATCAACCTGTATTAAGCAGTCACCTGCCTCAAGGGGTTATCTTTGCACTTTCCATTGAGTGGCTGCTTAGGACAGGTTTGACTGTATATTCATTTCTGTTGCTGTATTTTCGTTATGAAAATATACTCTTACCGTATTTGTAACAACAACAACTATATTCTCCGTGTCTGTATCCCCGCATCTGTCGGTGGCTGTTACGACAAGGGTGTGCGTACCGATTGGCACGCTGGCTCCCGTCTCTATGTACCCTTTAATTCAGTAGGAAAATATGGAGTTAGATAAGTGTAACATAAAAATACATTTCCCGTTTCCTCAACGTTAAATCATCAAAACATATTGCTTGTTCCGGCTTCTGTTTATCTATGTGTAGGACAAAACATATTGCTTGTTCAGGCTTCGGTTTATCTATGTGTAGGACAAAACATATTGCTTTTTCAGGCTTCGGTTTATCTATGTGTAAGACAAAACATATTGCTTGTTCAGGCTTCGATTTATCTATGTGTAGGACAAAACATATGGCTTGTTCAGGCTTCGGTTTATCTATGTGTAGGACAAAACATATTGCTTGTTCAGACTTCGGTTTATCTATGTGTAAGACAAAACATGTTGCTTGTCCAGACTTCGGTTTATCTATGTGTAAGACAAAACATGTTGCTTGTCCAGGCTTCGGTTTATCTATGTGTAAGACAAAACATGTTGCTTGTCCAGGCTTCGGTTTATCTATGTGTAAGACAAAACATGTTGCTTGTTCAAGCTTCGGTTTATCTATATGTAAGACAAAACATGCTGCTTGTCCAGGCTTCGGTTTATCTATGTGTAAGTTTATCTATGTGTAAGACAAAACATGTTGCTTGTCCAGGCTTTGGTTTATCTATGTGTAAGACAAAACATATTGCTTGTCCAGGCTTCGGTTTATCTATGTGTAGGACAAAACATATTGCTTGTCCAGGCTTCGGTTTATCTATGTGTAGGACAAAACATGTTACTTGTCAAGGCTTCGGTTTATCTATGTGTAAGACAAAACATATTGCTTGATCAGGCTTCGGTTTATCTATGTGTAGGACAAAACAAATTGCTTGTCCAGGCTTCGGTTTATCTATGTGTAGGACAAAACATATTGCTTGTTCAGGCTTCGGTTTATCTATGTGTACGACAAAACATATGGCTTGTTCAGGCTTCGGTTTATCTATGTGTAGGACAAAACATATTGCTTGTTCAGGCTTCGGTTTATCTATGTGTACGACAAAACATATTGCTTGTTCAGACTTCGGTTTATCTATGTGTAAGACAAAACATATTGCTTGTTCAGGCTTCGGTTTA
The DNA here is from genome assembly GCA_029582155.1 of Panopea generosa. Taxonomy (NCBI): domain Eukaryota; kingdom Metazoa; phylum Mollusca; class Bivalvia; order Adapedonta; family Hiatellidae; genus Panopea; species Panopea generosa. The sequence goes on from CM055904.1 coordinate 41,330,919, forward strand.
TCTTTGTGTAAGACAAAACATATTGCTTGCTCAGGCCTCGGTTTATCTATGTGTAGGACAAAACATATTGCTTGTTCAGACTTCGGTTTATCTATGTGTAGGACAAAACATATTGCTTGTTCAGGCTTCGGTTTATCTATGTGTAAGACAAAACATATTGCTTGATCAGGCTTCGGTTTATCTATGTGTGGGACAAAACATATTGCTTGTCGAGGCTTCGGTTTATCTATATGTAAGACAAAACATATTGCTTGTTCCGGCTTCGGTTTATCTATGTGTAAAACAAAACATGTTGCTTGTTCAGGCTTCGGTTTATCTATGTGTAAGACAAAACATATTGCTTGTTCCGGCTTCGGTTTATATATGTGTAAGAAGTGTTTTAACCTCCATTAACGCCGATTGTAACTTGAACAATGGAAAGCATACGGGCTGAATTTCCGACCAGTTTATTGGCATTTTTTTATATATATAAAACCTTTTTTTCATTATTATTAAAATACCTTTAAAGAGAACATAAACATCAAAACACTTTAAATGTGCTTAACTGAAAACATGAATGAAATATTATTTGAATTTTATGGGTGACGCCATTTCCAATACATTGACATTTTTTTCGATATAAAAACATATTTTAATCAAAGTACCTTAAAACAACGATGAATATTATAACTAGTGCATGCAGGTCATGCAGATACATATTTTCTAAAATTAAGTCAAGAGATCGTCTTTTAAAGGGAATACATTAGGAAAAACGCCATAAATGTCTAAAAAATAAATGAATTTCTAAAATGGATGAAAGCATTTCATTATTATAATTAAATACAATCCGAAAGGTTTGGTATGTCAAAACCACCAAAACGTGACAAAATCGATGTTTAAATTGAAGTGGTTAACTTGAATCGAAATTCCCATTCTGTAAATAGACAGCACTTAAATACTGCTTGACGTCATTCGGACTCTTTCTAAAATGACATAATTTTTACTACGTGTAAGCCTGTAACAATGGCGGATCTACTCTTTAAAAAAGCGTTATACAACCCCGCCCCTGCTCCCCTCCCCCACGCCAATAAACTCCTATATTTTATTAAAATTCACTATATTTCTGCTAAAACATGTATGCCCATTCAGAATTTGTATTGCGCTCCCCTAAACTGAAATCCGGATCAAATTATGTTTTTTTTGTGTAATTGAGACAAACCACACTTCGTTATCACAGGTATATTTTATATAATGACATTCACAAATTGTATGTAAACGAGTGGCACATTGTAGGCGCATACAACTATTTTCTAACATATCTAACCAAGACGTAAAAACCGATTCAGAAAAAGTCTGTCCCAGATATTATATCTCCCGAAACAGGTATATTTACCCCCAATGAAAAAACATACTAAAGCTGCACTACAGCACAGTTCAAAGAATCGCTCACCTGCTAGGTATTCAGGAAATATCAAGATATTTCAGGGGATCTGAAGTGCGGAGCAGAACCACTGTCACACCACTTTAAATCCGTCAATGGACATACTTACACCCGTTGGCATCTCGTTGGACCGTGAACGATGAATCGCCCGTCATGGTAACGTTAAAATCCGGAGAGTCTGCCGGTTTTGCCGGTGCAGTATAATCAGCGTCAGTTACTCCTATCGTGTGTATATTCGTGATTGTGTCCTGGTCGCTTATCGTGACTGTGTCAGGGGTCACTTGCGGTACATTATCTAGATAGCAGATATAAATAAAACCTGTAGTTATGGTACATGCGCATCTCGTCTGATGTTGGTTACATACAATGTGCGAGTTTACACGTACATACATTTTTAAACGTATTGCTGCTGGTTTCTGGCATATAGGCCTAAACGGATGTCGTGTTGCCGGGGAGCCGACGTCACTACATGACATTAGTTACACTCGGCAAATATTATAACATAACAGGACGATACAACGACGAATAACGGCGATAACACGACAATCGAAGGCCGTCAACACGACTTTATGTGAAGTGAAGACTCAAAGCGACTGTCATCCTTTTCCTTGTATTGTCATGTTGTGTCGGCGATCCGCCGAAGTCACAGAGCCGATAATTGTTTTGTCATGTTAACCGCAAATGTAATAATAATAATAATAACAATAATAATAATAATAATAATAATAATAATAATAATAATAATAATAATGATAATAATAATAATAATAATAATAATAATAATAATAATAATAATAATAATAATGATAATAATAATAATAATAATAATAATGATGATAATGATAATGATAATGATAATGATAATGATAATAATAATAATGATAAAAATAATGATAATGATAATGATAATGATAATAATAACAAAATGATAATAATAAAAATAAAATTATAATAATAATAATAGTAACTTTAACAATAATAAAATAATAATATAATAATAATAATTTCAATTATAATAATAGTAAAATAAGTATAATAACAATTATATGATACAGATATACAAATGGTTATACGAATAAAAAATAAACGTTATTTTTAAAATAATGATTATAAACTAATATAAATTATACAGATTTTAATAATAATAGAAATAGTATAGAAATAGTTGTTATATCAATAGTACCTGCACTATATACTATCAGAATATAACATGAATGTTTTTAATGTTAAAAAATAATAACGAATTAAATAAAAGAAAACAATAATTATTACAAAAGTTGACAATGATAATAAACATATTTCAAATCTTACTTGCGATAATAATAGCGCCGAACGCGTATTCGTTAGTTATAAACGCGGGACCAAACGGTACGGAGGAACCAACCGCCAGGGAACCAACGGTCTGTTTAAAAGTTTGTGACATAGCGGTACCATTGTAGGGAATCATCTCCTGGGCGTCTGCACACCTTCGGAAATAATGATAAAATAATAAAAATAATAAAGCTACATCAACACCCCTCTCTCTCTCTCTCTCTCTCTCTCTCTCTCCTCTCTCTCTCTCTCTCTCTCTCTCTCTCTCTCTCTCTCTCTCTCTCTCTCTCTCTCTCTTTAAACAATGATCTTTCTTTGTACCTGTCTTTGTACATGAACATTTCCTGGGAACATTATACACAGTTATGCCTGAAAACACAGAGGTTTCCTAGTAAAAATCAAAAGTAATGATAAATTAGTGTCTATGTTCGCATCAGTTTTAACACACGAGTATATGGAATATAACGATGGAATGTAGCAATTCTTTCAAAGAAAAGAATGGAATATATCTATTATATTGATGAAACGTTTCTGTCAAAAAAATGGTTGTGACATTTGTACAAGAATTTATAAAGTGTACCTTATTTGCAATTATATATGAATAACGTATTTCGTTAACCATGTCAGTAAGAAGACTATACCATATATTGATTTATTTCCCTATATTTATCTTTAACATACAAGTAAAATGAAAATTGTAAGTTCTTTTTTGAGTTGACCCTGTACCTCGTTAAAAGTGTTGTTGTTGTTGTTGTTGTTGTTGTTGTTGTTGTTGTATGGTGTTTAGCGTCGCTTTCAACAATTGTTCAGTCATATCACGACGTTGTCTACTTGAGACAGTATTCTGAGCGCTGTCACACTGGGGTATCATGCCGCAGACAAGTGGTATGATACCCCACCTAGTCACTTAATACTGACACGGGGCTGACCAGATCTAGAACTCTCCTCTAAATGTTGAGCGTCAAGCGAGGAAGTTTCGAGTACCATTGTCAAATGCGACTCGTCAAGTGTTTGATAAAACTGAATCTTAACAGTTCTGCAGAAATCAACGTATCCATACGTTAACATGTATATACTTTGCTCTCAAATTCAGAATAGACAGTACCAAACGGATAAATGAACAAATTATAGTTAAAAGTTTACAGTCTTAATTATGTAAAATATGTATGTAAATTAGTATTTAGAAAAATAAAATTAACAATTTAGAATCCTAAAGGGTTAAATGCATAAAACTGAAAGTTTGACGTCATTTGACTGACTCCAGGCGGAGCTACGATGAAAACTGAGATGATTGACATTTAAAGACTGACGTTTGCTACATATAAGACGTCTCTTAGCATAGCTCGTACGGCTTTGTAGTTTGTATTATGGGCCAGAGACCTACATTGCTTAATAAAGAAATGTCAATGTCATTGTCATCGTCAATAAAGCATATTGCTGGCCAGATGATAATACGACAACTTACCAACCAATGACGTCATTAGCTTTGACTTCATGAGAAACAAGTATAGTTGAAAGCGTAAGATTGGAGGCTGTAACTGAAACACAAACATGACTCAAATGATCATTCAATATGTTGGAAGCTGATTGGATTCGTTTTCTTGTTCAAACTTAACATTTGTGTAGTTTAATTGTACACATATGGTTTAAATAATATTTTTATGCTGTTCGTTTAAATGTACATTATTACTGTTAAACGATTGATCGATTGATTGAATATTTAGCGTCATCGTGGGCTAACAGACGATCAGTTAACCTAACCACTGTTTCCTTGGATTAACCAGTACTCGATCATACCCCATCTCCGCAATAACTGATAATTTTCCCACTTGAATCAGCGGTGAGAGACGAATGATAATGAGACACAATGTCGTATATCAATCATTACGGAGACTGTTGCCGGGCGGGGATTCGAACTCACGACCCCTAGACTGATAGTCAGACGCGTAAACCGACTGAGCTTATCGGGCCCGGCGAAAAAACGAAAAAACATAGACTAAAATATAATAGCAAACAGCAAACATAAAAAATTAACGAACACAGATTAAATTAAGCAATAAGAATAGAAAATAAGAACAAGAAAATAATAATAAAAAAAGTATTTCAGTTATTCAATAAGCGCTCTTCATCATCTTTCCGAGGAGCCACAAAGTGTTTAACCAGACCGTTATGTTTGTAAGTAAGTGACTACTTCCCCACATATTCAGAAGTGGGATATTAATGTCAGGAGAACAAAGCTCGTGGCCAATGATGACTGACCGAGCTCGGAATCCCACAATCCCTGGATTCGCGGATATTATTCATACTCTTAATCCATTCCACTAAATACACATTTGTGATTTTGGGTTTACCGCATTAGGTTGCTGATGACCTTTGGGTTCTTATCGTCTATCCCAGAACCTGATATATCCCGAGTCAGGTTTATTTACTCCGCAATGAAAAAAGCAGGGAGTTCTATGCCTGTCCCACAATTCATAGTTATTGAACGCTTACTAAACTGTGACGTCATTCAAACTATCAGTTGAAGAAACTGACCAATCAACGTGCTCAAATGCGGCTTTCTCAAACATTGCTATTTAACGGACCTAATCGGGAGAGCTGGGTCCTTACTACAGAATATCTCCCTAATCAGGTATATTAGCTCCCAATTAGCTTCTCCTAATGAAAAAGCATGGAAGTCTATGCTTCTCCAACAATGCATCGCGATTTAAGGCCTACCAAACTGTGACCGTCATTCAACTTACCATGAAACAACTAACCAATCATCGTCGGGTACCCACGCTGATCCATTTCCGATACTCTCTATTTATGGATTGAGAGTATCGGAATTGACACGCGTGGGTATCCGGGGATGCTGACCAATAAAAATGCTCAAATATCATTGCTATGTTACGGACCTAAGTAGGAAAGCTGAATAACACTACAGATGAACAAAATCGGTTGTTAACATAAACTGTAGCACTGAGAAACGTTTGCAGCAGATTATTCGATTTTATATGAACTGTCGCTTATAAGCACACGCACGCACGCACGCACGCACGCACGCACGCACGCACGCACGCACGCACGCACGCACGCACGCGCACACACACACACACACATTTGTCATGTTATATACGTGGAAGAAATTTTGTTATAATGACTGGCTGGAATGAGTTTTCTTAAAATAAACGGAACTGTTGTTCAAGAATGCGCATTGGCACACATTAAGAGGGAGTATCTGAACATCAATTAATTTAGATAGAAAGAAATACTTTGCTTAGGCTTTGTGTAGACCAAACATTATCAACTTTCAAATAATGTTTCAAAGTTCGGATAAAGATATCAATTTTTGTATAGACAATGAAGCAAGTTTTCAGGCAATAACATCATCATTCTTACATTATATTTAACATAATGCAAAAACTTTTAATACTGAGTGATATAGGTTTAAGTGACATGTAACTTTATCAAGAACTTATATAGCAGGATAGGAAACTTGCATCACCTGACTAAAAGTTCCTCAGATGAATGGCAGTTAAGATACTTGAAAACGAGATATTGCGAGATTTTGCGAGCGTTCACAAAATCTCAATCAGTTGCCTTTCCTCCTTTATATAATACATTGGTGACATGTAACTTTATATGCATAATGTTTGATGTCTATTCAATACATACCACTCAGGTACCGAAGTTGTTATTAATGTTTATAACTGGTCAACAGGCTTCTGTCACTGTTTGTATTATATACTGTAACATGTAGTTCATTTCATGTTTATGTTTTATATTGCTGTTCATGACTGATGCTCTTAGGGGCCAAATTGCTGAATAAAATTTAAAAAATTGAACAATATGCAGTGCTCCAGATAAGCTTTTCTTCAAATGAGTATTTTACATCTGAAATTTGAATTCAATGCTTATTTTCAAAATGTTAAGGGTAAACATGAATACTCTTATCAAATTGCCATTTAAAACAAACTACATGTAACAACACATAAATTGAAAACAACAAATGCTAATTTTATCCTTTAATTTAGATTTTAATACTTAATTCAGAATTTTCAATCTTAAATACCCCAAAACAGTGCACTGAATATGGGAAATTTGATAAAAAAACACATACATTAGATTGCAGTCCCAGCTAACCACTAAATATCTCGCTACACAGTTGAATTTTATTCTTTGTTTTGTATAAAATAAGGTCTAGGATTTCAACGGTAAATTTAAATTCCACAGTTTTTGCTCTACTTATCTGCAACAAGAAATCACAACTACTATGAACCATTTTGAAAATATTCCAAACCAAATAACAAAGATGCAAGAATCATATTACCGTGGGGAAAAGGTGTGGCGGTGGGGCAACACTGTAAGTAACACGTAAAGAGGGATCGAGATATGAAGACCAATACAAAACTTACTACTATATTCGTCAACAGAAATGAGTTCGTAGTGGTTGGTTGCAGCTGCCGGTCGCCAAAGTGTGGCCTGTAATGTGCCTGCTCTACTGGCATAGAATTTCCACGTGTTCAGCGTGCCACAACACGGCGATGACGAAAGTTTCATCAAAAAACAGGTATCTGAAATTAAAGATAACGGCAATCTCATTAAAATCAGATCAACTTTAGCTTCCATACTCTGCACATCGGTAGATCTGACGGTGTCGCATAGAAGGTCACCTCAGATTGACCTTTCAGCAAGCCAATCAGATCATTGTTTTTAAGGTTTCGAAAGCGAAAGAAGTATATTTTAACCGAAAAAAATCTATATTTCGCTTGGATCCCGATATCATGTGTAATTATCACGCGATTATAATTGTTACGATGAAAAACAGGTGCGTAGTTTCTTATAGGCACGCATATAACGCCATAGCTGTCTTATGTGGTCTATTTTATATGTATTATGTGCATTCTATATTATATCGTGTGCATTCATCATTATATTATGTAGATACGTTATTACATTATGTCGATACTTTTTTTATATAATGTCGATACTTCATTACATTTTGTAGATACTTTATTATATTGTGTAGATACTTCATTACAGTACGTATATACATAATTACATTATGTGGATACTTTATTATATTCTGTAGACACTTCATTACTTTATGTAGATACGTCCTTATATTGTGTAGATACTTTATTACATTATGTTGACTGTTTATTACATTATGTAGATACTTTATTATATTGTGTAGATACTTCATTACAGTACGTATATACATAATTACATTATGTGGATACTTTATTATATTCTGTAGACACTTCATTACTTTATGTAGATACGTCATTATATTGTGTAGTTACTTCATTACATTATGTAGACTGTTTATTACATTATGTGGATACATTATTACATTATGTAGATATTTTATAACATTATGTAGATAAGTCATTATATTGTGTAGATACGTTATTACATTATGTAGACGGTTTATTAAATTATGTGGATACATTATTACATTATGTAGATATTTTATAACGTTATGTAGATAAGTCATTATATTGTGTAGATACGTTATTACATTATATAGACTGTTTATTACATTATGTTGATACTTAATTATATTCTGTAGATTCTTCATAACATTATGTAGATACTTTATTATATTCTGTAGATACTTCATTACATTATGTAGATATTTTATTACATTATGTAGAAACTTTATTATATTATGTAGACACTTTACTATATCTTGTCGAAACTTTTTTACATTATGTAGAAACTTTATTACATTATGTCGAAACTTCCTTACTATATCTTGTCGAAAGTTAATTATATTATGTGCATTCTTCATTATATTATGTCAAAACTTCCTTATGATGACGAAATCATTTTGACGGGGCGATTTATATACTGACACCGTGTCGAAATAATGTTGTTTTATAGCATAAATGTCTGTATATAGCAATTATTATAAGAAGATTCTTCAAACATATAGGTGTATTTTTATGCTGGAGCTGAACATTGTTCCAGACATACAGTTTTGGTTTGGGTTGGAAACAAGTCTCAAACAAATGCTGTCCAGACACGTTGTCTGAACAGCTGGTCTCATTATTAAAATAGTGTTGAACAACAGTTAGTTCAATTATACAGGGTTTGAAATATTATACTGTAAATAGATGATTGATATGATTGTCTGTACAATTTCTAAATATTTGAATCATTTTATTATATGTTTGTTTGTTTGACGTTAACGAATCATGAGGCAAGAAGCCTGAGGAAAATTTATATATATTATATAGTTTGAACAGAATTATTTAACATAGTTTCAAGCTAGGCTGTTTTTACAGCTTAATCCAGTGAAGACACAATCGCCTTACAGAAGATCCCATTTTAAGCTCAAGATACTCACCCAACATCTTGACACAAGGCTTTAAACAACAAGTTACTTTGAGAGAAAGATTGATTGAATATTAAGCGTCATTTTTATGCCATCGAGGGCTAACCACCGTTTCTTGGGATTAACCAGTACTCGAGCACACCCCATCTCCGCAAGTAACTGATAACTTTCTCACTTGAATCAGTGATGAGATACGAATGATAATGAGACACAATGTCGTATATCAATCATCACAGAGACTGTTGCCGGGCGGGGGATTCAAACTCACGACCTCTGGATTGATAGTCAGGCGCGTAACCGGCTGAGCTAATCGAGCCCGACTATTGAGAAAAATAATATTGAACATGGTGGAAGAGAAAATGGAAGTTGTTCTTAAAATCCGCCATGTTCAATATTCTTTCTCTCAAAGAAGCATGTTGTTTGAAGCGAAGTCAATAAAGAAATCACCCAATCAAACTGATCTCGTTATGTTAAGGAAGTTTCGACTTAATATAATAAAGAATGCACTTAATATTATAAACTTTCGACAAGATATAATACAGTTTCGACATAATGTCATAAAGTTTCGACATAATATAATAAAGTTTCGAAAAGATAAAATAAAAGGTCCACATAATGGAATAAAGTTTCAACATAATATAATAAAGTTTCTACATAATGTAATAAAGTATCTACATAATGTTACGAAGTATCTGCAGAATGTTATAAAGTATCTGCATACTGTAATAAAGAATCTACAGAATGTAATAAAGTATCCACATAATGTAATAAACAGTCTACATAATGTAATAAAGTATCTATACGATATAATGACGTATCTACATAATGTAATGTAGAATCTACAGAATATAATAAAGTATCCACATAATGTAATAATGTATCTACAGAATATAATAAAGTATCCACATGATGTAATAATGTATCTACATAAAGTAATGAAGTTTCTACAGAATATAATAAAGTATCCACATAATGTAATTATGTAAATATACGTAATGTAATGAAGTAACTACACAATATAATGACGTATCTACATAATGTAATAAACAATCTACATAATATAATAAAGTATATGCAAAAAGTTGATCTGATTGTCACGATATATATATATTATAAATAAACTTTGTCGATTCGTGTGTAGACACTTTTATTTCTCATACATACACTCCTACAGAGGGCCACCTGTAACAAACATAAATGATACTGTAAATTACAATTACAGACCTTTTATAATTATACACATATAGCCTCACACCAAAATTTGGAGAAGTATATACACATATTAACAAAGAAATACTGTTACTAACCATCTTATACGAGCCTTAACATATTTTCAAGTATGTATGTTCTCATGATTTCATGTTTTATGAACTGAGTGAATAAAAGATATTGTATTTTATTGTATTGTATTGTATTGTATTGTATTGTATTGTATTGTATTGTATTGTATTGTATTGTATTGTATTGTATTGTATTTTGTATTTATTGTATTGTATTGTATTGTATTGTATTGTAACAATATAAGAATTAATTTATAAACTACTAATATCAAATGATAGAATGCATTAAACACTTATTTAAACTTACATGTGGACAACATTTTATTTGTTTGCGGCCTAACTGTTTTAAAACAGGTAACTTATAACTATACAATACTCCCATAATATCTCCGGCTAACTGAAACAATTTCTTGTTTTTTTTAAAACTTTAACATTTCAAATTCAACTAGTAAGTGTATGAAGGAAGTGTCTTATTCGCTTGGTGTCTGTCAGTAATACGCAGAGAGAGAAAAGGGGGAAAGGTATTTATATGTGGCGCGAAACTAAAACGTTAGCGCGCGGGTCATAATGTAATGGGTGCCGTTTTACTATTTAACCTCAATAAGTGATATCACTCATTCGAATAGGTGATATCACTCATTCGAAAAGGTGATATCACTCAATCGAATGATTCGAGTGATTTCACTTATTGAGGTTAAATAGTAAAACGGCACCCCATAATATTGCAACTCCCATCCAATCACATTCATCTTACACAACAAGTGACCCATTAGTAATTCAGCTTCGTGTTTTCTGGCAGCTAAGAAAAAGAACTAAAGATAATTTCAGTACATCGATTATGAAACTGTTGCAACTTAAGAAATTTACACGCGGAGTTATCGTATGTAGACTTGATGACTTATACGTTTGGTAGAACTAAGAATCAATACGCCGATATTGTGCCTTCAAAGGAGAGATTGAACCCATAACCTTTCAATTTGCGGTCCAGCGCTTTAATATATTATAAGGTGCATCGTTCTACCACTCGTCATCAAGCTCCACTGCTCTGATAATTGGTTCTTCCAACATCGCAGAACCAGGATCCAAGTGACTGCATACACTACCCTTACATGTCTCAATTACCAATTACCTCCCCTTAGTGACGGTTGTGCCGAAGAAATCAGAGCTGTGTAAATCGGTTGGGCGTTATTTTTGTTGAAAAGACTTAGATCCGCTAGTTGTGTCTCTATTAAATTTTGTTTAAAGTTTATACTTCACAACTTTGATGATGGATGCCCTAGGTGAGAAACCCTCCTACCCTAGATCCGCAAGTTTGGTATTTGCTAAATTTTGTTTATTTTTTATACTTGACAACTTTGATGATGGGTGCGCTAGGTGATATACCCACCTATCCTAGATCCGCTAGTTGGGTCTCTGTTAAATTTTTGTTAAACTTTTATAAGTGACAACTTTGATGATGGGTGCGCTATGTGAGATACCCACATACCCTAGATCCGCTAGTAGGGTCTCTTTTAAATTTTGTTGAACGTTATACTTGACAACTTTGATGATGGGTGCGCTAGGTGAGACAAGCCCATACCCTAGACCCGCTAGTTGGGTCTTTGTACAATTTTGTTTCAAGTTTATTCTTGACAACTTTGATGGTGGGTGCGCTAGGTGAAATACCCCCTACTCTAGAACCGCTGGTAGGGTCTCTGTTAAAATTTCTTTAACTTTTATACTTGATAACTTTCATGATGGGAGCGCTAGGTGAGACACACTCCCCCCTACCCTTGATCCGCTGATAGGGTCTCTGTGAAATTTTGTTTAACTTTTATACTTGACAACTTTGATGATGGGTGCGGTAGGTGAGATACACTCCCCCCTACCCTAGATCCGCTAGTTGTACCTGTCTTGAATATTGTTTAAAGTTTATGCTTAACAACGTTGATGATGGGTGTGGTAAGTGAGATAAACCCTACCCTAGATCTGCTAGTTGGGTCTGTGTGAAAGTTTGTTTAACGTTTACACTTGACAACTTTGATTATGGGTGCGGTAGGTGAGTTACCCCCATACCCTAGATCTGCTAGTTGGGTCTGTGTGAAATTTTGTTGAACGTTTATAATTGGCAACTTTGATGATGGATGCGTTAGGTGAGACAAGCCCATACCCTAGACCCGCTAGTTGGGTCTCTGATGAATTTTGTTGAACGTTTATACTTGACAACTTTGATTAAGTGTGCTCTAGGTGAGACAAGCCCATACCCTCGATCTGTTGGTTGGGCCTGTCTTGAATATAATTTAAAGTTTATACTTAACAACTTTGATGATGGATGCGCTAGGTGAGATAGCCCCATACCCTAGATCTGCTAGTTGGTCTGTGTGAAATTTTGTCGAACGTTTATACTTGGCAACTTTGATGACGGATGCGCTAGGTGAGATACCCCCATACCATAGACCCGCTAGTTGGACCTGTCTTGAATATTCTTTAACGTCTATATTTATCGACTTTGATGATGGATGCGCTAGGTGAGATACCCCATACCCTGGACCCGCTAGTTGGACCTGTCTTGAATATTGTTTAACGTCTAAACTTAACGACTTTGATGATGGATGCACTAGGTGAGATACCCCCATACCCTGGACACGCTAGTTGGACCTGTCTTGAATATTGTTTAACGTCTATAGTTAAAAACTTTGATGATTGATGCGGTAGGTGAGATACCTTCATACACTGGACCCGCTAGTTGGATCTCTCTTGAATATTGTTTAACATCTAAACTTATCAACTTTGATGATGGATGCGCTAGGTGAGATACCCCCATACCCTAGATCCGCTAGTTGGATCTGTCTTGAATATTGTTTAACATCTAAACTTAACAACTTTGATGATGGATGCGCTAGGTGAGATACCCCATACCCTGGACCCGCTAGTTGGACCTGCCTTGAATATTGTTTAACGTCTAAACTTAACGACTTTGATGATGGATGCACTAGGTGAGATACCCCCATACCCTGGACACGCTAGTTGGATCTGTCTTGAATATTGTTTAACATCTAATCTTATCAACTTTGATGATGGATGCGCTAGGTGAGATACCCCCATACCCTAGACCCGCTAGTTGGATCTGTCTTGAATATTGTTTAACATCTAAACTTATCAACTTTGATGATGGATGCGCTAGGTGAGATACCCCATACCCTGGACCCGCTAGTTGGACCTGCCTTGAATATTGTTTAACGTCTAAACTTAACGACTTTAATGATGGATGCACTAGGTGAGATACCCCCATACCCTGGACACGCTAGTTGGACCTGTCTTGAATATTGTTTAACGTCTATAGTTAAAAACTTTGATGATTGATGCGCTAGGTGAGATACCCCCATACCCTAGACCCGCTAGTTGGACCTGTCTTGAACATGTTGAACGTTAATACTTAACAACTTTGATGATGGATGCGGTAGGTGTGATACCCCCATACCATAGACCCGCTAGTTGGACCTGTCTTGAATACTGTTGAACGTTTATACTTAACAACTTTGATGATGGATGCGGTAGGTGAGATACCCTCATACCCTAGAACCGCTAGTTGGACCTGTCTTGAATACTGCTCTAGGTGAGATACCCCCATACCCTAGACCCGCTAGTTGGATCTGTCTTGAATACTGTTGAAAATCTATACTTAACAACTTTGATGATGGATGCGGTAGGTGTGATACCCTCATACCCTAGACCCGCTAGTTGGACTTGTCTTGAATACTGCTCTAGGTGAGATACCCCCATACCCTAGACCCGCTAGTTGGACATGTCTTGAATACTGTTAAACGTTTATACTTAACAACATTGATGATGGATGCGGTAGGTGAGATACCCTCATACCCTAGACCCGCTAGTTGGACCTGTCTTGAATACTGTTGAAAGTTTATACTTAACAACTTTGATGATGGATGCGGTAAGTGAGATACCCCCATACCATAGACCCGCTAGTTGGACCTGTCTTGAATACTGTTGAACGTTTATACTTAACAACATTGATGATGGATGCGCTAGGAGGTGAGATACCCCCATACCCTAGATCCGCTAGTTGGACATGTCTTGAATACTGCGCTAGGTGAGATACCCCCATACCCTCGACCCGCTAGTTGGACCTGTCTTGAATACTGTTTAACGTCCATACTTAACAACTTTGATGATGGATGCACTAGGTGAGCTACCCCAATACCCTAGACCCGCTAGTTGGACCTGTCTTGAATATTGCACTAGGTGAGATATCCTTATACCATAGACCCGCTAGTTGAACCTGTCTTGAATACTGTTGAACGTTTATACTTAACAACAATGATGATGGATGCGCTAGGAGGTGAGATACCCCCATACCCTAGATCCACTAGTTGGACATGTCTTGAATACTGCGCTAGGTGAGATACCCCCATACCCTGGACCGGCTAGTTGGACCTGTCTTGAATACTGTTTAACGTCTATACTTAACAACTTTGATGATGGATGCGCTAGGTGAGCTACCCCCATACTCTAGACCCGCTAGTTGGACCTGTCTTGAATATTGCACTAGGTGAGATACCCCTATACCATAGACCCGCTAGTTGAACCTGTCTTGAATACTGTTGAATATCTAAACTTAACAACTTTGATGATGGATGCGGTAGGTGAGATACCCCCATACCCTAGACCCCTAGTTAGACCTGTTTTGAATACTGTTGAACGTTTATACTTAACAACTTTGATGATTGATGAGGCAGGTGAGATAACCCCCATACACTAGAACCGCTAGTTGGACCTGTCTTGAATACTGTTGAACGTTTATATTTAACAACTTTGATGATGATGCGGCAGGTGAGATAACACCCATACACTAGAACCGCTAGTTGGACCTGTCTTGAATACTGTTGAACGTTTATACTTAACAACTTTGATGATGGATGCGGTAGGTGATATACCCACATACCCTAGAACCGCTAGTTGGACCTGTCTTGAATACTGTTGAACGTTTATACTTATTAACTTTGATGATGGATGCGGTAGGTGAGATCACCCCATACCCTAGACCCGCTAGTTGGACCTGTCTTGAATACTGTTGAACGTCTATACTTAACAACTTTGATGATGGATGCGGTAGGTGAGATACCCCCATACCCTGGACCCGCTAGTTGGACCTGTCTTGAATACTGTTGAACGTCTATACTTAACAACTTTGATGATGGATGCGGTAGGTGAGATACCCCCATACCCTGGACCCGCTAGTTGGACCTGTCTTGAATACTGATGAACGTTTATACTTAACATCCTTGATAATGGATGCGGTAGGTGAGATACCCCCATACCATAGATACGCTAGTTGGACCTATCTTGAATACTGATGAACGTTTATACTTAACAACCTTGATGATGGATGCGGTAGGTGAGATACCCCCATACCTTAGACCCGCTAGTTGGGCCTGTCTTGAATACTGATGAACGTTTATACTTAACAACTTTGATGATGGATGCGGTAGGTGAGATACACCCATACCATAGACCCGATAGTTGGACCTGTCTTGAATACTGATGAACGTTTATACTTAACAACCTTGATGATGGATGCGGTAGGTGAGATACCCCCATACCATAGATACGCTAGTTGGACCTATCTTGAATACTGATGAACGTTTATACTTAACAACTTTGATGATGGATGCGGTAGGTGAGATACCCCCATACCTTAGACCCGCTAGTTGGACCTGTCTTGAATACTGTTGAACGTCTATACTTAACAACTTTGATGATGGATGCGGTAGTTGAGATACCCCCTTACCCTGGACCCGCTAGTTGGACCTGTCTTGAATACTGTTGAACGTTTATACTTAACAACTTTGATGATGGATGCGGTAGGTGAGATACCCCCATACCCTAGACCTGCTAGTTGGACTTCTCTTGAATACTGTTGAACGTTTATACTTAACAACTTTGATGATGGATGCGGTAGGTGAGATACCCCCATACCCTAGACCCGCTAGTTGAACCTGTCTTGAATACTGTTGAACGTTTATACTTAACAACTTTGATGATGGATGCGGTAAGTGAGATACCCCCATACCCTGGACCCGCTAGTTGGACTTGTCTTGAATACTGTTGAATGTTGATACCTAACAACATTGATAATGGATGCGGTAGGTGAGATACCCCCATACCATAGACCCGCTAGTTGGACCTGTCTTGAATACTGTTGAGCGTTTATACTTAACAACTTTGATGATGGATGCGGTAGGTGAGATAACCCCATGCCCTGGACCCGCTAGTTGGACCTGTCTTGAATACTGTTGAACGTTTATACTTAACAACTTTGATGATGGATGTGCTAGGTGCGATAACCCCATACCCTGGACCCGCTAGTTGGTCTTGTCTTGAATACTGATGAACGTTTATACTTAACAACTTTGATGATGGATGCGCTAGGTGAGACACCTCCATACCCTAGACCCACTAGTTAGACCTGTCTTGAATACTGTTGAACGTTTATACTTAAAAACTTTGATGATAGATGCGGTAGGTGAGATACCCCCATACCTTAGAACCGCTAGTTGGACCTGTCTTGAATACTGTTGAACGTTTATACTTAACAACTTTGATGATGGATGCGGTAGGTGAGATACACCCATACCCTAGACCCGCTAGTTGGACCTGTCTTGAATACTGTTGAACGTTTATACTTAACAAATTTGATGATGGATGCGGTAGGTGAGATACCCCCATACCATAGAACCGCTGGTTGGACCTGTCTTGAATACTGTTGAACGTTTATACTTAACAACTTTGATGATGGATGCGGTAGGTGAGATACCCCCATACCATAGACCCGATAGTAGGACTTAACTTGAATACTGTTGAACATTTATACTTAACAACTTTGATGATGGATGCGGTAGGTGAGATACCCACATACCCTAGACCCGCTATTTGGACTTATCTTGAATACTGATGAACGTTTATACTTAACAACCTTGATGATGGATGCGGTAGGTGAGATACCCCCATACCTTAGACCCGCTAGTTGGGCCTGTCTTGAATACTGATGAACGTTGATACTTAACAACTTTGATGATGGATGCGGTAGGTGAGATACCCCCATACCTTTGACCCGCTAGTTGGGCCTGTCTTGAATACTGATGAACGTCTATACTTAACAACTTTGATGATGGATGCGGTAGGTGAGATACCCCCATACCCTAGACCCGCTAGTTGGACCTGTCTTGAATACTGATGAACGTTTATACTTAACAACTTTGATGATGGATGCGCTAGGTGAGATACCCCCATATCCTAGACCCGCTAGTTGGATCTGTCTTGAATACTGATGAACGTTTATACTTAACAACCTTGATGATGGATGCGGTAGGTGAGATACCCCCATACCTTAGACCCGCTAGTTGGACCTGTCTTGAATACTGATGAACGTTTATACTTAACAACTTTGATGATGGATGCGCTAGGTGAGATACCCCCATACCATAGATACGCTAGTTGGACCTATCTTGAATACTGATGAACGTTTATACTTAACAACCTTGATGATGGATGCGGTAGGTGAGATACCCCTATAACTTAGACCCGCTAGTTGGACCTGTCTTGAATACTGATGAACGTTTATACTTAACAACCTTGATAATGGATGCGGTAGGTGAGATACCCCCATACCATAGATACGCTAGTTGGACCTATCTTGAATACTGATGAACGTTTATACTTAACAACCTTGATGATGGATGCGGTAGGTGAGATACCCCCATACCTTAGACCCGCTAATTGGGCCTGTCTTGAATACTGATGAACGTTTATACTTAACAACCTTGATGATGGATGCGGTAGGTGAGATACCCCCATACCATAGACCCGATAGTTGGACCTATCTTGAATACTGATGAACGTTTATACTTAACAACCTTGATGATGGATGCGGTAGGTGAGATACCCCCATACCTTAGACCCGCTAATTGGGCCTGTCTTGAATACTGATGAACGTTTATACTTAACAACTTTGATGATGGATGCGGTAGGTGAGATACCCCCATACCATAGACCCGCTAGTTGGACCTGTCTTGAATACTGATGAACGATTATACTTAACAACTTTGATGATGGAAGCGCTAGGTGAGATACCCCCATATCTTAGACCCGCTAGTTGGACCTGTCTTGTATACTGATGAACGTTTATACTTAACAACCTTGATGATGGATGCGGTAGGTGAGATACCCCCATACCATAGATACGCTAGTTGGACCTGTCTTGAATACTGATGAACGTTTATACTTAACAACCTTGATGATGGATGCGGTAGGTGAGATACCCCCATACCTTAGACCCGCTAGTTGGGCCTGTCTTGAATACTGATGAACGTTTATACTTAACAACTTTGATGATGGATGCGGTAGGTGAGATACCCCCATACCTTAGACCCGCTAGTTGGGCCTGTCTTGAATACTGATGAACGTTTATACTTAACAACCTTGATGATGGATGCGGTAGGTGAGATACCCCCATACCTTAGACCCGCTAGTTGGGCCTGTCTTGAATACTGATGAACGTTTATACTTAACAACCTTGATGATGGATGCGGTAGGTGAGATACCCCCATACCTTAGACCCGCTAGTTGGGCCTGTCTTGAATACTGATGAACGTTTATACTTAACAACCTTGATGATGGATGCGGTAGGTGAGATACCCCCATACCTTAGACCCGCTAGTTGGGCCTGTCTTGAATACTGATGATCGTTTATACTTAACAACCTTGATGATGGATGCGGTAGGTGAGATACCCCCATACCTTAGACCCGCTAGTTGGGCCTGTCTTGAATACTGATGAACGTTTATACTTAACAACCTTGATGATGGATGCGGTAGGTGAGATACCCCCATACCTTAGACCCGCTAGTTGGGCCTGTCTTGAATACTGATGAACGTTTATACTTAACAACCTTGATGATGGATGCGGTAGGTGAGATACCCCCATACCTTAGACCCGCTAGTTGGGCCTGTCTTGAATACTGATGATCGTTTATACTTAACAACCTTGATGATGGATGCGGTAGGTGAGATACCCCCATACCTTAGACCCGCTAGTTGGGCCTGTCTTGAATACTGATGAACGTTTATACTTAACAACCTTGATGATGGATGCGGTAGGTGAGATACCCCCATACCTTAGACCCGCTAGTTGGGCCTGTCTTGAATACTGATGAACGTTTATACTTAACAACCTTGATGATGGATGCGGTAGGTGAGATACCCCCATACCTTAGACCCGCTAGTTGGGCCTGTCTTGAATACTGATGAACGTTTATACTTAACAACCTTGATGATGGATGCGGTAGGTGAGATACCCCCATACCTTAGACCCGCTAGTTGGGCCTGTCTTGAATACTGATGATCGTTTATACTTAACAACCTTGATGATGGATGCGGTAGGTGAGATACCCCCATACCTTAGACCCGCTAGTTGGGCCTGTCTTGAATACTGATGAACGTTTATACTTAACAACTTTGATGATGGATGCGGTAGGTGAGATACCCCCATACCTTAGACCCGCTAGTTGGGCCTGTCTTGAATACTGATGAACGTTTATACTTAACAACCTTGATGATGGATGCGGTAGGTGAGATACCCCCATACCTTAGACCCGCTAGTTGGGCCTGTCTTGAATACTGATGAACGTTTATACTTAACAACTTTGATGATGGATGCGGTAGGTGAGATACCCCCATACCTTAGACCCGCTAGTTGGACCTGTCTTGAATACTGATGAACATTTATACTTAACAACTTTGATGATGGATGCGGTAGGTGAGATACCCCCTTACCTTAGACCCGCTAGTTGGACCTGTCTTGAATACTGATGAACGTTTATACTTAACAACTTTGATGATGGATGCGGTAGGTGAGATACCCCCATATCCTAGACCCGCTAGTTGGACCTGTCTTGAATACGGCTGAACGTTTATACTTAACAACTTTGATGATGGATGCGGTAGGTGAGATATCCCCACACCCTAGACCCGCTAGTTGGACCTGTCTTGAATACTGATGAACGTTTATACTTAACAACTTTGATGATGGATTCGGTAGGTGAGATACCCCCATACCCTGGAGCCGCTAGTTGAATCTGTTTTGAATATTGTTTAACGTCTACTTTGATGATGGATGCGGTAGGTGAGATAACCCCATACCCTAGAACCGCTAGTTGGACATGTCTTGAATACTGTTGAACGTTTATACTGAACAACTTTGATGATGGATGCGCTAGGTGAGATAACCCCATACCCTAGACCCGCTAGTTGGACCTGTCTTGAATACTGTTGAACGTTTATACTTAACAACTTTGATGATGGATGCGCTAGGTGAGATAACCCCATACCCTAGACCCGCTAGTTGGACCTGTCTTCAATACTGTTGAACGTTTATACTGAACAACTTTGATGATGGATGATGCGCTAGGTGAGATAACCCCATACCCTAGACCCGCTAGTTGGACCTTTCTTGAATACTGTTGAACGTTTATACTTAACAACTTTGATGATGGATGCGGTAGGTGAGATACCCCATACCCTGGACCCGCTAGTTGGACCTGTCTTGAATATTGTTTAACGTCTATACTTAACAACTTTGATGATGGATGCCGTAGGTGAGATAACCCCATACCCTGGACCCGCTAGTTGGACCTGTCTTGAATATTGTTTAACGTCTATACTTAACAACTTTGATGATGGATGCGCTAGGTGAGATAACCCCATACCCTGGACCCGCTAGTTGGACCTGTCTTGAATACTGTTGAACGTTTATACTGAACAACTTTGATGATGGATGCGCTAGGTGAGATAACCCCATACCATAGACCCTCTAGTTGGACCTGTCTTGAATACTGTTGAACGTTTATTCCTAACAACTTTGATGATGGATGCGCTAGGCGAGATACCCCCATACCCTGGACCCGCTAGTTGGACCTGTCTTGAATATTGTTTAACGTCTATACTTAACAACTTTGATGATGGATGCGTTAGGTGAGATAACCCCATACCCTGGACCCGCTAGTTGGACCTGTCTTGAATACTGTTGAACGTTTATACTTAACAACATTGATGATGGATGCGGTAGGTGAGATACCCCCATACCATAGAACCGCTCGTTGGACCTGTCTTGAATACTGTTGAACGTTTATACTTTTCGGTTCTGATGATGGGTGTGCTAAGTGAGATACCCCATACCCTAGATCCGCTAGTTTGGGCTGTGTTCAATTTGATGAACATTTTTAAATATATACGGAAGGCAATAACTATACTTACTAGTGTCGTTGCCCAAAGTGACAGTGTTTGAACTAGGATTGTTGGCACCCACGCTACCGCATGCAGCAGCTAAAATGTAAATAAAGTCTTTTTATATTACATTAAATGTTTAAACTAAACCTTATTTACAAGTTTATGTAAGGCAATAAAGGCACGGTTACTTATGGTCGCGTATCAAACCAACCGTTAATCTCATATCCATTTGGAGATTATAAGAACATCACGGGTATTTATGAGAGAACTGATTGGCGATAAACAGGTGTATAATAATAATAATAATAATTATAATAATAATAATAATAATAACAGTAATAATAATAAAAGTAATATTTATAATTATAAAAATAATAAAAACTTTTATTAACGAGAGAACTCATTTGAATAAATTCAAAATTCCACGAGACCCTCAACATATTTACAATGCACAACATTAATTTAACATAATTTTTATAAACAACAGAAGTAAACAAGTAGATATATATATATGTTTACTCCATTGTAAATATAAATCTTTGAACTGATTAATAGAATTTGCAATTTTTAGATAAGACGGAATAGAGTTTTGCAAAGTAGAGCCTGAATAAGCAAACGAATTTCGAAACATTTCAGAATTAGGCGTTGGAGAATACAACTGTAGATTAGAGGATGACCGTAGTGTGCGTGTATGAACATTAGCTGTTAAAGTAAATAATTTTTTGAAATATGCAAAAGCCTGGTCTTTAAATGATTTATATATAAGTACTGCTTTTTAAAATTAAAGTCGTTTATGAAGTGAATATTATTTTTATGATAACGGCCATTATCGAGGACAGAAAAATCTCACCCTTTTGATCAAAATTACATGCAGGGACGAGGTCCATAGGACGAGCGTTTTGTATCCCACATGGATGAACTCATGATGGATTATTCTCTCCCATTCATCTCAATCAAATGAAAGACCTCGATAATGGCCGTCATCACAGAATTAGTATTCTCTTTAAATTTATTATTTGAAGTAAAGTCGAAACAATGAAACTACGTATTATAATTTCGACTTTTCACCATCGTAGTTTCGACTTTTCACCATCGTAGTTTCGACTTTTCTCCAGGATAGTTTCGATTTTCACCGTCGTAGTTTCGACTTTAACCATCGTAGTTTCGACTTTTCTCCATCGTAGTTTCGACTTTCACCATCGTAGTTTCGTAGTTTCGACTTTTCACCATCGTAGTGTTTCGACTTTTCTCCATCGTAGTTTCGACTTTTCACCATTGTTGTTTTGTTGTTTTGACCTTTCTTAATTTAATACATATGCTGCGATGGTCCTAACAGGACACCGTAGAAACTGCATACGTACTACATGTCATGAGCCACGCGATTTCATTTTGATTTTGATTTAAATTCCGCCATATCTATATACAACTCTCTTAACACAGTCGTCCCATAATATTCATAAATTTATTAATGTTATGACTGATATCTCTGCTAGGGTGGTTAATTTGTTACACGGTGTTGAATGTGTAAAAATCACGAGGTGAAGGTTGCCAGGCAGAATGTGTGCAATATTAATTTAAACAAATTAGCGATTTCATTTCACTGTTCCTATTAAAAAATATATTTGTTACGTTTTGACCGAATGAAAATTTAATTACAAATTATTCATTTTATTGGCCTATTTATAAATGGTATTGGTTTAAACATTTTTTTCAGTTGTTTTTCAGATAAACAAGTATATATAAAATAAAAAGGGATTGGACCGGCAGAATACAATTTTTATAGAGTTCTTCTCCGAATACCTTGTAGTCAATTATACATTTTTTTAGACTTTTAGTATGATTTTTCCCGATATTCTGCCTAAAAGGGAATATATCAGGATTTTTTCAAAATTTAAAAAAATGGCTGAACTATTTTTTTTTCCAGTAACTCATGCCCGTTTATAACCAACCCTGTCAAAGAGATATCTTTCTAAACATGCCAAAATAGTATATTGTAATGGATTTCCTAACATGGGTTGCGCGCCTAGGTAAGATTAAAATATATTTCCCGCTTAAAATTGCAACAAATGTGACGTATTAAATGAGGCATGTGAAGTCATTTGATTTAAATTTGAAACGTTATACAGGTTTACCATGTAGTAAACATTGTATAATCTTAGAAAGTTGTATGACGATGTGAAGGTTGTCGAGCTTATTAACACGTGCCACTTGATATTTTCTGTTACATCTCTCACCGTGTTTTTATGTTGAAGTAAAATCGTTAGCGTTTCCCCTGATGTACGTGGTATTACAAAGAAAATGAAAAAAATAAATTAATTTGATATAACATAGTGTAGAATCTATATCACATCTGATTATTCGACAGTATTAATAGTCTTTTATTCCCCGCATTACCCTGAAATCGTCGTAAGCTTTAACTTCTGACGTTGCGTCAATGGAGATTTCGTTTCAAGTTTATCACTCCGGTTTAAATATCAGTTTTGTCACA
The DNA here is from genome assembly GCA_029582155.1 of Panopea generosa. Lineage (NCBI taxonomy): Eukaryota > Metazoa > Mollusca > Bivalvia > Adapedonta > Hiatellidae > Panopea > Panopea generosa. The sequence goes on from CM055904.1 coordinate 41,355,025, forward strand.
TTTTGCTGGATTTGACATTGCAACCATTTGGATTTTTATTGATAAATGATAATGAAATTGAATTATGGTTTAAAAACGCTTTGTCTCTTTTAGCACAGTTTTTTAAACGTGTTAAATTTTATGTTATCTATCTAACTATCAACTATATGTCGAATTGAAGCAATATTTGTAACCTTCATCTAAATGTCATACGTACTATCACCTAAATGAATAGCGTCATAATCTTTATAAGTATCATGTAATCTGATTCCAATTCTAACATTATTGTTAGGGCCAAAGAGCGAACTATTTATGTAGTACGTCGTTGTTGTTGGATGGTGCTTAGCGTCGCTTTCAACAATTTCCCCGTCATACTTGGACAGTATTATAAGCGCTGTCACACTGGAGTATAATGCCGCAGACTTATGGTATGGCACACCACCAAGACACAATATACTGACACCGGGCCGACCAGACCTAGAAATATCCTCTAAATGCTAAGCGCCAAGCGAGGAAGGTTCTAGTACCATTTTCCAAGTCTTTGATACATGTATGAACCGACCGGAGATTCGAACCAACGATATTCCGCTTGGTAGGCGGATGCTCTACCACTAAACCACCACTGTGTCGCAATGTAACACATAATGGTGATATATCCGTTTTTATTACCGATACCCTTTACCCAATATTATTTGATTTGAAAGAAAAACTTACCCGAACATGTGAAACAGCCGACAACGATGATTAAAGTTGTAATAACACGCCATTCTCCTTTATACTTCTCCATTACATGCCTCATCCAAAATATAGAATGCCTAGATCCTTATATTCCGATATTTTTCAAATCGCTATATTAAAGTCAGCAACGGGTAGATGTCCGTGCGATCGTATTAAGTAACGTTATCGTCTACTTTCGCTCGCTTCCGTTTAAATGCTACAGTTGCTTTTTCATATTCACATTCCGTTTTTAAAGATTTGTGAGAAGTATATCTATAAATTATGTATTTCGTATTACGCAGTTTGCTTTATGAATATAATATTATCAACGTAAATAAACATTTATCACTGAATGGACGAACACAAAATATCACACACAGAAATCACATTTTCAATGCGAGCGGCTATCATCGATTAATTGATTTTTCATTCGATTTAAATACATTGAATTCGGCGATATTGAGGTTGGGGTGTGTGTTATATTTAAACATCTGTCTATTGAAATTTGAACTGAAAGCCACGAATCAATAAATAGATAATATACGTACGGCATTGCTCATAAACATATTTATTTTATACATGAATACGCTGGCTGCATATTAATTGAATTCTGTGAAGACTGTTGTCAATATTGTCACTATATATTATTTCAGTTTGAATTAATTCATTTTCTTTATCTCTTTTAGAATGATATATATATATATATATATATATATATATATATATATATATATATTTAAATAGCTCGTGTTATTGATGCTGTTGTTGTAGTTTTTTTTGTTATTACTATTATCGTTTTTGTTATTTTTATTATTATTATCATCATTATGTTTCTGTTTATTATTTTTATTATTATAATTAATATCATTATTATTATCATCATTATTATTTTTATTAACATTATTATTAATATTATTATCATTATTATTATGTTTATGTTTATTATTATAATTATAATCATTACTATTATCATCATCATTACTAATACCAACATTATTATAAATATTATTGTTATTATTATTATTGTCATTAATTTGATTGTAATTAGTGTGTTTTGTTAGGGCAAATTATGTAGTAAACGTACATGTATGTACAGTGTGATTAGTGCTGTTTAAGAAGTACAAGTGTGTACGGTGTCTGGTTAAATCAAATTAAGTAGAGCACGTATGTACAGTGTGATTGGTGCTAGTTAATTATATATAATTAGTATACGTATGCACGGTGTCTTGTTAGTGCCAGTTAAGTAGTCAAGTGTGTACAGTGTCTTGTAAGGGCACGTTAAACAGTTCACATGTGTACGGTATATAGTTAGGATCAGATAACTAGTACACAAATGCACGGTATCTTGTTTGGGCCAGTAAAGTAGTACACGTATGTACTGTGTCTTGTTAGGGCCTGTTAAGTAGTACAGGTATTTAAGGTGTCTTGTTAGGGCTTGTTAAGTAGTACAAGTATGTATGGTGTCTTGTTAGGGCCAGTTAGGTAGTACAAGTATGTAAGGTGTCTTGTTATGGCCTGTTAAGTAGTAAAAGTATGTATGGTGTCTTGTTAGGGTCAGTTAATTAGTACAAGTATGTAAGGAGCCTTGTTAGGGCCAGTTAAGAAGTACAAGATGTACGGTGTCATGTAAGGGTCAGTTAAGTAGTACAAGTATGTAAGGTGTCTTATTAGGGCCAGTTAAGTAGTAGAAGTACGTACGGTGTCTTGTTAGGGCCTGTTTAGTAGTACAGGTGAATACGGTGTCTTGTTAGGGCCAGTTAAGTAGTACACGCATGTACGATATCTTGTTAGGGCCAGTTAAGTAGTACAAGTATGTAAGGTGTCTTATTAGGGCCTTTTAAGTAGTACACGTATGTACGGTGTCTTGTAAGTGCCAGTTAAGTAGTACAAGTGTATACGGTGTCTTGTTAGGGCCAGTCAAGTAGTACACGTGTTTTGGAGTATAGTTAGGGCCTGTTAAGGAGTACACGTGTGTACGGTGTAGAGTTAGGATCAGATAACTAGTACACGCATGTGGAATGTCTTGTTAGGGCCAGTTAAGTAGTACAAGTATGTATTATTCTTTGTTTGGGCCAGTGAAGTAGTTCAAGTATGTACGGTGTCTTGTTTGGGCCAGTTAAGAAGTACAAGTATATATGGTGTATTGTTAGGGTCAGATACATGAAAGTAGTACACGTGTGTACGGTGCATAGTAGGGCCAATTAAGTAATACACGTGTGTACGGTGTATAGTTAGGATGTGACAAAATAGTACAAGTATGTTCGATGTCTTGTTACGGCCAGTTAAGTAGAACACGCATGTACGATGTCTTGTTAGGGCCAGTTAAGTAGTACACGCATGTACGATGTCTTGTTAGTGCCAGTTAAGTAGTACACGTATGTACGGTGTCTTGTTACGTCCTGTTAAGTAGTACACGCATGTACGGTGACTGGTTTGGGACAGTTAAGTAGAACACGTGTGTACGGTGTATAGTTAGGGCCAGTTAAGTATTACACGTGTGCACGGTGTATAGTTAAGGCCAATTAAGAAGTTCATGTGTGTATGGTGTATAGTTAGGGCCAGTTAAGTAGTACAAGTATGTACGGTGTCTTGTTAAGGCCAGTTAAGTAGTGCATGTGTGTACGATGTATAGTTAAGGCCAGTTAAATAGTGCATGTGTGTATGGTGTATAGTTAGGATCAGACAAAATAGTACAAGTATGTTTGATGTCTTGTTAGGGCCAGGTAGGTAGTACACATGTGTGCGGTATATAGTTAGGGCCAGTTCAGTAGAACATGTGTGTACAGTGTAAAGATAGGATAAGACAACTAGTACACGCATGTACGATGCCTTGTTAGGGTCAGTAAAGTAGTACACGCATGTACGATGTCTTGTTAGGGCCAGTTAAGTAGTACACGCATGTACGGTGTCTTGTCAGTGCCAGTTAAGTAGTAAACGTATGTACGGTGTCTTGTTAGGTCCAGTTAAGTAGTACACGCATGTACGGTGACTGGTTAGTGCCAGTTAAGTAGTACACTTGTGTACGGTGTATAGTTAGGGCCAGTTAAGTAGTTCATGTGTGTATAGTGTATAGTTAGGACCAGTTAAGTAGTACAAGTATAAACGGTGTCTTGTTAAGGCCACTTAAGTAGTGCATGCGTGTACGTGTTATATTTAGGATCAGACAACTAGTACACGCATATACGATGTCTTGTTAGGGCCAGTTAGGTAGTACACGTGTGTGCGGTATATAGTTAGGGCCAGTTAAGTAGTACATGTCTGTACGGTGTATAGTTAGGATCTGACAACTAGTACACGCATGTAAGATGTCTTGTTAGGTTCAGTTAGGTAGTTCACGTGTGTACGGTATATAGTTAAGGCCAGTTAAGTAGTACACGTGTGTATGGTGTTAAGTTAAGGCCAGTTAAGTAGTACACGTGTGTACGGTGTACAGTTAGGGCTAGTTAAGTAGTACACGTGTGTACGGTGCATAGTTAGGAACAGTTTAGTAGGAAACGTGTGTATCGTCTATAGTTACGGCCAGTTAAGTAGTACACGTGTGCACGGCGTATAGTTAGGGCCAGTTAAGTAGTAAACGTATGTACGATGTCTGGTTAGGGCCTGTCAATTAGTACAAGTATGTACGATGTCTTGTTAGGGACAGTTAAGTAGTACACCTGTGTACGATGTATAATTAGGGCCAGTTAATTAGTACACATGTGTACGGTGTATAGTTAGGGCCAGTTAAGTAGTAAACATGTGTATCGTCCATAGTTACGGCCAGTTAAGTAGTACACGTGTGCACGGTGTATAGCTAGGGCCAGTTAAGTAGTACACTTATTCACGGTGTTGTTAGTGCTAGTCTAGGAGTACACCTGTGCACGGTGTACAGTTAGGATCAGATAACTAGTACACGTATGTACGATGTCTTGTTAGGGGCAGTTAAGTAGTACAAGTATGTACGATGTATAGTTAGGGCCAGTTAATTAGTACACGTGTGTACGGTGTATAGTTAGGGCCAGTTAAGTAGTACACGTGTGCACGGTGTATAGTTAGGATCAGACAATTAATACGCGCATGTACGTATCTTGTTACGGCCAGATAGGTAGTACACGTGTGTGCGGTATATAGTTAGGGCCAGTTAAGTAGTACATGTGTGTACGGTATATAGATAGGATCATACAACTAGTACACGCATGTACAATGTCTTGTTAGGGCCAGTTTAGTAGTACACCCATGTACGGTGTTTTGTTAGTGCCAGTTAAGTAGAACACGTATGTACAGTGTCTTGTTAGGTCCAGTTTAATAGTACACGCATGTACGGTGACTGGTTAGTGCCAGTTAAGTAGAACACGTGTGTACGGTGTATAATTAGGGTCATTTAAGTAGTGCAAGAGTGTACGTTGTATATTTAGGATCAGACAACTAGTACACGCATATACGATGTCTTGTTAGGGCCAGTTAGGTAGTACACGTGTGTGCGGATATAGTTAGGGCCAGTTAAGTAGTACATGTGTGTACGGTGTATAGTTAGGATCTGACAACTAGTACACGTATGTACGATGTCTTGTTAGGGTCAGTTAGGTAGTTCACGTGTGTACGGTATATAGTTAAGGCCAGTTAAGTAGTACACGTGTGTATGGTGTATAGTTAAGACCAGTTAAGTAGTACGCGTATGTACGGTGTGGTTAGTGGTAGTTTAGTAGTACAAGTGTATACGGTGTCTTGTTAGGGCCAGTAAAGTAGTACACGTGTGTTCGGAGTATAGTTAGGGCCAGTTAAGTAGTACACGTGTGCACGGTGTATAGTTAGAATCAGATAACTAGTACAAGCATGTACGTGTCTGATTAGGGCCAGTTTATTAGTACAAGTATGTACGATGTCTTGTAAGGGCCAGTTAAGTATTACACGTGTTTACGGTGTATAGTTAGGCCAGTTAATTAGTACAAGTATGTACGATGTCTGGTTAGGGCCTGTCAATTAGTACAAGTATGTACGATGTCTTGTTAGGGGCAGTTAAGTAGTACACCTGTGTACGATGTATAGTTAGGGCCAGTTAATTAGTACACATGTGTACGGTGTATAGTTAGGGCTAGTTAAGTAGTAAACATGTGTATCGTCTATAGTCACGGCCAGTTAAGTAGTACACGTGTGCACGGTGTATAGCTAGGGCCAGTTAAGTAGTACACTTATTCACGGTGTTGTTAGTGCTAGTTTAGGAGTACACCTGTGCACGGTGTATAGTTAGGATCAGATAACTAGTACACGTATGTACGATGTCTTGTTAGGGGCAGTTAAGTAGTACAAGTATGTACGATGTATAGTTAGGGCCAGTTAATTAGTACACGTGTGTATGGTGTATAGTTAGGGCCAGTTAAGTAGTACACGTGTGCACGGTGTATAGTTAGGATCAGACAATTAATAAGCGCATGTACGTATCTTGTTACGGCCAGTTAGGTAGTACACGTGTGTGCGGTATATAGTTAGGGCCAGTTAAGTAGTACATGTGTGTACGGTATATAGATAGGATCATACAACTAGTACACGCATGTACAATGTCTTGTTAGGGCCAGTTTAGTAGAACACACATGTACGGTGTTTTGTTAGTGCCAGTTAAGTAGTACACGTATGTACGGTGTCTTGTTAGGTCCAGTTAAATAGTACACGCATGTACGGTGACTGGTTAGTGCCAGTTCAGTAGAACACGTGTGTACGGTGTATAGTTAGGGTCAGTTAAGTAGTGCAAGCGTGTACGTTGTATATTTAGGATCAGACAACTAGTACACACATATACGATGTCTTGTTAGGGCCAGTTAGGTAGTACACGTGTGTGCGGATATAGTTAGGGCCAGTTTAGTAGTACATGTGTGCACGGTGTATAGTTAGGATCTGACAACTAGTACACGTATGTACAATGTCTTGTTAGGGTCAGTTAGGTAGTTCACGTGTGTACGGTATATAGTTAAGGCCAGTTAAGTAGTACACGTGTGTATGGTGTATAGTTAAGGCCAGTTAAATAGTACGCGTATGTACGGTGTATAGTTAGGGCTAGTTAAGTAGTACACATGTGTATTGTGTAAAGTTAGGACCAGTTAAGTAGTAAACATGTGTATCATCTATAGTTACGGCCAGTTAAGTAGTACACGTGTGCACGGTGTATAGGTAAGGCCAGTTAAGTAGTACACTTATTCACGGTGTTGTTAGTGCTAGTTTAGGAGTACACCTGTGCACGGTGTATAGTTAGGATCAGATAACTTGTACACGCATGTACGGTGTCTTGTTAGGGCAAGTTAAGTAGAACACGTGTATATATTGTATAGTTAGGATCAAATTACTAGTACAAGTATGTACGATATCTTGTAAGGGCCAGTTAAGTAGTACACGTGTGTACGATGTATAGTTAGGGCCAGTTAAGTAGTACACGTGTGCACGGTGTATAGTTAGCATCAGACAACTAGTAAACGCATGTACAATGTCTTGTTAGGGCCAGTTAATTAGGACAAGTATGTACGATTCTTTGTTAAGGCCAGTTAAGTAGTATTAGTATGTACGGTGTCTTGTTTGGGCCAGTTAAGAAGTACAAATAAATATGGTGTCTTGTTAGGGCCAGATAAGTAGTACATGCCTGTACTGTGCACAGTAGGGCCAATTATGTAGTACACGTGTGTACGGTGTATAATTAGGGCCAGTTAATGAGTACACATGTTGACGGTGTATTGTTAGGATCAAATAACTAGTACACGCATGAACGATGTCTTGTTATGGCCAGTTAATAATACAAGTATGTACGATACTTTGTTTGGGCCAGTTAAGTAGTACAAGTATGTACGGTGTCTTGTTAGTGCCAGTTAAGAAGTACACGTAAATATGGTGTCTTGTTAGGGTCAGATAAGTAGTACACGTGTGTACTGTGCATAGTAGGGCCAGTTAAGTAGTACACGTGTGTACGGTGTATAGTTAGGATCAGATAACTAGAACAAGTATGAACAATGTCTTGTTAGGGCCAGTTAAGTAGTACCCGCATGTACGGTTTCTTGTTAGTGCAAGTTAAGTAGTACACGTATGTACGGTGTCTTCTTAGGTCCAGTAAGGTAGAACACGCAATAACGGTGTCTGGTAAGGGCCAATTAAGTAGAACACGTGTGTACGCTGTATAGTTTGGATAAGACAAATAGTACACGCATGAACGATGACTCGTTATGGCCAGTAAAGTAGTATACGTGTGTACGGTGTTTAGTTAGGGCCAGTTAAGTTGCACACTTGTGTATGGTGTATGGTTCAGGCCAGTTAAATAGTACAAGTATGTACGGTGTATTATTAAGGCCAGTTAAGTAGTAAATGTGTGTACGGTGTATAGTTAGGATCAGACAACTAGTACACGCATGTACGATATCTTGTTAGGGCCAGTTAAGTATTCATCGTGTTAAAGGTGTATAGTAAGGGCAAGTTAAGTAGAACACGTGTGTATGGTGTATAGTTAGGTCCAGTTAAGAAGTACAAAAATGTACGGTGTCTTGCTCAGGCCAGTTAAGTAGTACAAGTATGTACATTGTCTTGTTAGGGTCAGTTAAGTAGTACACACATATACGGTGTCTTGTTAGTGCCAATTAAGTAATACACGTATGTACGGTGTCTTGTTATAGCCAGTTAAGTAGAACACATGTGTACGGTGTATAGATAGGATCAGACAACTAGTACACGCATGTACGATGTCTCTTTAAGGCCTTTTAAGTAGTACACGTGTGCATAGTGTATAGTTAGGGCCAGTTAAGTAGTACAACTATGTATGGTGTCTTGTTATGGCCAGTTAAATAGACCATGTGTGTACTGTATATTGTTAGGATCAGACAACTAGTTCACGCATGTACGATGTCTTGTTATGGACAGTTAGGTAGAACATGTGTGTACGGTATATAGTTAGGGCCAGTCAAGTAGTACATGTGTGAACGGTGTATAGTTAGGGCCAGTTAAGTAGTACACGTGTGTACGGTGTATAGTTAGGGCAAGTTAAGTAGTACACGTGTGTACGGTATATAGTTAGGGCCAGTTAAGTAGTACACGTATGTACGGTGTGGTTAGTGCTAATTTAGTAGTACAAGCGGTCACGGTGTATAGTTAGGATCAGATAACTTGTACACGCATGTACGGTGTCTGGTAAGGGCCAGTTAATTAGTACAAGTATGTACGGTGTCTTGTTAGGGCCAGTTAAGTAGAACACATGTGTACGGTGTATTAGATTACAAGTACACGCATTTTCGATGTCTTGTAAGGGCCAGTTGAGTAGTACAAGTATGTATGGTGTCTTGTTTGGGCCAGTTTAAGTAGTTCAAGTATGTACGGTGTCTTGTTAAAGCCACTTAAGAAGTACACGTATGTACGGTGTAAAGTTAAGGCCAGATAAGTAGTACTCGTGTTCACGGTGTATAGTTAGGATCAGATAACTAGAACACGCATGTACACTGTCTTGTAAGGGCCAGTTAAGTAGTACAAGTATGTCTATACGGTGTCTTGTAAGGGCCAGTTAAGTTGTACAAGTATGTACGGTGTCTTGTTAGGGCTAAGTGTGTACGGTGTCTTGTTAGGCCAGTTCAATAGTACACGTGTGTACGGTGTGAAGTTACGGCCAGTTAAGTAGTACACGTATGTACGGTGTCTTGTTAGGACCAGTTAAGTAGTACACGTATGTACGGTGTCTTGTTAGGGCCAGTGAAGTAGTACACGTGTGTACGGTGTATAGTTAGCGTTAGTTAAGTAGTAAACATATGTACGGTGTATGGTTAGGATCAGATAACTAGTACACGCATGAGCAATGTCTTGTAAGGGCCAGTTAAGTAGTACAAGTATGTAAGGTGTCTTATTATGGCAAGTTAAGTAGTACACGCATGTATGGTGTCTTGTTAGGACCAGTTAGGTAGTACAAGTATGTACGTGTCTTGTTAGGGCAAGTTAGGTAGTACAAGTATGTACGGTGTCTTGTTAGGGCCAGTTAAGTAGTACACGCATGTATGGTGTCTTGTTAGGACTAATTAGGTAGTACAAGTATGTACGGTGTCTTGTTAGGGCCAGTTAGGTAGTACAAGTATGTTCCGTGTCTTGTTAGCGTCAGTTAAATAGTTCACGTATCTACGGTGTCTTGTTAGGGCCAGTTAAGTAGTACAAGTATGTACGGTATCTTGTTAGGGCCAGTTTAGTGTGGTTTTCGGTAATTAAGAAGAACACGTATGTACGGTGTGGTTTGTGCTCGATAGCTAGAACACGTATTGACGCTGTAGTTTGTGTTCGTTAAGTAGAACACGTATGTACGGTGTGGTTTGTGCTAGTTGAGTAGAATACGTATGTATGGCGTGGTTAGTGCTAGTTAAGTAGAAAACTTATATACCGTGTGGTTTGTGCTAGTTAAGTAGAACACGTATGTATGGTGTGGTAAGAGCTAGTTAAGTAGTACACGTATGTAAGGCGTGGTTAGTGCTGGTGAAATAGAACAAGTATGTACCGTGTGGTTTGTGCTAGTAAAGTAGAACACGTAGGTACGGTGCGGTTTGTGCTAGTTAGGTAGTACACTTATGTACGGCGTGGTTAGTGCTAGTTAAGTAGAACACGTATGTACGGTGTGATTTGTGCTAGTTAAGTAGAACATGTATGCACGGTGTGGTTTGTGCTAGATAAGTAGAACATGTATGTACGGTGTGGTTAGTGCTAGTAAAGTAGAACACGTATTTACGGTGTGGTTTGTGCTAGTTAAGTAGAACGCGTTTGTACGGTGTGGTTTGTGCTATTTAGGTAGTACACGTAGGTACGGCGTGATTAGTGCTATTTTAGTAGAACACGTATGTATGGTGTGGTTTGTGCTAGTTAAGTTGAATACGTATGTATGGCGTGGTTAGTGCTAGTTAAGTAGAAAACTTATATACCGTGTGGTCTGTGCTAGTTAAGTAGAACACGTATGTATGGTGTAGTAAGAGTTAGTTAAGTAGTACACGTATGTAAGGCGTGGTTAGTGCTGGTGAAATAGAACAAGTATGTACCGTGTGGTTTGTGCTAGTAAAGTAGAACACGTAGGTACGGTGCGGTTTGTGCTAGTTAGGTAGTACACTTATGTACGGCGTGGTTAGTGCTAGTTAAGTAGAACACGTATGTACGGTGTGATTTGTGCTAGTTAAGTAGAACATGTATGCACGGTGTGGTTTGTGCTAGATAAGTAGAACATGTATGTACGGTGTGGTTAGTGCTAGTTAAGTAGAACACGTATTTACGGTGTGGTTTGTGCTAGTTAAGTAGAACGCGTTTGTACGGTGTGGTTTGTGCTATTTAGGTAGTACACGTAGGTACGGCGTGATTAGTGCTATTTTAGTAGAACACGTATGTATGGTGTGGTTTGTGCTAGTTAAGAAGAACACGTATATACGGTGTAGTTTGTGCTAGTTAAGTAGAACACGTATGTATGGTGTAGTAAGAGTTAGTTAAGTAGTACACGTATGTAAGGCGTGGTTAGTGCTGGTGAAATAGAACAAGTATGTACCGTGTGGTTTGTGCTAGTAAAGTAGAACACGTAGGTACGGTGCGGTTTGTGCTAGTTAGGTAGTACACTTATGTACGGCGTGGTTAGTGCTAGTTAAGTAGAACACGTATGTACGGTGTGATTTGTGCTAGTTAAGTAGAACATGTATGCACGGTGTGGTTTGTGCTAGATAAGTAGAACATGTATGTACGGTGTGGTTAGTGCTAGTTAAGTAGAACACGTATTTACGGTGTGGTTTGTGCTAGTTAAGTAGAACGCGTTTGTACGGTGTGGTTTGTGCTATTTAGGTAGTACACGTAGGTACGGCGTGATTAGTGCTATTTTAGTAGAACACGTATGTATGGTGTGGTTTGTGCTAGTTAAGTTGAATACGTATGTATGGCGTGGTTAGTGCTAGTTAAGTAGAAAACTTATATACCGTGTGGTCTGTGCTAGTTAAGTAGAACACGTATGTATGGTGTAGTAAGAGTTAGTTAAGTAGTACACGTATGTAAGGCGTGGTTAGTGCTGGTGAAATAGAACAAGTATGTACCGTGTGGTTTGTGCTAGTAAAGTAGAACACGTAGGTACGGTGCGGTTTGTGCTAGTTAGGTAGTACACTTATGTACGGCGTGGTTAGTGCTAGTTAAGTAGAACACGTATGTACGGTGTGATTTGTGCTAGTTAAGTAGAACATGTATGCACGGTGTGGTTTGTGCTAGATAAGTAGAACATGTATGTACGGTGTGGTTAGTGCTAGTTAAGTAGAACACGTATTTACGGTGTGGTTTGTGCTAGTTAAGTAGAACGCGTTTGTACGGTGTGGTTTGTGCTATTTAGGTAGTACACGTAGGTACGGCGTGATTAGTGCTATTTTAGTAGAACACGTATGTATGGTGTGGTTTGTGCTAGTTAAGAAGAACACGTATATACGGTGTAGTTTGTGCTAGTTAAGTAGAACACGTATGTACGGTGTGGTTTGTGCTAAATATGTAGAACAAGTATATACGGTGTGGTTAGTGCAAGTTATGAAGAACATGTATGTACGGTGTGGTAAGTGCTAATTAAGTAGAACAAGTACGTACGGTGAGGTTTGTGCTAGATAATTAAAACACGTATGAAAGGTGTGGTTTGTGATAATAAAGTAGAACACGTATGTACGGTGTGGTTAGTACTAGTTAACAAGAATACTTATGTACGGTGTGGTTTGTGATAGTAAGGTACAATACGTATGTAAGGTGTGGTTAGTGCTAGTTATGTCGAACATGTATGTACGAAGTGTTTTGTGCTGCGTGGTTAGTGATAGTGAAGCAGCACACGTATGTACGGTGTGGTTTGTGCTAGTTACCTAGAACAAGTATGTACCGTCTGGTTAGTGCTATTTAGGTAGAACACGTATGAACGGTGTGGTTAGTGCTGGTTTAGGTAGAACACGTATGTACGATGTGGTTAGTGCTAGTTAAATAGAACACGTATTTACGGCGTGGATAGTGCTATAGTGTAGTTAGGTAGAACACGTATGTGCTGCGTGGTTAGTGATAGTTAAGCAGCACACGTATGTACGGTGTGGTTTGTGCTAGTTAACTAGAACAAGTATGCACGATCTGGTTAGTGCTAGTTAAGTAGAACACGTATGTACGGTGTGGTTTGTGCTTATTAAGTAGAAAACGTATATACGGTTTGGTTTGTGCTAGTTAAGTAGAACACGTATGTACGTTGTGGTAAGTGCTAATTAAGTAGAACAAGTATGTACGGTGATGTTTGTGCTAGTTAAGTAGAACACGTATATACGGTGTGGTTAGTGTTAGCTAAGTAGAAAACGTATATACGACATGGTTAGTGCTAGTTAAGTAGAACACATATGTAAGGTGTGGTTTGTGCTAGTTAGGTAGAACACGTATGTACGGTGTTGTTTGTGCTAGTTAAGTAGAACACGTATGTACGATGTGGTTTGTGCTAGTTAGGTAGAACACATATGTACGGTGTTGATTGTGCTAGTTAGGTAGAACACGTCTGTACGGTGTAGTTTGTACTATTTAAATAGAACACGTATGTACGGTGTGGTTTGTGCTAGTTATGTATGAAAACGTATAAACGGTATGGTTAGTGCTAGTTAGGTATAACACGTATGCACGCTGTGGTTTGTGCTAGTTAAACATATATACGGTGTGGTTAGTGCTAGTTAGGTAGAGCACCTATGCACGCTGTGGTTTGTGCTAGTTAAGTAGAACACGTATATACGGTGTGGTTTGTGCTAGTAAAGTAGAACACGTATGTACGGTGTGGTTAGTGCTAGTTAAGTAGAACACGTATATACGGTGTGGTTTGAGCTAGTTAAGTAGAACACGTATGTACGTTGTGGTAAGTGCTAGTTAAGTAATACGCGTATGTACGGCGTAGTTATTTCTAGTTAAGTAGAACACGTATGTACATCGTGGTTTGTGCTAGTTAAGTAGAACACGTATGTACGGTTTGGTTTGCGCTAGTAAGGTAGTAAATATATGTACTGCGTGGTTAGTGCTTGTTAAGTAGAACACGTATGTACGTCGTGGTTTGTGCTAGTTAAGTAGAACACGTATGTACGGTTTGGTTTGTGCTAGTTAGGCAGTACATGTATGTACTGCGTGGTTAGTGCTAGTTAAGAAGAACACGTATGTACGTTGTGGTTTGTGCTAGTAAAGTGGAACATGTATATACGGTGTGGTTTGTACTAGTTAAGTAGAACACGTATGTACGGTGTGGTTTGTTCTAGTTAAGTAGAACACGTATGTACGGTGTGGTTTGTGCTAGTTATGTATGAAAACTTATAAACGGTATGGTTAGTGCTAGTTAGGTATAACACGTATGCACGCTGTGGTTTGTGCTAGTTAAACATATATACGGTGTGGTTAGTGCTAGTTAGGTAGAGCACCTATGCACGCTGTGGTTTGTGCTAGTTAAGTAGAACACGTATATACGGTGTGGTTTGTGCTAGTAAAGTAGAACACGTATGTACGGTGTGGTTAGTGCTAGTTAAGTAGAACACGTATATACGGTGTGGTTTGAGCTAGTTAAGTAGAACACGTATGTACGTTGTGGTAAGTGCTAGTTAAGTAATACGCGTATGTACGGCGTAGTTAGTTCTAGTTAAGTAGAACACGTATGTACATCGTGGTTTGTGCTAGTTAAGTAGAACACGTATGTACAGTTTGGTTTGTGCTAGTAAGGTAGTAAATATATGTACTGCGTGGTTAGTGCTTGTTAAGTAGAACACGTATGTACGTCGTGGTTTGTGCTAGTTAAGTAGAACACGTATGTACGGTTTGGTTTGTGCTAGTTAGGCAGTACATGTATGTACTGCGTGGTTAGTGCTAGTTAAGAAGAACACGTATGTACGTTGTGGTTTGTGCTAGTAAAGTGGAACATGTATATACGGTGTGGTTTGTACTAGTTAAGTAGAACACGTATGTACGGTGTGGTTTATTTTAGTTAAGTAGAACACATATATACGATATGGTTTGTGCTAGTTAAGTAGAACACGTATGTACGGTGTGGTTTGTGCTAAATATGTAGAACAAGTATATACGGTGTGGTTAGTGCAAGTTATGAAGAACATGTATGTACGGTGTGGTAAGTGCTAATTAAGTAGAACAAGTACGTACGGTGAGGTTTGTGCTAGATAATTAAAACACGTATGAAAGGTGTGGTTTGTGATAATAAAGTAGAACACGTATGTACGGTGTGGTTAGTACTAGTTAACAAGAATACTTATGTACGGTGTGGTTTGTGATAGTAAGGTACAATACGTATGTACGGTGTGGTTAGTGCTAGTTATGTCGAACATGTATGTACGAAGTGTTTTGTGCTGCGTGGTTAGTGATAGTGAAGCAGCACACGTATGTACGGTGTGGTTTGTGCTAGTTACCTAGAACAAGTATGTACCGTCTGGTTAGTGCTATTTAGGTAGAACACGTATGAACGGTGTGGTTAGTGCTGGTTTAGGTAGAACACGTATGTACGATGTGGTTAGTGCTAGTTAAATAGAACACGTATTTACGGCGTGGATAGTGCTATAGTGTAGTTAGGTAGAACACGTATGTGCTGCGTGGTTAGTGATAGTTAAGCAGCACACGTATGTACGGTGTGGTTTGTGCTAGTTAACTAGAACAAGTATGCACGATCTGGTCAGTGCTAGTTAAGTAGAACACGTATGTACGGTGTGGTTTGTGCTTATTAAGTAGAAAACGTATATACGGTTTGGTTTGTGCTAGTTAAGTAGAACACGTATGTACGTTGTGGTAAGTGCTAATTAAGTAGAACAAGTATGTACGGTGATGTTTGTGCTAGTTAAGTAGAACACGTATATACGGTGTGGTTAGTGTTAGCTAAGTAGAAAACGTATATACGACATGGTTAGTGCTAGTTAAGTAGAACACATATGTACGGTGTGGTTTGTGCTAGTTAGGTAGAACACGTATGTACGGTGTTGTTTGTGCTAGTTAAGTAGAACACGTATGTACGATGTGGTTTGTGCTAGTTAGGTAGAACACATATGTACGGTGTTGATTGTGCTAGTTAGGTAGAACACGTCTGTACGGTGTAGTTTGTACTATTTAAATAGAACACGTATGTACGGTGTGGTTTGTGCTAGTTATGTATGAAAACGTATAAACGGTATGGTTAGTGCTAGTTAGGTATAACACGTATGCACGCTGTGGTTTGTGCTAGTTAAACATATATACGGTGTGGTTAGTGCTAGTTAGGTAGAGCACCTATGCACGCTGTGGTTTGTGCTAGTTAAGTAGAACACGTATATACGGTGTGGTTTGTGCTAGTAAAGTAGAACACGTATGTACGGTGTGGTTAGTGCTAGTTAAGTAGAACACGTATATACGGTGTGGTTTGAGCTAGTTAAGTAGAACACGTATGTACGTTGTGGTAAGTGCTAGTTAAGTAATACGCGTATGTACGGCGTAGTTATTTCTAGTTAAGTAGAACACGTATGTACATCGTGGTTTGTGCTAGTTAAGTAGAACACGTATGTACGGTTTGGTTTGCGCTAGTAAGGTAGTAAATATATGTACTGCGTGGTTAGTGCTTGTTAAGTAGAACACGTATGTACGTCGTGGTTTGTGCTAGTTAAGTAGAACACGTATGTACGGTTTGGTTTGTGCTAGTTAGGCAGTACATGTATGTACTGCGTGGTTAGTGCTAGTTAAGAAGAACACGTATGTACGTTGTGGTTTGTGCTAGTAAAGTGGAACATGTATATACGGTGTGGTTTGTACTAGTTAAGTAGAACACGTATGTACGGTGTGGTTTGTTCTAGTTAAGTAGAACACGTATGTACGGTGTGGTTTGTGCTAGTTATGTATGAAAACTTATAAACGGTATGGTTAGTGCTAGTTAGGTATAACACGTATGCACGCTGTGGTTTGTGCTAGTTAAACATATATACGGTGTGGTTAGTGCTAGTTAGGTAGAGCACCTATGCACGCTGTGGTTTGTGCTAGTTAAGTAGAACACGTATATACGGTGTGGTTTGTGCTAGTAAAGTAGAACACGTATGTACGGTGTGGTTAGTGCTAGTTAAGTAGAACACGTATATACGGTGTGGTTCGAGCTAGTTAAGTAGAACAGGTATGTACGTTGTGGTAAGTGCTAGTTAAGTAATACGCGTATGTACTGCGTAGTTAGTTCTAGTTAAGTAGAACACGTATGTACATCGTGGTTTGTGCTAGTTAAGTAGAACACGTATGTACAGTTTGGTTTGTGCTAGTAAGGTAGTAAATATATGTACTGCGTGGTTAGTGCTTGTTAAGTAGAACACGTATGTACGTCGTGGTTTGTGCTAGTTAAGTAGAACACGTATGTACGTTGTGGTTTGTGCTAGTAAAGTGGAACATGTATATACGGTGTGGTTTGTACTAGTTAAGTAGAACACGTATGTACGGTGTGGTTTATTTTAGTTAAGTAGAACACATATATACGATATGGTTTGTGCTAGTTAAGTAGAACACATATGTACGGTGTTGTTTGTGCTAGCTAGGTAGAACGTGTATGTACTGCGTGGTTAGTGATAGTAAAGTAGAACACGTACGTACGTTGTGGTTTGGGCTCGTAAAGTAGAACTTGTATATACGTTGTGGTTTGTACTAGTTAAGTAGAACACGTATGTACGGTGTGGTTTGTGCTAGTTAGGTAAAACACGTATGTACGGCGTGGTTAGTGTTAGTTAGGTAGAACACGTATATACGGCGTGGTCAGTGATAGTTAAGTAGAACACGTATATACGGTGTGGTTTGTGCTAGTTAAGTAGAACACGTATGTACGTTGTGGTTTGTGTTAGTTAAGTAGAACACGTATATACGGTGTGGTTTGTGCTAATCATGTAGAACGCGTATGTACGGTGTGGTTAGTGCTAGTTAAGTAGAACACGTATGTACGAAATGGTTAGTGCTAATTAAGTAGAACACGTATGTACGGTGTGGTTTGTGCTAGTTAAATAGAACACGTATATACGTTGTTGTTAGTGCTAGTTATGTACGGTGTTGTTTGTGCTAGTTAAGTAGAACACGTATTTACGGTGTGGTTAGTGGTAGTTAAGTAGAACACGTATGTACGGCGTGGTTAGTGCTAATTTTTTAAAACACCTATGTATGGTATGGTTTGTGCTATTTAAGTAGAACACCTTTATACGGTGTGGTTAGTGCTAGTTAAGTAGAACACGTATGTACGGTATGGTTTGTGCTTGTTAAGTAGAACACGTATATACGGTTTGGTTACATGTAGTGCTTGTTAAGTAGAACACGTATGTACGGCGTGGTTTGTGCTAGTTAAGTAGAACACGTATGTACGGCGTGGTTTGTGCTAGTTAAGTAGAACACGTATGTACGCTGTTGTTTGTGCTAGTTAAGTAGAACACGTATATACATTGTGGTTAGTGCTAGTTAAGTAGAACACGTATGTACGGTGTTGTTTCTGCTAGTTAAGTAGAACAGATATATACGGTGTGGTTTGTGCTAGTTAAGTAGTATATT
This sequence comes from Panopea generosa, assembly GCA_029582155.1. Classification (NCBI taxonomy): domain Eukaryota; kingdom Metazoa; phylum Mollusca; class Bivalvia; order Adapedonta; family Hiatellidae; genus Panopea; species Panopea generosa. The sequence goes on from CM055904.1 coordinate 41,373,217, forward strand.
CGTTGTCTGGTTTAGGTCAGTTTTTAAACATTGCTAATTCCAGCATGATATTGCCGCGGATTCGATGTTGTGATGTCGCGCAGAAAGTAAAGATGGTTAAAAGCTGACCCTAAAGGGACATATTACTTTGTATTTAAATTGTCATTTATTGATTTAAATTTGAAATCAATCTAACGATTTCTTGATTATAGACATTCTCACAAACCGAATAAATATATAATTCTGTACTTTTACCGGTGTAAGATATTTCTGCGGAACGCGTGGCCTTGTGGTAAAGCATTGTACCAAGGAAAGCCCATTGCCTGAACACTTTATTTACTTTACACGTGATATATTTTAAATGCATATCTCATAACCGTTAAACAAATATAGTGCTTTTTTTAAATGCATCAGGTTCCTTGTGCTTTATTGATAAACATGTTTGCCATCTACAGTATCCATGTGTATAACGTCTCTCACTACACAGTTACGCCCTTTAATCCCACGGTTCGTTAGCTTAAAAAAAAAGGTCTATGTAATTTGGTTTTATGATGCTTTCAAAATGGTTCATAGTGGTTGTGCTTTCTTGCTACAGTTGAGTAGATGAGTAGAGAAAAGGTTGGCATAACATCATCAACTGCAATAAGACATCACTGGTATTAAAACAGGACTTTTATAGGATTCCAACATATGCATGTATTTATGAGCATTTGAGGATTTTTCTAAAACATGTCAGGGTGTCACTGCACCCTCTTTAAAAAAAAACAAGCTGGTCAACCTACCAGTTATTGTGCATTTTTATGTGGGTATATATTCCTGCTATGAAAAAAAAATACTTTAAAAAAATTCATTGTGGAATTCTTTTTTTACCATGGAAATCCTAGACTTTATTTTATACAGAATAAAAAAACAAAAACAAATTGTTTAGTGAGACCTTAATATGATAACATGTGTAAATACTCGTACGCTATATATGTAAGAGTATCAACTCATATTTATTCTCTGTGTTCGTATTTTTACAATTTTCTTTTCTGTTTTTTAATGGTGTTTAACGCTTTTTCAACATATTTAAGATTATATATGGCATATATATCATAATAGAAACACCGTGGCAATCTTTCTCACAAAAAGTTTATGGCGGGTCTCGAACCTGCGACATAAGCAATGATAGGTAAGTGATCTTGAGACGGCGCCTTGGAGGACTCATTATCATTTTCTCCCCCTATGTTTCTTCTTATTTATTTTTCTTTCTTTTTTTTCTGGTACGAGATACACGAATTGTTTTGATCAATGGTTTTGGGTTTTATTTGATTGTGGCACGTATACAAGATGTGTTTTTCTATTTTTTTCTACATTTCCTTTCGTTTTCGCATCTTATTTAGGAGAGAATTTGATAACATTTCCGTTACATACTATGTATACTGTATATAATGTATATTGCAATGAACTTGTTTAGGCACTTGCATATGTGCTCCAATGAATATTTCTGGGGTCAATTTACGGTTAGGTCATTATAAATTAATTGCTAGATTATTATCAAAATATTTCTTAAAAAGGGGGTGGGCGGGAGGACATTTTTTTTTTTTTATGAAAATAAAAAGGATAGGGGCGCATGAAAATGAGGGGGCGGACGGGGATGATAATCTAGCAATTGATTTATTATGACCTTACAATCACAAACACTATATCAGGGTGACGATGTTTGAGGGTACGATCGATCGTGTATGACCAGATCCGTATTTTAACAAATTTATAGGGGGGGGGGGGGGGGGGGTGGTATAGAAATCAGCAATCCCACTGCTTGTAATATAATGTTGATTTCAATACTGAATATCTAGTTCTACTCATTCTTTTACATACTTTTCTAAACGGTTTTATGATTCATATTAAAAACAAAGTAACTCTTGGTTCTCTGAACATCTCCCAACATCCTAACAACCGAACAACTGGACCGCCACTAACTAACCGAAATCCGAATCTTCCATCCTAAAATCTAAACCAAATCCCCAATTATTAATCATCAAGACTATATATACTTTGTTCTGGAAGCATTTCACCTCGTGTGACACCAACATGCTCCTTACATGTGAGCATGCTTCAGTTTACCTGAGCTGGGAGCATTTCACCTCATGTGACCCAAATATGCTCCTTACATGTAAACATGCTTCAGTTTACCTGAGCTGGGAGCATTACACCTCATGTGACCCCAACATGCCCCTTACATGTGAACATGCTTCAGTTTACCTGAGCTGGGAGCATTTCACCTCATGTGACCCCAACATGCTCCTTACATGTAAACATGCTTCAGTTTACCTGAGCTGGGAGCATTACACCTCATGTGACCCCAACATGCCCCTTACATGTGAACATGCTTCAGTTTACCTGAGCTGGGAGCATTTCACCTCATGTGACCCCAACATGCCCCTTACATGTGAACATGCTTCAGTTTACCTGGGCTGGGAGCATTTCACCGCATGTGACCCAAACATGCCCCTTACATGTAAACGTGCTTCAGTTTACCTGAGCTGGGAGCATTTCAATTTCACCTCATGTGACCCCCAACATGCTCCTTACATGTGAAAATGCTTCAGTTTACCTGAGCTGGGAGCATTTCACCTCATGTGACCCAAATATGCTCCTTACATGTAAACATACTTCAGTTTATCTGAGCTGGGAGCATTTCACCTCATGTGACCCCAAACATGCACCTTACATGTGAACATGCTTCAGTTTACCTGAGCTGGGAGCATTTCACCGCATGTGACCCCGACATGCCCCTTACATGTAAACATGCTTCAGTTTACCTGAGCTGGGAGAATTTCACCTCATGTGACCCCAACATGCTCCTTACATGTGAACATTCTTCAGTTTACCTGAGCTGGGAGCATTTCACCTCATGTGACCCCAACATGCTCCTTACATGTGAACATGCTTCAGTTTACCTAAGCTGGGAGCATTTCACCGCATGTGACCCAAACATGCCACTTACATGTAAACATGCTTCAGTTTACCTGAGCTGGGAACATTTCACCTCATGTGACCCCAACATGCTCCTTACATGTGAACATTCTTCAGTTTACCTGAGCTGGGAGCATTTCACCTCATGTGACCACAACATGCTCCTTACATGTGAACATGCTTCAGTTTACCTGAGCTGGGAGCATTTCACCTCATGTGACCCCAACATGCTTCTGTGACCCCAACAAACTCCAAACATGTGAACAGGCTTCAGCGTCTATATATGTACTAACTATTAAGGAACTTCGCAGCATTTAGTAATGCTCCTGATTCAGCCAGTATTGACCCCTATCCTCAAAGTTCACATTAATTGATGACTCTGTCCTTATTTTGGATCACGTGGCCATTATAATTGGATCTTCTCTTTAATATCTACATACTAGTATAATATTTAAAATGTCCTTTGCAAGTTTTTCAATGAAGACAGATTTTACCACAGCGAGTTCATAGTCAAAGACTGTATATCAGGCTGAGGCTGCGGCATTCACAAAATGGGAGTTGAAGACAGATACCAGACTGACAATCAAGGGCAATAACTCCTTGCATGAAAGACGTAGGTTGATTTATTTGTAAATGCCATTATATTAGTTTAGCCTGTAAGATGAGACGAAAACGAATATTATTTTTGTTGTATATAATTATATAGTACTCTGTATGTTTCTTTGTTTGTTTGGATATTCAGTGTCATTTTATGCCATCTTCGATTACTGTCAGTCCTGGGATCCTGGAAGATTAATCAGGGTCTAAATTCATCAACAATTTGAGTCTGAGAATCGGACTCAAGACTTAAACTCATTTTTGTAAAACCCTGAAAATATGCAGTTATGGGTAATACATGTGATCCTGCAACGTCTTCTGTTAAATAATCATTAAAACTGCTTGTTTCTGCAAATAAATATAGTAATTTGCTTATTTAATAGAAGTTATTTGAATCTTAAATTTTTGACAATTTGAGTCCGAGTCTAAATCTCATACTCAAAATATTGATGAATTTAGGTCCTGGAGCTCCATAATGGAACTATTTAATTCTGTAACAGTATATCCGTATGTACATTTGCGTGCGTGCGCGCGAACGAGCAAGCGAACATGCAAGGACGGAAGTACGCATTACTTCATTTATGTATTCATTTGTAGTGTATATTAACATGTGTTTTTCATGTCTTGTTTGTAATTCTTCAATATTGGAGGTTAATAAAGTTATAATATAATTATATACTAGAACATGATGTGTGACAACACATGCTGCTGATATTAGAACCGCAGTTTTGCAGACAAACTAAAATGAAACTAAGATTAACATCGCAACAATAGAGGAACAAACACACTTTATTTACATCAAATCTTGCAAATGATTAGTCAAGATATGAAATGTGTAATAATTTGTTCTGATTACACAAAAAGTATATAATAAGTTAACATACTATTATTTAAAGCATATCAGATTTCAATGCATTCATTAATGCAGTATATGTGGAAACAATAGCTATAAATGTCTCAAATGAAATAATTTTTAAAATGAACATGAATCACAGCTTTATCATTAAGAAATAAAATACGAATAATTTGGTATTTGAAGTCCGACGAAACATGCCGAAAATAATCGGAGAGGTGAAAAGAAAGCGAAATCGCTATTCAAAAAATAGAACAGAACATATATTTTGTTAACTTATACATAGTTTTTTACAGTAACTCGTCGTAACATATAAATATGAACAAGTTCAATATAACACGTGAAAAATTCACTCATAAACACGTTCATACGCACGCACGCACTCTCTCTCTCTCTCTCTCTCTCTCTCTCTCTCTTTCTCTCTCTCTCTCTCTCTCACACACATACGCACACGCGCGGGCATTCACTAACATATTCAGGTTCACAGCACACACAAATTGCTTGGTGACCTTCACCTCATCATCCGGACTATTTTCGAGATGAAAACAAAGTCAACATTATGTAACCAATATTCCAAAATTGGAATTAAAATAAAATCACGTGACTTTTGTGATACGTCACCAATGTAATACAATTCTAAGTGGACACTATATTTGATATAACCTGTGCGCAAAGGCCATGTACGAAAATCTCTTTTCCATTCACTCAACCACTTTTATAATCGGTCACCTCGATTCATTGATATTTCATCGACACGAGTTTGTAAATTTCATATTTCAATCTACAATCTAATGATCAAATTCATTGGGAAGTTTTTAGAAAATTTCATTTGAATTCAGACAGAAAAAGGTATGTTACAACTTTATGAAATGTCCCTCCCGTAAAGTCAAAATTCATAATTGTATCTGTATCTTACAAGTATGTCCGCCATTGGCAGCAATTAATGTGATAAATCTCGACCTCATTACCCATGAGCCATTATTGAGTATGAATGAAATTTGTTTAAAACAAGAACAATCTCTCACGACCCCATATTTTGATGCAGTTGAATATAAACTTTCACCAGGTCTGGGATAACATTGGCCAATCAGTGAGGCCGAATCGCTGTTAATTATTGTTTAATTAATTTAAATGCAATTTCCGGAAAATATGCACACTAGATTTGTTTGTTCATTAGAATGTAGATTAAAATATGAAATATGATAACATGTGTTTGGCATACACTAGTTTGGTATAGAAATGTGGGATAAGTGAATATATAATGACATTATTGTATATAGGGCGTGAGATGGGTTTTTTTTTTCAACTTTTAAAAGTTTGCAAAATCGTGATATACTTCTTTTTAACTCTGATGTGATTCAACCTCTCGCTAGTTCATCCACTATTTAAGTTATGTTGTTTTAATGAATCAATTCGTTTAGTTTTTACTAATGTTTGTTAACCACAACAAGACATCATTGAAGTTTGATCTTTTTTATTTATTTATGCACAGTGGGGTGTATCCTGAACATAGCGGTATGTCAGCGATTACCATTGTTCTATTTTGAAAAAATCATTTCATCTATTCCATTAGGTATATAAAGGGAATAGATATTCATATTCTGCATTTGTTGAGTTTCCTTACTTATGAGTGTCACATTAACAGACAAAGGAACTTCAAATGTAAAGGTTATGTCTGTTTGGCAATTTGCTTTCATGATAAGGCCAGGCTCAAACTCAATGAGCCGATACTTTTTTTGCCATTCTTCCGGTTCGAGGATCCTGGGATGTTCACCTGGGTATTTCAGTGATATGGCGCTTACATTTTGAATCAATTCACCGTTTATTTCGTGCAGATTGATGTCAGACGAATGTACCGATACCGTCAAAGAAACTGTAGTACTGCCTGTGTGTCGACGGCACTCATCAGGAAAACAAATGCTCTCTCTTGGTCGACTTCTTACACCTGTTGAAAACTTTCCAAGAACTTTTTCACTTGTTGACCCTTTCGTAGCATAGTAATAGTAAAGCATTAACTGCTCATCGCTGGTTAAATATCCAGTTGGAACAACTTCCATTGCAAATACATCCATCGATAAAAATGGGAATCGAATCTGGTAGATAATATCGCCAAGATATTTGCGGACGTTTAACTGCGAATTTGTATCATTGTTCTTTTCACACTGGCCTTTTGCCCAGCTAATGGCGGCTTTGAAAGCACTCATTTCATCACACCCTAACCGACTGCTCTCCAGGATTGATGCAAGAGTTTCTTTTGATACTTCAATGAAACCTGCGGATTTGAATACATCATTTGCATGGCCATATATGTACTTCATACACTGTTTCTGCAAATATTCCATATCGTAAAACTTTGCCTGCTCGTGAATGGCACAAACATTGTCGGACGACACACACTCTTCAAGAAAATCTGAGCAACGTTTTACTAAGCCGTTAAGACAATATTTCTTTGCACTATACAGAAGCTTTAGAGCCTGCTCCCCTTGGAATTGGACTTCATCTGTGTATATGTACCTGCAATTATGAACCGTTATGAAAACTTAACAAAAATATGAAAATATATTTTTAACATTGATATATGCCGAATCAATCGACGGCTTGGCATCCACAACAACATTCATATTAACAAGTATATAGAATACTCATAACAAGTATTTACAAACACGCAAAAAGACACAAGGGGTCGCCACCTGAGAACTGTCAGTAGCAAAATGCTTCAAGGGAGCTTTAATATATCAGAAAAAATCGCAATAAATGGCTTAAAAATAAAAAAAATAAAAATGGATAAAAAGCATTTCGTTATCATAGATAAATAAAAATCGAATAGTTTGGTATGCAAATATAACAAGAGTTGTCAGAAGACCACCAAAGCTGCTTCTGGGTGTCTAAGTCCAAAAACGACCATAACTGTGCCAAAATGCAATCCAGAGTTATGGTTCTTATCTCTGTGTGATTCATTGATGATGGTTAACACACATGCAAAGTTTCATTCATATCCAATGAGCGTTTGCATAGATATCTGAAACTTGTATGCAAAAAATTAACCTGGGTGTCTACAGACGACGACGACGCCGACGACGCCGGGGTCATGACAACAGCTCTTCTTGGACTTCGTCCCGGTGAGCTAAAAAAGTGGCTGAATCGATATCTAAATCGGAGTGGTAAACTTGGAACGAAACCCCCATTCTAAGAAAAAGACAACGGTTAATACAGTTTTACGACATTTGCTACAGGGTTGGGGTGGGGTGGGGAAGGGTGGGGAAGGGGTCTTAAGGCTGGTTTATTATTCAAACAGGCAGTTTCCAAAAATAAACTAAATAGATCCATTTATATATCATTTAAAAACACACACCAGTGGTATAAACATTTCATAGTGGAAATTTACAAATAAGAGTGTAACACAAATCACATTAGTGTTGGGTTGTTTAAAAGTTCGACTTAAATATTAAACCTAATACAAACTCCGCCTAGTAGGATGATATAAGTAGTTCAAATCTATAACACAAACTGCATTTTATACAATAACCCATATATACCCTATTACTGGTAGCTTTTTAGACCCGACATAACTGTTACAGTATATATTAACTCTTAGTAATACACTGTCAGTATTTGCTGGGAATTATGATACATTCATACTGAAAATATTAAATGTGAAGGATATGTCATATATTTGCAAGAGTAATTCATACTTTAGGGATATTTTTTTCTTATTACAAAAACACTAATAAATATGTGAACTTCCACAAACTATACAGGGAGCAAGTGCCTCCGTTTGCCTCAGTGTGGCTACGGCCCTGCAGTATACATTGCAGGTTATTTATGAGTTTTATCGGCGTAAAAAGAAATCAGAATGAACCTGGTTAACGTTCTGCCTTTCAACAAGTAACCGGCAAACTTAACATAAGTGATTGGCCAGGCTTATTTTGAACCCAAGACCTATAACTTGAAATTTGACCTTAAATAACTTAATAACATACGTATACATTGGAACATTGAGGAGTAATTTACTATTTACTTTCAATTTATAGAAAAACTGCCAAATATATTACCAATTGAATAAACATGATAGCACAACAGTTGTACAAAAATCGGAATGTATTGTACGAGTCCAATATGAGTTTTGCTACAATGTATGCCAGCTCATCCCAGTGTATTATAATCCCAATTTGTACAAAACACTGTAAAATGATCGTTTTATTTTATACATCAATCTGAATTAATTTCATCAAAAGAGCTTGTCATTTTTAAATATGCACAGAACACAGCAATCTGGATTATCTCTACCTCTCGATCGTCATGCGAAACATTTTGTCGTTGTTTTAGCGTTGAAGGTTCTGCTAACTTCAAGTTTATTTCTTTTTCTTTTTATTCTTAACTTAAACTGTACAATATAAAACGTTGTATTGGATCCAATAACGCCTTCATATTGTACGGGCATGTGGAAACATCAGGAGTAGGTGATGGGCCCTACATTTACAGGTATAGAATATACAGACATCATTTACGGGTATAGAATAAACATATTTATATCGTAAAATATACTGACCGGAACTAAACCACCACCCAACATTTTATGAACCTGACATTTTATGTATTTTCTCCAAAAGTATCCAATCAATTTCCTTATCTTAACTTTTGACTTGAGAAAGAAATTCAATAATACGTGTCTGTTTATGTCGTACGTGTATACAAATCTTAATATATGTAACGCTACGCAATATTTTGACGAAAATATTGGAAATACAAAAGTGGCACGTTAGCTGTTTCGTACAGTATAATTGATGAACAATACTGACCGTAGCATCATTTTGAACGTCTCCGGCTCATCATCTTCGAGCAGAATATCAGCATCAGTCTTTGCCAGCGGACCATAGAACATTGCCTCGAATACACGACTTCTCATGGCCAGTAAAAGTTTATGTGCTTCGACTTTACAACCACCCTGTTGTTCGAACGTAAACGTTACATCTGAAAATTTCTTTTCATCTAAGATGTAATTCATGCATTCAACTGCTGTTTTCTTTTCCTGCCAGTTTTGCGTGTCACTATTCGCCATTTTCTAAAATAAACAAGTAAGACACCCAAATGGGTATAACTCATACGCCAAATTCCACTTGTCAAATTTTTAATATACTTGTTCTATATGAAGAAGATTTACTTAATATTGGACTTGCTTAAGACTATATGCCCACGATTTATAAGGTCTCACTACACAGTTGAATTGTGTTCTTTGTTCTATATAAAAAACGTTTAGGATTTCCACTTTATTAAGCGTAAGAATAATGTTACCGTGGCAAAAAAGGGGCGTAACTGTCTCAATCATAATTAACACGGCTAGATTATGCTTCCGATTTTATCTAAAGTAATCAAATATAATAGATACGCATTAGTCACAGGAAGATCAAGGATTTTCAGTCAGGCCCACAAATGTAGGCCTTATATTTATGCAATTAATTTGGATGTGAATATGAACCACGCCTCTATGCAAACGCACATGCGCATAATTACGAAATATACAAAGTTCACGACTGACTTTTTGGCTTGCCTCTACGGAGGCCGAAGTATAAGATAGTGTTTTTTTTTTTATTTCCTGTTAGGTACTCTGTTCAACATGAAACATGTCAATGAACTCAATATGACACAGGATACCATTCTGTATTCTACGCTTTATTTTTCAATACGGTATAATATTGACCATTTTCTACGATTTTGTTTCTTAAAGATATATTTGTCTCAGTTCATCAAATCATTAAACTTGTCTCTAAACGTTCCAGCGATATCAGTTGAACGGTCGCGGGAGGACGTTTGTCTGATAGAAAAACAAGTGTCAAGCAAGAGCGGTTCCCCCATATATCCCATAGAGGTAGTATAGTAGAATTAACGCCAACAGTGGGAGAAGTACACCTTTCCCACACTTTAACCCCAGGTTGTCTCTCCCCCAATAATTAGTGTTTTTACACCCATTAAAGTATCGTTTACCTACAAAATACTTATATAATTACGCTAAGTTACTCTAAAAGGCAAGCCGTTCCTTTTAAAAGGAAATTTTATTTCACATTACATAGTCTTACACCGTAGTCAAGTATTCTTTATACGCGGAGTTCCAAACAGATATTCACCCACTATCTCGGCGTCTATCATACATGCAATACTAGATCAAGTCGGTGCTAAAATATCGAAATTTGATTGTTCAGCGACATTACATACTGATTTTTAGTAAACGACCCCACCCCCGACGATATCATATGCGTATTCAAGTTTTATACGCCGTTGTGGGGGGGGGGGGGGGGGGGGGGGGAGGGCGTTCGTGTGTGCGTGTGTGCTAGTCATTCACTTACTATGTAAAAATAAGTATTTTTGTATCACAGTGTCATTATTTGTTTCATAAAATTTGGCATAATATAGTGACAAAATGATTAATATAGACAAAACTGATAAAATTGTCTTACCTTACAATGTTGTAATACCTGTTATTTCGTTCGCTAGTGTAAATATAAGATCATGTACAAGACACCAAAAATAACACTTCAGTTAACTTTTCCGAAATGTGCTTGTCGACTTACTTAGGTTTAATCCTCGTCATACGTTATTTGTTATCTGTATGCCTAAAGTCAAACTATAAATTCCCGTAAAACCGAAATCGATAATAGGCCTACCGACACATATTCCAATATTGACAAAGCTAGATAAAACTATTGACAAAGTTAGATAAAACAAGGGTCAGTTATTCGTTACATTAAGGAGATGAAGTGGGGTGCAATTGCATTAAACTGGGCGTCCAATGTTTAAAGTTATAATATATGTTTATAAAACAAACTAGATTTAATGAACAAAGTTATATATTTGAACACAGTCTGTCATTTGGCCACAGAAATGCCTAAACATTTATTTATCTGTGTATAGTTATATACATGAGACGAACTACGTAGCGCGAAGTCCAGTGGTAGATAAAAGATAAAAGAAACTTTATTTTGTGTTGGATGTACAAGTATTGAACACTAGCTGTAAAGCTATTTGTATCGGCCCCTGTATTGGAGGGTCTTCGGTTGAAGTTTGATCCTCCGTCACGGTTATGTGTGGAGAATTACATGTTTCTGCATATATACTTAGTACTGATTCTAGGAAGATTTCGAGCTTGGTTTGTCTTTATTGTAAGAACTTCTTTCTCAATCGAAGTAAAATGAAATGCATAATGTACCGGGTTTAAAAGAAATGTTTTTCTTATTATTTTGTGTGTGTGTTTGCTTTAATCAAACATTATTAAAGGCATACCATAATCCCACCCAGCCCCCATCAGCAACGAAACGATCTTCCTTACTCACCTCTTTGTCTTGGGTTTGAAACCCGGTGGGTGCTCACTTTTTTAAAACACCTTACAAGTTTTTCTCCGTGCCCCCCACCAGCCTGAAGGGTGCCCCCTCCACACACTCTCACACAGGTTCTCCCGCCCGATATATCTGAATCCCTCTCCTACGCATATGTATCGATGTCGTATCTCGCGAAGACACAATTTCGGCCAATCAGAACATCGGGCAATATCTTCGAAATATTTCTGATCTTATCTCATCACAGCACATTCGTATAACAGCGAAGTACTGGAGAAAGCATGATCAGTTTTAAAACAACAATAAACATTTTACAGGTTATCTCATTTATCATTTATTTGAATCGCCCAACATTTTTATATTTATGTTTCAATCTTACAGACTTACACCTGTTTTGTTTTGTGTTTAAATCACGTAAAAGTATTTTACAGTCAAACCTGTCTTAAATGGAAAAATAGAAAAGGTGGTCGCTTAAAACAGATGGATGCTTAGAACAGGTGGATGCGTACATACACAGGTTTTACTGTACTTGTTACTGTCTTAGTTTTCGTGAATCAGTTTTCTAAAATCGAAAATAAATATCGCATTTACAGCACTATTCGGTTTAAGGTCACATGACAGGTTATTATTATAACATGTGGGTTATAATGACATCGAGCGATAATATGTATTGTATTAACACAGAGGTTCATTTTTAAGGTACACGGGGATCCTCAGCATAACTGTGGCGAACCCATGTGAGTTTATGCTATGGAAAGGTGCAAAACCAAAAACCAAAAAAAAACACAGAGGAAAAATGCCCATTTCAGGTAACATTTTGCAGATAACTTTCCTAATATTTCATGAAAATTCACGTAACAAAGACGTACACCATCTCTGTATAGAGACGAACCATCGGTTACATAAAATTACCATGTAAAAAGTGCGACGGCGTTTTGTGCTCAACCGAAACTAATCATGGTATGGAGCGGTGCAATTTAGACCGAAAAGTATTTGAAAAGGTGCTTGCAGATCAAATGTCAGTGTATTTTGAAAACGATTTTAAAATATTTCTTTGTGTATAGTAGAGGTTCTTCAAATTAATACTTCCATGTTCGGAAAGAATAGTTTCTGGTCTAGTATGCTGCCCCTGTACTAACGAATTCACAGCTAGAGGAATTCAGAACAAATGCTGATTTTAAACAGTTTAGAAACATGATATCCACATACATATCCATCTGAATTCCGTCTCTGTATGTCATACAGTGTCCCGTCATATTGCTTGTTCATTTAAAATTAATAGTGGGCAATTGTTGCTTTTACTCTCAAGGTGTACATCTATGATGTTAGCAAGTAGCTTAGTTTCATGCTTTTTTTAGCTTTTGATTTCTTTCTATTGTACCATGATTCAGCTAAATTAAGAGTTATAAGTGCTGGCCACAACAGCCCTAATATATATCATGAATTCCAGCTTTCTATGTTTACATGTATGTGAGGATCCCATGCGGCCGCGTGGTCTAAATCGCCGTCTCGAGATCACTTATTACCGCCAAGGTCGTAGGTTCGAGTCCCGCTCTCCGCAAAAACTTTATGTGAAAAAGTTTGCAAGGTCTTAAGGAAGGATGTCTGTTGAATTATTTTATCATTATGCCTGTTCATTGCCTAATGATATACATTTGTTCAGCTCAATTTTTTATTATATTATCTATCATTATTATTTCTTTCGTTAATGTTAAGTGCAAATCGGTTCCCAGCAAATCTAATTTGAGGTGATAATCGTTTTTTAAGACATATTTAAATCAGAACATTTTCGTGGCGTTTTTCTTTGTTAAATGCTGTTTACTAATTTCTAAGTAGGTTGTAGGACTCACACCACTATTGTCTCCCTTTAGTACTCCGGACCTACAGATGAAGGAGGTAGAAATAAAACTTTAGTTCTATTTTTCTTCTTTTTTCAGGGCTTTGTACTGCAATGGTTTGTTTTTTGCTAGCATGAATTAAATGGTCAGTATTTTAGAAATCACCACTGAAAATTTGATGCTGATACCAGCTTTCTGGACAATTCTGTGTCATTTCAGAGTTGTTGGTTCGAACCGCTTTTAGGGCGAATAGTTGACATATTATTACTATGGAAATTGATAGGTCTCACAAAAAGCATTGCATTTAAAAATAAACTGGTCAAGGTATACTTTTTTTCCTTTATAATAGCATATCTTGAACCAGTGAAGAATTTGAGCCCAGACACATGCTGCAGAATTTATTTTTTTCACTCTGTTTTGGACATAAATGTTACAATGGAGCCCTATGGGAAATGTAACAGTGGTGTGAGACGTGCAGGCCATTGGTTGTGAATACCACAACCGGCTCTTAGATATCTTGAAAAATGGTATCAGAAGCTTCCTGGATTGGCGGTCAACATTTAGAAGTTAGTTCTATACAACATTTAGAAGTTATTTCTATCGGATAGGCCCTGTTTCATTTCAAGGCGACTACATTGGATAGCATACTGTGCATCTGTGTCATGATATTTCAATGTTTTGAGCACGTATAATATAATTTCTAAAGCAGGCACTTTTGTTACTGAAAACTTTTTGTACATGTAGACGAGGCATACAACACAAAACATACACTGTAACACAAATACAAGTCATGGTTCTGTAAAGGTCTCTGTTTTTGGATAATTTGGTTTTATTCTTTATTCAAATAAAATGCATTTTAACAATTCAAGCAAGTAGAAAGTAATGTTTACATTTGAATGTTTGCTTGTCTAAAGAAAATGGGCTACTTAAAAATCGCAAATTGGATTATCGGCTTCTTTGACCCGCGTCAGGTCATTTGAGTATGTGCCAAAATATGTTTAATAAATCGAAAAACAATGTACTTTTCCAACAGCTGCATTTTAATTTATAACTGTTCTTGTCATAAAAATACTGTAAGAGAAGTTTGCATTTTATTTCATTTGACAAAATGTGTAAGATTACAATGTACTGTGATGTCTGGAAGAGCTTTTCGCGTAGCAGGAGATATTTAATCATAATTTACATCACATATATGTAGTTATGTAGACATCGTGGTGCTTGATACAATATGTCCGATTTTATTTTCTAAAATATTCACTAAAAGTGTCATCTTGAAATCATGCTATGTGACCGATCAGGCTCACAGAAAACATCTCTCTTTCTTGTGTACGTTGTTCCTCGTTTATGATATTTTCCAGATGAACAACTTATAGGTATTTCCTTCTTTTTGATTGTATGTCTGTTAGTCTATCCAAAATCCTGATATCCTCCGAATCAGGTATATAAACTCAAATGAAAAAAAGAAGAAAATTCTATGCCTCTCCCACAATTCATAGCAATAGAGCGCTTACTGAACTATGACGTCATTCAAACTTTCCCTGAAGTAATCAGCGTGCTCGTAACAATTGCTATTTAACGGACCCAAACAGGAGAGCTGGGTTCGTTCTTTAACCTATATGTCTGTTCTGGTGAAAGAGGCTAGCCTTGCTCCTTGTCTGTGGTTTGTACTCTGGCACACCAACAACATGTTTAATTATGAGGAGTCTATCTTAGATGCTGCAATAAATAAAATTTCAACAATTGTGCCATTTTGCAGTTCTTGCATTTCAATACGTTTGTTTATATAATGTTTAGCCGGGCCCGATAAGTTCAGTCGCTAGCGCGCCTGACTATCAATCCAGGGGTCGTGAGTTCGAATCCACGCCCTGCCACAATCTCCGTGATGGTTGATATACGACATTGCGACTCATTACCATTCGTCTCTCACCGCTGATTGAAGTGAGAAAGTTATCATTACTTTCGGAAATGAGGTGTGCTCGAGTACTGTTTAGCCTTTCAGGCTCCCAGGAAACTGTGTTTATGTTAACTGATCGTCTGATAGCCTTCGATGGCATAAATAAACGCTAAATATTCAATCAATATTATGTTCAGGCGAGCTCCGGAATACTAGTATGTCCCCTGAAGTCAAGGTCGAAGTTACCGACCAGGCCCGATAGAGAGCTGTGGTGAAGTTCCTTTGCTCTGAAATGGTTGAAGAGGACTAAGTAAGTTAATACGTAAATTAGTGAACACATATAAAATGATATGGGTCTAATTTTCTAAGTTCGAGAAAGTTGAACCATCTTAATTGTAGTTTAATATCGTGTTTCGAATACCACACGCCTCCTTTTGATATATACAATAAATGGCACATACCGCGTAAAAGATTGCAATCGGTAAACAGGAAGTCGCTGCATGATTTGTAGATCAAAGTCTCGTCACAGTCACTAGGTGTTTTATACTTGTCTGGAGAAATATGCATATTTTGCACATTTAATGAGCCACCAGGATTGACGCATTTGGCCCACCTTCTTTGGTATTGCCTACTGAATTGTTGCTGCTGGTTTGAAGCACTGTCCACATGGATACTTTACCGGTCTTGAATTTAAGAAAATGTTACCACTTGTAACAAATTACCACGAAGAGTCTGTTAAATCTTTATTTCAAAATCAAATATATGAATGGAGTTATGGTTCGAGAGAGTCGAGTGTGATAAAACAGCACTTTTATTACGATAGTTCATCTTTGAATCTCTGGTAGAATTATTAGTTTTTCTTTAATATTAACAGCTTTAGCCGCTTTTTTGCACCAAGTATTTTTGCTATTGATAATGATCTCAATTTTGTTGATAATGTCACTTAGACAGTTAATGTCCTACTATTAATTCTATAACTCCAGTGACGAATTTGATATATACCGTTCCGAGACGGAGCATTTAGCTCTCCAGTTACGAATTTGATATAAATATATATACCGTTCTGGGGCCCGTTTCACTAACGTTCGGAAGTCTAAGATGTTCACACGAACGTCCGTACGAAGTTTGGAGGCGTCTAAAGGTGTTTCACTAACATGATCTTCGTACGAATTTTCTTTAGGATTTCGCAGATTCTTTCGTAGATTTACGATAGCAATGTACCTTTCGTAACTAGGAAAAAATTCGTAAATGTCATGGCGGAAGTATAAATTTTCAATCAGCATCAAGCCATTTTTCGACGAGAGAGGATGTTCAGAGAACGTGGAAATCCATTAGGCTACAGTTTTTACATGACACAGAGATCATCGAACGATATCGCTTATCGCGACAAGGGATAGAAGATCTTGTGGATTTAATAAGAGTGGATATTTCTCCAAGAACTCACAGAAGTCACCCAATGAACCCTATGACAATGGTAGATCTATATTGAGTATACTTTATCTTATCTGTAGATTTTACCCCCATCTGTGGCTACACAGCGAGTATTTCTCATGACTATGTGATTATAATGACACACAGGCATTTACCGTTATCTCTGGGGAAGAAACGTTTGCAATATATTTGTGTTTTACCTTTTGTCAATATAATCTAAAATCGTTGACATTTAGGTACCCGTGTGGTTTCTGGGTAAGAATAGGACCACTGATTTCTGCAGATGGGTAGGATTCCCCCAAATGGGTGTCAAATACAAAATACTGTATATTTTATCGTTTTTTTCAATCGTGTCGGATCGTTATTCAGTAAAGTATATATAGTTAACCCTCGCACTTTTAACACTGCATATTCAGGTAAGTTTTTAATTTTTATTTTTGTGTTGGTATTACGATGCAAGATTTAACATTCTACAGCACTCAGCAGGCCGGAAAATAATATTACACGGACAGCAGTTACCAATCCAAGTACTAACCTGCTAACGCATTCGTTGCTTAACTTCCAGTACTATATATATACAGTATACCTAATACCGCGATATACCTATTACCATGAATGTCCATATAAAAACAATCTGGGCAAACATGCGCAAAGCTCCAACTTCCGTTAGCGTCGGCATTTGTTTGCATTTCGGCAACTGTTTATTACTCAGCATACTTGAGCAACCGTATTACTATTTATTATTGACGCCATTCTTTACATGGTTGAAACATATTTAGACTCGCGGTATTAGGTATGACCAGTATAGATGCACTTAAACCATGTTGCTATAAAAGCTAACTCCAGCGAGACTGTAAGGGACCCATGAACATTTACTACACTCATCCACTCTTTAACCTTTAGAGTTTAACCCTAACTGCATAGCATATAGTTTCCTGCAGTTCCTGCCTATCTCACAAAGAAATGGTTTTGTGCAGATGCATGTTCAAAAGTTAATCCTCGTCGGCAATAAAATGATAGTGGTCACCATCCAAGTAAAATAATCTGTACTTCGTTGTTACGAAGCCACTTGGTACGAAATAACAAAAAAAAAACGCTGAACAACAAGGCTGTTGTAAGTGACCTATGTATATTTATTACAATATATAATACAATGTAAATCAATTATTAATAAGAAGATTGACAATTGTGTAATCAGACCAGAAAAAATCGAAAGAAATTCAGTGCCCCCAGCATGCATTCAAAACCAGGCCATTGTTTAGCAAACTGTTTTACCTAGTTTCTATAAAAGCTAGCTATATGGCAATATAGTATAAATGCATATATATATATACACACACCAATATGTTATCATCAGTCCCTATCATATAGCTTCTACAACTGAATAATGTGTGTATTTGTTTCTTGAGAGACCAGTTGGTCAAGTGTTAGATCGAACATGACTCCGGCATATACTCTCTATCCAATGCACTTCCTAGGTAGGAGTAATGCCAACATACTTCATTTTTCTTCTATCAAAAGTATACGATTACGACAAATGAAGTAGAAGTTAATGGATATCATGAGTGGGTACTATTATAATGGTCATTAGTAAAATCAACTTTGGCAAGTTTTATCTGATCCAAATGCTCCCCTGTCTAACAGCACACAATAAAAAAATTCGATGGTGTAAATAAAAAAATCCTGCTCGATTGTATGCAGTATTCTTATGTATATTTAGATAAAAAAATGCTATAATTTAATTGATTGAATATTGAGCGTCATTTTTATGCCATCGAGGGCTGACAGACGATTAGTTAACCTAACCACTGTTTCCTGGGATTAACCAGTACTCGAGCACACCTCATCTCCGCAAGTAACTGATAACTTTCCCACTTGAATCAGTGGTGAGAGACGAATAATAAAGAGACACAATGTTGTATATCAATCATCACAGAGACTGTTACCGGGCGTGGATTCGAACTCACGACCCCTGGATTGATAGTCAAATGCGTGACCGACTGAGCTAATCGGGCCCGGCTATAACTTAAAGTTCATCAATTAAATTTTCATCCAATTTAATTTCGTCCATTATCTTACATACCAAATTATGTTTTCACCATAAAGTGTAAAGATTATTATTTTGGGTCTCCCGAGACAGCAGATTGGATATCTAAATTTTATACTAAAATAAGCTATTCATCCACGCATTATTTAACAGTCTACTTATTTCTATGATTTAAAGTATTTAGAGTCAACTGTGAGGGTGTCGCAGAGAGGACGACAGAAGAGATAAAATTGAAATGGGCCGACGTGAAGAGCGTTACAAAGAAAAAGGAACGGGAGAGGAGGCGGACCTCCTCCTGAATGTAACATGAAAGACTGTGAGGAAAAGGTATAATAAAATAAAATTATTTTCATTCCACTGTCTATTTTATTCATTTCAGCATTTAAACTTATACCTACATTAAATAAGAGGGAGATGATAAAAAAGTATTTGTTAAAAAATGTACATGTATTTAAAACCCTACTCTTTATCTTTTGTATTAAAGATTATCACATGCCTGCCCGATGCTGTTTTGGAGGGTTCTAGCGGAAGAACCCGATACATTTGAGATGTTTCTGGCAGGTAAGTTCTTTATTTTATCTTCTTTTGATAAAAATAACCAGCATAAGTAGCAGAAATAAAATGATAATACTATTTATGTGTTATTGAAATTGTTCATCTACAATTGGTTTTCATAAATATATTTATTTGCAACATCCCTAATAATTATACTGATATGAGAAAATGCAAGTGTTTTGAAATAAACACATGGGGAAAGATGTGCCAGAAGCAACCAGCAAGGATATATATATATGCTTATCAAAGGCAGCTTAACTTTTTCATAAAGACTTTTAGAAATTGGACTTTTATTTTAAATCTGATTACCGGTATATTTATTTGAAATCGTTTCTTGTATGCTTATTGCAGATACACCAGTCATGAGCACAACACCTGGTATCAAAGACTATGATGCTGTTAGTATGTAGTATATATAACATTATTTTTCAATGACATCTGTCTGTTTATAACAATGACTATATACTCCCAATTGAAAGCGACATCCTAAATAATTATGTAAAACACTATAAATTTTAAAAGTCTATTTAAAGTTAAACTGTATTTTTTATCAATTTATATACAATAATATTATATTTCGTGACCGCGGCGTGGTCTAGTGGTAGAGCGTCCGCCTCGCATGCGGAAGGTCGTGGGTTTGATTCCTGGTCGGGTCATACCAAAGACTTTAAAAATGGTACTAGAAGCTCCCTCGCTTGACGCTCAGGATTTAGAGGAGAGTTCTAGGTCTGGTCGGCCCGGTGTCAGTATAATGTGACTGGGTGGGGTATCATACCATGTGTCTGCGGCATGATACTCCAGTGTGACAGCGCTCAGAATACTGTCTCAAGTAGACACACTCGCAATATGACTGAAAAATTGTTGAAAGCGACGCTAAACACCATACAACAACAACATTATATTTCGTTTTTACTTTCAAGACCTGTATATATGCCTGTATTCATTTTAGACAAACAACCGACAAGTGGATACCAGCATTTTGCAGTACTTGAACAGTCGGGTTCTATTTTTGGTGTATATTACGTTTAAATATCTTATACAATGATAAGTTATTGATAGACAAATTCAATTTGTATAGGAAACTCTCATTCATTTCAAATGTAAAACCATTTTGAAAAAATAAAGTTTGGAAAGGTAATCAGTTGTGAAAAAGCCTCTGCTTGTAAGTGAATAGACCATTCAAACACGGTTGACAAGCTGAAGTAAGTAATAGCAAAATACAATTGATTGATTGATTATTATCAACTGGTGTTTGGCAGCTCTTCAACAGCCATGAATTGGGTCCTGTTTTGTCGTGTGGTCCATGGCGCTGTTATTTAGTGACCAGTTATCTTTCACTAATGAGGTCGTAGTCTCAAAAAATATTCATGTTTGTGAGAAAGTTTGCGCGTTTTTTGCGGACGGCCAGTGGTTCTACTCATGTGGCAATCTTCTTCCATCAATAAAAATGGCTTTGCCATATATAACATTTCATGTGCTGAAAATGACATAAAACCACATTAAAAGAAGCCATTAATTTACCCAACAGTAAAGAATATTAAATGTCCATAAGCATTTCATTATATTTTAATACATAAATGTAAGGTGTTTTCATTCTTAATTTATGCTCCTCCCTCTATTCTTTATAATGGTTCCAGTAACAGGTCCAGAAGGGGATGCATGTGGTGATCAGAAAGGTAAAAAGAAATTTAAATATAAAATAAATCTGCTTTATATTTGAATATCAATTGATTGAATATTAAGCATAATTTTTATGCCATCGAGGGCTCACAGATGATCTAACCACTGTTTCTTGGGATCCTGGAAGGTTTACCAATACTCAAGCACTCCCCATTTTTGCAAATAACTGATAGCTTTTCCACTTGAATCAGCAGCGAGAGACAAATTAAAATGTCGTTTATCAATCATCATGGAGACTGTGGCAGAGCAGGGATTCGAACTCACTACCCCTGGATTTATAGTCAGATGCGGGCCTTGTTTAGATTTTACTCTATGTAGAGCCTAAGGCCCAAATGAGCTATTCTGATCAGTATTTGAGAAGCATTGCTACATGAAGCTCTCTCAAATTTATTCACTCGTTGTTTTTTGTGCAAGAATACTCGTAAGCTCGTATTCCTCTGCCAAAACAACTCGTCCCAACTAATATGTAACCATACACGTTCAGTAACCTATATAATGTGTTGAAAAGTGTGTCACCATTCAATTTCTTATTTTTAATAGATGATACATCCAAAGGTAAATAAGGTCCAGTGCTATGAACAGACAAGTTTTAAATGGCGAAATGGATAGCATAGTTTAATAGTTAGTTTTTACAACTTTTCTAAATCAAGCTCATTATTATATAATCTTAGCGTTGCCATGTTGGTCTATAACTGATCTGATACAACAATAACAACCCTTGCTGTAATCCTGGACTTGCCAAATGTTGCATGGTTAGCATATATCAAGATGCAATTCAAATTGGGTCATGTTACATGGTTAGCATATATCAAGATGCAATTCAAATTGGGTAAATAGTGCAGTGGATAGAGTGTTGGCTGCTGACACAAGAGTTGAGAAGTTATTATTCAGGCTTCATCTGATGGCCTCTCAAAAGTAGCACTAAGTACTGATTCTACCCAGGACATTGACTCGATAGAGATTCACACATCTGAGCTTTGTTCGATTTATACCTTAAATATCATAGTAAACTAAACTAAATTATATTTGTTTATATGATAAATATAAACAATAATTGTTGGTTTCAGTGAAAAAATATTTTTAATACATAAAGTGCACATTGCACGGAAAATACATATTTGCCAACTCTATAGTTATAATCGCTTTGTAAGGAAATGTAAATATTAAAATAACTCTTATGATATCATCACATAAAACAAACAGGAAGTTAAAGAAATGTTAGGCCTCAGATGACCATGTTTATTACCTAAATCTAGACTTACGTACACCAAAGGTACGTTCCACGACCAGCGTTGTCCTTGAATGGGCTTGATTATAACTCAACTCAGCCTCAGTACTGGGATGCAGTTTTGGTGTCATTAGGTATTTCATGAGCGGATAACCAGAATCTCCAAGCAGCCATCCATTGTTCACTATCTCAAGGTGGTGATTCTTTAATGCACAGTTATCAAAGACACTAGCATCATGTTGTGAGCCCGGCCATTTGCTGACTACATCAGTGAATCTGATAATTAGATACAAACAATTTGCATATTCAAGCATTAATATTTTAGATGTGAATTATGTTCCTATGTTAGTTATAATTAGTATGTTGTATTAGTTTATCAATGTATGATGTTTTTGCGGTATATACACCTATATATATACACAGTCAAACCTCTCTGAAGCAGCCAGTCAACAAAAAGAGCAAATGTGACCTTTTAAGACAGGTTGTTGCTTAATACAGGTTGATTTACTCTGAAAGTATAGAAATGGGAAATAGAAAATATGGTTGCTTAAGACAGGTGGCTGCTTAATAGAGGTGACCACTTACACAGGTTTTACTGTATATATATATTTTCTTGCTGTAACTTTGTGAATAACTGTTAATCATTGTCCTGGTAGTGATTGTAGATTTGTATTGATGTTCTGTTGTATTCATGATACTCTATGGAGGAAATAAAGAATATGTATATACATGTATACATTAATTGTTTCAGTAATTATTATGTCATTGTTTGATCTAGAAACAGAAAGCGTCATTGATTGATACTGAACGTTGCATAACACAGGAACACTTGTAAAAACGTGGTTATTATATTATATAACAGCCGCAATGATCTAATTATAGAGGGTCCGCCTCGTATGCAGGGTTTGTGGGACTGATCCCCATTCAGGTTATACCAAAGACTAAGAAAATGGTACTAGAAGAATAAAGGTTAATTTAAGGTTCAGGGGCCCGTTTCACTAACGTTCGTCAGTCTAAAATTTTCGTCCAAAGTTGTTTCACTAACACGATCTTCGTACGAATGTTTTTAAGTATTTCGCAGATTATGTAAGGTGTCTTGTTATGGCCAGTTAAGAAGTACACGTGTGTACGGTGTACAGTTAAGGTCAGTAAAGTAGTACACGTATGTATGGTGTCTTGTTAGGTCCAGTTAATTAGTACACATGTGTAAGGTGTATAGTTAAGGTCAGTTAAGTAGTACACGAGTGTACGGTGTATAGTTAAGGTCAGTTAAGTAGTACACGTATATATGGTGTCTTGTTAGATCCAGTTAAGTAGTACACGTGTGTACTGTGTATAGTTAAGGTCAGTTAAGTAGTACACGTATGTATGGTGTCTTGTTAGGGCCAGTTAAGTAGTTCACGTATGTACGGTGTCTTGTTAGGGCCAGTTAAGTAGTACACGTTTGTACAGTGTCTTGTTAGGTCTAGTTAAGTAGTACGCGCGTGTGAGGTATCTTGTTAGGGCCAGTTAAGTAGTACATGTATGTATGGTGTCTTGTTAGGGCCAGTTAAGTAGTACACGTTTGTACGGTGTCTTGTTAGGTCCAGTTAAGTAGTACGCGCGTGTAAGTTATCTTGTTAGGGCCAGTTAAGTAGTACACGTATGTACGGTGTCTTGTTAGGGCCAGTTAAGTAGTTCACGTGTGTAAGGTGTCTTGTTAGGACCAGTTAAATAGTACACGCATGTATGATGTCTGATTATGGGCAGTTAAGTGGAACACGTGTGTACGGTGTCTTGCTATATCCAGTTAAGTAGTACACGTGTTTACGGTGTCTTGTTAGGGACAGTTAAGTAGTACACGTGTATACGGTGTCTTGTTAGGACCAGTTAAGTAGTACACGTGTGTACGGTGTCTTGTTATGGCCACTTAAGTAGTACACGTGTGTACGGTGTCTTGTTAGGGTCAGTTAAGTAGTACATGTGTTTACGGTGTATATTTAGGGCCAGTTAAGTAGTACACGTGTATACTGTGTCTTGTTAGGACCAGTTAAGTAGTACACGCGTGTACGGTGTCTGGTTATGGCCAATTAGGTAGGACACGTGTGTATGGTGTCTGGTTATGGCCAGTTAAGTAGTACACGCGTGTACGGTGTCTGGTTATGGCCAATTAAGTAGTACACGTGTGTACAGTGTATTGTTAGGGCCAGTTAAGTAGTACACGTTTATACGGTGTCTTTTTATGGCCATTTAAGTAGTACAAGCGTGTACGGTGTCTGGTTATGGCCAGTTAAGTAGTACACGTGTGTACGGTGTCTTGTTAGGGCCAGTTAAGTAGTACACGTGTATACGGTGTCTTGTTAGGACCAGTGAAGTAGTAAACTCGTGTACGGTGTCTGGTTATGGCCAGTGAAGTAGTACATGTGTGTATGGTGTGTTGCTAGAGCCAGTTAAGTAGTACACGTGTGTACGGTATATAGTTAGGATAAGAAAACTAATACACGCATGTACGATGTAGTGTTAGGTCTAGTTAAGTAGTACTAGCGTGTACGGTGTCTGGTTATGGCCAGTGAAGTAGTACACGTGTGTATGGTTTGTTGTAAGAGCCAGTTAAGTAGTACACATACGGACGGTGTACCGTTAGGGCTAGTTAGTGAGTACACGTGTGTACGGTGTATAGTCAGGATCAGATAACTAGTACACGCATGTACGATGTATTGTTAGGGCTAGTTAAGTAGTACACGTATATGCGGTGTCTTGTTAGGGTCAGTTAGGTAGTACAAGTATGTACGGTGTCTTGTTAGAGCCAGTTAAATAGTACAAGTATGTAAGGTGTCTTGTTAAGGCAAGTTAAGTAATACACGTATGTATGGTGTCTTGTTAAGGCCAGTTAAGTACTACACGCGTGTAAGGTGTCTTGTTAAGGCCAGTTAAGTACTACAAGTAAGTACAGTGTCTTGTTAGGGCCAGTTAAGTAGTACATGTATGTACGGTGTCTTGTTAGGGTCAGTTAAGTAGTACATGTGTTTACTGTGTATATTTAGGGCCAGTTAAGTAGTACACGTGTGTTCGTGTATAGTTAGGGCCAGCTATGTAGTACACGTGTGTACGGGGTAAAGTTAGGATCAGATAACTAGTACAAGTATGTACAATGTCTTGTTAGGGCCAGTTAAGTAGTACACGCATTTTCGGTGTCTTGTTAGATCTAGTTAATGAGTACTCGAGTGTAAGTTGTAAAGTTAGGACCAGATAACAAGTGTGTATGCTGTCTTGTTAGGGCCAGTCAGGTAGTACACGTGTGTACGGTGTCTTGTTAGGGCCAGTTAAGAAGTACACGCATGTACAGTGTCTGGTTAGGGCCAGTTAAGTAGTACACGTTGGTACGGTGTAAAGTACGGGCCAGTTAAGGAGTACACGTGTGAACGGTGTAAAGTTAGGATCATACAACTAGTACAAGCATGTACGATGTCTTGTTAGGGCCATTTAAGTAGTACAAGTATGTACGGTGTCTTGTTAATGTCAGTTAAATAGTACACACGTGTTAATTAGTTCACTCGAGTACTACTTAACTGGCCTTAACAAGACACCGTACATACTTGTATACTTAGAGCCTGTTAAGTAGTACACCTGTGTTCGGTGTATAGTTAGGGCCAGTTAAGTAGTACAGGTGTGTACGGTGTATAGTTAGGATCAGATAACTAGTACACGCATGTAAGATGTCTTGTTAGAGCCAGTTAATTAGTACACGTGTGTACGGTTTATAGTTAGGGCAAGTTAAATATTATACGTATGCATAGTGTATAGTTAGGATCAGATAATAGTAAATGCAATTACGGTGTCAGGTTAGTGCCAGTTAAATAGTACAAGTCTGTACGGTGTCTTGTTAGGGCCAATTATGTTGTACCCGTGTATACGGTGTATACGTAGGATCAGATATCTAGTACACGCATGTACGGTGTCTTGTTTGGGCCAGTTAAGTAATACAAATATATACAGTGTCTTGTTAGGGCCAGTTAAGTAGTGCACGTGTGTACGGTGAAACGTTAGGACCAGTGAAGTAGTACACGTATATACGGTGTCTGGTTAGGGCCAGTTAAGTAGAACACGTGTGTACGTGTCTTGTTAGGGCCAGTTAAGTAGTACAACTATATTCAATGTCTTGTTAGTGCCAGTTAAGTAGTACAAGAATGTACAATTTCTTGTAAGGGCCAGTTTAGTAGTACAAGTATGTACGGTATCTTGTTAAGTAGTACACGTACAGTATCTTCCGTGTCTTGTTAGGGCCAGGTAAGTAGTACAAGTATGTACAATGTCTTGTAATGGCCAGTTAAGTAGTATACGTTTGTACGGTGTCTGGTTAGAGCCAGTTAAGTAGTGCACGTATGTACGGCGTCTGGTTAGATAAAATTATGTAGTATATGTATGTACGGTGTCTTGTTAGTGCCAATTAAGTAGAACACGTGTGTACGGTGTCTTGTTAGGGCACCAGTTAAGTAGAATAAGTATGTACAATGTCTTGTTAGGGTGCCAGATATGTAGTACTCTTATGAACGGTGTCTTGTTAGGGCCAGTTAAGTAGTACAAGTATGTACAGTGTCTTGTTAGGGCCAGTTAAGTAGTTCACGTGTGTACGGTGTATATTTAAGATCAGATAACTAGTATAAGTAGGTATGGTGTATTATTAGATCAAATTAAGTAGAACACGTACATATGTGTGTACGACGTCTGTTTAGGGCCAGTTAAGTAATACACGTATGTAGGGCGTCTTGTTAGATAAAGTTATGTTGTATACGTATGTACGGTGTCTTGTTAGACCAAATTAAGTAGAACACGTGTGTACGGTGTCTTGTTAGGGCGCCATTTAAGTAGTACAAGAATGTACTGTTTCTTGTTAGGGCGCCAGTTAATTAGTAAACGTATATACGGTGTCTTGTTAAGGCCAGTTATGTAGTACAAGTATGTACGGTGTCTTGTTAGGGCCAGTTAAGTAGTTCACGTGTGTGCGGCGTTTAGTTAGGAACAGTATTCTAGTACAAGTATGTACGGTGTATTATTAGATCATATATACGATGTGGTTAGTGCTAGTTAAGTAGAACACGTATGTACGGTGTGGTTAGTGCTAGTTAAGTAGAACATGTATATACGGTGTGGTTAGTGCTAGTTAAGTAGAACACGTATGTACGGTGTGGTTTGTGCTAGTTAAGTAGGACACGTATATACGGTGTGGTTAGTGCTAGTTAAGTAGAACATGTATATACGGTGTGGTTAGTGCTAGTTAAGTAGAACACGTATGTACGGTGTGGTTTGTGCTAGTTAAATATAACAAGTATGTACGGTGTGGTTTGTGCTAGTTAAGTAGAACACGTATGTACGGTGTGGTTTGTGCTAGTTAAGTAGAACATGTATATACGGTGTGGTTTGTGCTAGTTAAATAGTGTATACGTTGGATAGTGAAATAGGATTCGGTAAAAAGGGTTTCTGATTTGTTGATTACCACAAACTACCTCGGTGATTTCCATAGCATTTTCAGCAGAATATCGTTGATATTTATTTCTAAACTCATATTTTGCTTATTTGATATGCTTTATGTGACAAATATAACAGACACTAGTTATATACTTGTAATGGCTTTCGTTAAATTAAACTATTTCTTAATTTTATTTAAACATAACCGTTGCGGTGTGTTTGTCTCAGCCAATCAAATCGTATTTCCAGATTCAATCTTTATTCTGCACAAAGTGTCAAGACGTTTGTCTTGTAGAAAAGTAAGCGTCGAATATGATCAAGACTACGGAACCTTTCGCGCAGAAATAACGAAGGTTAAAAGCTGGCCCAAATGGGACACAGTACTTTGTATTTAAATTGTCATTTTATTGATTAAAATTTAAAATCAATTTAACGATTTCGTGACTATATACATTCTCACAAACCGGATAAATATATAATTCTGTATTTTACCGGTGTAAGATATTTCTGTGGAGCGCATTGTCTTGTGGTAGAGCATCGGCTCGGGAAAACTTAGGAAGTAATTCGCTCTACATGAATTGCAATACGGTATTTACATACTTTACACGTGCAAAATATAAATGCATTATATCATAACCGTTTAACAAATATAATGATTTCCTTAAATGTATCAGGTTCCTAGTGCTTTATCGATAAAGATGTTTGCCATCTGTATAACGTCTCTTACTACACAGTTACGCCCCTTTTTCCCACGGTAATTCTTACGCTTAAAAAAAAGTTTTTTGTAATTTGGTATCAAACAATTTAACAATCATGATATTTTCTAAATGGTTCATAGCGGTTGTGATTTCTTGCTGCAGATGAGTACAGCAAAAGTTGGCACAACATCATATACTGCAATAAGACATCACTGGTATTAAAAAAGAGACTTTTATAGGATTCCAACATATGCATGTATTTATGAGTATTTTTCAAAAAATATCAGGGTGTCAATGCACCCTCTTTAAAAAAAGAAGCTGGTCAACCTACCAGTTATTGTGAATTTTTATGTTGATTTATACATTCCTGCTATGAAATAAAAATACTTTAAAAAAAAACCATTGAGGAATTCTTTTTTTACCATGGAAATCCTAGACCTTATTTTATATAGAACAAATAACAAAAAACAACTGTGTAGTGATACCTTAATATGATAACATGTGTAATTACTCGTACGCTGCAATATATAGAAGTTTCCATTCATATTTATTCTCTGTGTTCGTATTTTTATAATTTTCTTTTCTTTTTTTTTAATGGTGTTGAACGCTTTTTCAACACATTTAAGGTTATATATGGCATATATATCATAATAGAAACATCGTGGCAATCTTTCTCACAAAGAGTCGGCGGGTCTCGAACCTGCGACATAAGCAATGATAGGTAAGTGATCTTGAGACGGCGCCTTGGAGGACTCATTATCATTTTCTCCCCCTATGTTTCGTTCTTATTTCTTTTTCTTTCTTTTTTTTTCTGGTACGAGATACACGAATTGTTTTGATCAATGGTTTTGGGTTTGATTTGATTGCGGCACGTATACAAGACGTGTTTTCTATTTTTTTCTACATTTCCTATCGTTTTCGCATCTTATATAGGAGAGAATTTGATAACATTTCCGTTACATATTATGTATACTTTATATAATGTACATGTATATTGCAATGTACTTGTTTAGGCACTTGCATATGTGCTCCAATGAATATTTCTGGGGTCAATTTACGTTTAGGCTATTATAAATTAATTGCTAGATTATCATCAAAATATTTCTTAAAAAGGGGGTGGGCGGGAGGACATTTTTTTTTTTTTATGAAAATAAAAAGGATAGGGGCGCATGAAAATGAGGGGGCGGACGGGGATGATAATCTAGCAATTGATTTATTATGACCTTTCAATCATAAACACTATATTTGAGTTGACGATGTTTGAGGGTACGATCGATCGTGTATGACCAGATCCGTATTTTAACAAATTTATAGGGGGTGGGGGGGGGGGGGGGGGGGGGTTATAGAAATCAGCAATCCCACTGCTTGTAATATAATGTTGATTTCAATACTGAATATCTAGTTCTACTCATTGTTTTACATACTTTTCTAAACGGTTTTATGATTCATATTAAAATCAAAGTAACTCTTGGTTCTCTGAACAACCGAACAACTGGACCGCCACTAACTAACCGAAATCCGAGTCCTCCATCCTAAAATCTAAACCAAATCCCCAATTAGTAATCATCAAGACTATATATACTTTGTTCTGGAAGCATTTCACCTCGCGTGACACCAACATGCTCCTTACATGTGAACATGCTTCACTTTACCTGAGCTGGGAGCATTTCACCTGTGACCCCAACATGCTTCTGTGACCCCAACAAACTCCAAACATGTGAACAGGCTTAAGCGTCTAACTCTTGGTTCTCTGAACAACCGAACAACTGGACCGCCACTAACTAACCGAAATCCGAGTCCTCCATCCTAAAATCTAAACCAAATCCCCAATTAGTAATCATCAAGACTATATATACTTTGTTCTGGAAGCATTTCACCTCATGTGACCCAAATATGCTCCTTACATGTAAACATACTTCAGTTTACCTGAGCTGGGAGCATTTCACCTCATGAGACCCCAACATGCCCCTTACATGTGAACATGCTTCAGTTTGCCTGAACTGGGAGCATTTCACCGCATGTGACCCCGACATGCCCCTTACATGTAAACATGCTTCAGTTTACCTGAGCTGGGAGAATTTCACCTCATGTGACCCCAACATGCTCCTTACATGTGAACATTCTTCAGTTTACCTGAGCTGGGAGCATTTCACCTCATGTGACCCCAACATGCTCCTTACATGTGAACATGCTTCAGTTTACCTAAGCTAGGAGCATTTCACCGCATGTGACCCCAACATGCCCCTTACATGTAAACATGCTTCAGTTTACCTGAGCTGGGAGCATTTTATCTCACGTGACCCCAACTGCTCCTTACATGTGAACATTCTTCAGTTTACCTGAGCTGGGAGCATTTCACCTCATGTGACCACAACATGCTCCTTACATGTGAACATGCTTCAGTTTACCTGAGCTGGGAGCATTTCACCTGTGACCCCAACATGCTTCTGTGACCCCAACAAACTCCAAACATGTGAACAGGCTTAAGCGTCTATATATGTACTAACTATTAAGGAACTTCGCAGCATTTAGTAATGCTCCTGATTCAGCCAGTATTGACCCCTATCCTCAAAGTTCACATTAATTGATGACTCTGTCCTTATTTTGGATCACGTGGCCATTATAATTAGATCTTCTCTTTAATATCTACATACTAGTATAATATTTAAAATGTCCTTTGCAAGTTTTTCAATGAAGACAGATTTTACCACAGCGAGTTCATAGTCCAAGACTGGATATCAGGCTGAGGCCGCGGCATTCACAAAATGGGAGTTTAAGACAGATACCAGACTGACAATCAAGGGCAATAACTCCTTGCATGAAAGACGTAGGTTGATTTATTTGTAAATGCCATTATATTAGTTTAGCCTGTAAGATGAGACGAAAACGAATATTATTTTTGTTGTATATAATTATATAGTACTCTGTATGTTTGTTTTGTTTGTTTGGATATTCAGTGTCATTTTATGCCATCTTCGATTACTGTCAGTCCTGGGATCCTGGAAGATTAATCAGGGTCTAAATTCATCAACAATTTCAGTCTGAGAATCGGACTCAAGACTTAAACTCATTTTTGTAAAACCCTGAAAATATGCAGTTATGGGTAATACATGTGATCCTGCAACGTCTTTTGTTAAATAATCATTAAAACTGCTTGTTTCTGCAAATAAATATAGTAATTTGCTTATTTAATAGAAGTTATTTGAATTTTAAATTTTTGACAATTTGAGTCCGAGTCTAAATCTCATACTCAAAATATTGATGAATTTAGGTCCTGGAGCTCCATAATGGAACTATTTAATTCTGTAACAGTATATCCATATGTACATTTGCGTGCGTGCGCGCGAACGAGCAAGCGAACATGCAAGGACGGAAGTATGCATTACTTCATTTATGTGTTCATTTGTAGTGCATATTAACATGTGTTTTTCATGTCTTGTTTGTAATTCATCAATATTGGAGGTTAATAAAGATATAATATAATTATATACCAGAACATGATGTGTGACAACACATGCTGCTGATATTAGAACCGCAGTTTTGCAGACAAACTTAAATGAAACTAAGATTAACATCGCAACAATAGAGGAACAAACACACTTTATTTATATCAAATCTTGCAAATGATTAGTCAAGATATGAAATGTGTAATAATTTGTTCTGATTACACAAAAAGTATATAATAAGTTAACATACTATTATTTAAAGCATATCAGATTTCAATGCATTCATTAATGCAGTATATGAGGAAACAATAGCTATAAATGTCTCAAATGAAATAATTTTTAAAATGAACATGAAGCACAGCTTTATCATTAAGAAATAAAATACGAATAATTTGGTATTTAAAGTCCGACGAAACATGCCGAAAATAATCAGAGAGGTGAAAAGAAAGCGAAATCGCTATTCAAAAAATAGAACAGAACAGAACATATATTTTGTTAACTTATACAGAGTTTTTTACAGTAACTCGTCGTAACAGATAAATATGAACAAGTTCAATATAACACGTGAACAATTCACTCATAAACACGTTCATACGCACGCACGCACTCTCTCTCTCTCTCTCTCTCTCTCTCTCTCTCTCTCTCTCTCTCTCTCACATACACACATACGCACACGCGCGGGCATTCACTAACATATTCAGGTTAACAGCACACACAAATTGCTTGGTGACCTTCACCTCATCATCCGGACTATTTTCGAGATGAAAACAAAGTCAACATTATGTAACCAATATTCCAAAATTGGAATTAAAATAAAATCACGTGACTTTTGTGATACGTCACCAATGTAATACAATTCTCAAGTGGACACTATATTTGATATAACCTGTGCGCAAAGGCCATGTACGAAAATCTCTTTTCCATTCACTCAACCACTTTTATAATCGGTCACCTCGATTCATTGATATTTCATCGACACAAGTTTGTAAATTTCATATTTCAATCTACAATCTAATGATCAAATTCATTGGGAAGTTTTTAGAAAATTTCAATTGAATTCAGACAGAAAAAGGTATGTAACAACTTTATGAAATGTCCCTCCCGTAAAGTCAAAATTCATAATTGTATCTGTATCTTACAAGTATGTCCGCCATTGGCAGCAATTAATGTGATAAATCTCGACCTCATTACCCATGAGCCATTATTGAGTATTTATGAGATTTGTTTAAAATAGAACAACCTCTCACGACCCCATATTTTGATGCAGTTGAATATAAACTTTCACCAGGTCTGGGATAACATTGGCCAATCAGTGAGGCCGAGTCGCTGTTAATTATTGTTTAATTAATTTAAATGCAATTTCCGGAAAATATGCACACTAGATTTGTTTGTTCATTAGAATGTAGATTAAAATATGAAATATGAAAAACTCGTGTTTGGCATACACTAGTTTGGTATAGAAATGTGGGATAAGTGAATATATAATGACATTATTGTATATAGAGCGTGAGATGGGGTTTTTTTTTCAACTTTTAAAAGTTTGCAAAATCGTGATATACTTCTTTTTAACTCTGATGTGATTCAACCTCTCGCTAGTTCATCCACTATTTAAGTTATGTTGTTTTAATGAATCAATTCGTTTAGTTTTTACTAATGTTTGTTAACCACAACAAGACATCATTGAAGGGTGTATCCTGAACATAGCGGTATGTCAGCGATTACCATTGTTCTATTTTGAAAAAATCATTTCATCTATTCCATTAGGTATATAAAGGGCATAGATATTCATATTCTGCATTTGTTGAGTTTCCTTACTTATGAGTGTCACATTAACAGACAAAGGAACTTCAAATGTAAAGGTTATGTTTGTTTGGCAATCTGCTTTCATGATAAGGCCAGGCTCAAACTCAATGAGCCGATACTTTTTTTGCCATTCTTCCGGTTCGAGGATCCTGGAATGTTCATCTCGGTATTTCAGTGATATGGCGCTTACATTTTGAATCAATTCACCTTTTATTTCGTGCAGATTGATGTCAGACGAATGTACCGATACCGTCAAAGAAACTGTAGTACTGCCTGTGTGTCGACGGCACTCATCAGGAAAACAAATGCTCTCTCTTGGTCGACTTCTTACACTTGTTGAAAACTTTCCAAGAACTTTTTCACTTGTTGACCCTTTCGTAGCATAGTAATGGTAAAGCATTAACTGCTCGTCGCATGTTAAATATCCAGTTGGAACAACTTCCATTGCAAATACATCAATCGATAAAAATGGGAATCGAATCTGGTAGATAATATCGCCAAGATATTTGCGGACGTTAAACTGCGAATTGGTATCATTGTTCTTTTTACACTGGCCTTTTGCCCAGCTAATGGCGGCTTTGAAAGCACTCATTTCATCACATCCTAACCGACTGCTCTCCAGGATTGATGCAAGAGTTTCTTTTGATACTTTAATGAAACCTGCGGATTTGAATACATCATTTGCATGGCCATATATGTACTTCATACACTGTTTCTGCAAATATTCCATGTCGTAAAACTTTGCCTGCTCGTGAATGGCACAAACATTGTCGGACGACACACACTCTTCAAGAAAATCTGAGCAACGTTTTACTAAGCCGTCAAGACAATATTTCTTTGCACTATACAGAAGCTTTAGAGCCTGCTCCCCTTGGAATTGGACTTCATCTGTGTATATGTACCTGCAATTATTAACCGTTATGAAAAATAAACAAAAATATGAAAATATATTTTTAACATTGATATATGCCGAATCAATCGACGGCGTGGCATCCACAACAACATATTAACAAGTATATAGAATACTCATAACAAGTATATACAAACACACGAAAAGACACAGGGGTCCCACCTAGGAACGGTCAGTAGCAAAATGCTTTAAGGGAGCTTTAATATATCAGAAAAAATCGCAATAAATGGCTTAAAAATAAAAAAAATAAAAATGGATAAAAAGCCTTTCATTATCATAGATAAATAAAAATCGAATAGTTTGGTATGCCAAATCAATAAAAAAGTGGCTGAATCGATATCTAAATCGGAGAGGTAAACTTGGAACGAAACCCCCATTCTAAAAAATAGACAACACTTTAATACTGCTTGACGACATTTGCTACAGGGGTGAGGGGTGGGGTGGGGTGGGGAAGGGGTCTTAAGGCTGGTTTATTATTGAAACAGGCAATTTCCAAAAATAAACTAAATAGATTCATTTATATATCATATAAAAACACACACCAGTGGTATAAACATTTCATAGTGGAGATTTACAAATAAGAGTGTAACACAAATCACATTAGTGTTGGGGTTGTTTAAAAGTTCGACTTATATCTTAAACCTAATACAAACTCCGCCTAGTAGGATGATATAAGTAGTTCAAATCTATAACACTAACTGCATTTTAACCCATATATACCCTATTATTGGTAGCTTTTTAGACCTGACATAACTGTTACAGTACATATTAACTCTTTGTAATACACTGTCAGTATTTGCTGGGAATTATGATACATTCATACTGAAAATATTATATGTGAAGGATATGTCATATATTTGCAAGAGTAATTCATACTTTAGGGATATTTTTTTCTTATTACAAAAACACTAATACACATGTGAACTTCCACAAACTATACAAGAGGCAAGTGCCTCCGTTTGCCTCACTGTGGCTACGCCCCTGCAGTATACATTACAGGTTATGTATGAGTTTTATCGGCGTAAAAAGAAATCAGAATGAACCTGGTTAACGTCCTGCCTTTCAACAAGTAATCGGCAAACTTGTTAACATAAGTGATTGGCCAGGCTTGTTTTGAATCCAAGACCTATAACTTGAAAGTTGACCTTTGATAACTTAATGACATACGTATACGTTGAAACATTGAGGAGTAATTTACTTTCAATTTATAGAAAAACTGCCAAATATGTTACCAATTGAATAAACATGATAGCACAACAGTTGTACAGAAATCGGAATGTATTGTAGGAGTACGAGTCCAATATGAGTTTTGCTACAATGCATGCGAGTGCATCCCTTTGTATTATAATCCCAATTTGTACAACACACTGTAAAATGATCGTTTTATTCTAAACATCAATCTGAATTAATTTATCAAAAGATTAAGAATACTTGTCATTTTTAAATATGCACAGAACACAGCAATCTGGATTATCTCTACCTTTCGATCGTCATGCGGAACATTTTGTCGTTGTTTTAGCGTTGAAGGTTCTGCTAACTTCAAGTTTATTTCTTTTTCTTTTTATTCTTAACTTAAACTGTACAATATAAAACGTTGTATTGGATCCAATAACGTCTTCATATTGTACGGGCATGTGGAAACATTAGGAGTAGGTAACTGGCCCTACATTAACAGGTATAGAATAATCAGACATCATTTACAGGTATAGAATAAACAGACATATTGATATCATAAAATATACTGATCGGAACTAAACCACCACTCGATATTTTATGTACCTGACATTTTATGTATTTTCTCCAAAAGTATCCAATCAATTTCCTTATCTTTAAACTTTTGACTTGAGTAGGAAAGAACAGTTGGGCTATGTAATAGTCAATAATACGTGTCTGTTTATGTCGTACTTGTATACATATCTCAATACATGTAACTCTACGCAATATTTTGACGAAAATATTGGAAAGACAAAAGTGGCGCGTTAGCTGTTCCGTGCAGTATAATTGATGAACGTTACTGACCGTAGCATCATTTTGAACGTCTCCGGTTCATCATCTTTGATTAGAATATCAGCATCAGTCTTTGCCAGCGGACCATAGAACATTGCCTCGAATACATGACTTCTCATAGCCAGTAAAAGTTTATGTGCTTCGACTTTACAACCACCCTGTTGTTCGAACGTAAAGGTTACATCTGAAAATTTCTTTTCATCTAAGATGTAATTCAGGCATTCAACTGCTGTTTTCTTTTCCTGCCAGTTTTGCGTGTCACTATTCGCCATTTTCTAAAATAAACAAATAAGACACCCAAATGAGTATAACTCATACGCCAGATTCCACTTGTCAAATTTTTAATGGACTTCTTCTATATGAAGAAGTTTCACTTACTATTGGACTTGCTTAAGACTATATGTCCACATTTTAGAAGGTCTCACTACACAATTAAATTGTGTTCTATATAAAAAAAAGGAAAGGATTTCCACGGTAAAACAAATCCATATAGTATTTTTTTTTTCATAGGAATGTATACCCACATAAAAATGCATAATAACTAGTACGTTGTTCTTTTAAAGAGGGAGAAGTGACACCCTATATTTTTTCTAAAGGTCCTCAAATGCCCATAAATATATGCATATGTTGAAATCCTGTACAAGTCACATTTTAACACCAGTAATATCTTATTGAAGCTGTTGCTCTACTCATCTACAGCAAGAAATCACAACCATTATGAACCATTTTGAAAATATTTCAAAACCAAAGTACACAGGACTTTTATTAAGCGTAAGAATAATGTTACCGTGGCAAAAAAGGGGCGTAACTGTCTCAATCATAATTAACACGGCTAGATAATGATTCCGATTTGATCTAAAGTAATCAAATATAATAGATACGCATTAGTCACAGGAAGATCAAGGATTTTCAGTCAGGCCCACAAATGTAGGCCTTATATTTATGCAATTAATTTGGATGTGAATATGAACCACGCCTCTATGCAAACGCACATGCGCATAATTACGAAATATACAAAGTTCACGACTGACTTTTTGGCTTGCCTCTACGGAGGCCAAAGTATAAGATAGTGTTTTTTTTTATTTCCTGTTAGGTACTCTGTTCAACATGAAACATGTCAATGCACTCAATATGGCAAAGGGTACCATTCTGTATTCTACGCTTTATTTTACAATACGGTATAATATTGACCATTTTCTACGATTTTGTTTCTTAAAGATATATTTGTCTCAGTTCATCAAATCATTAAACTTGTCTCTAAACGTTCCAGCGATATCAGTTGAACGGTCGCGGGAGGACGTTTGTCTTATAGAAAAACAAGTGTCAAGCAAGAGCGGTTCCCCCATATATCCCATAGAGGTAGTATAGTAGAATTATCGCCACCAGCGGGAGAAGGACACCTTTCCCACACTTTAACCCCAGGTTGTCTCTCCCCCAATAATTAGTGTTTTTACGCCCATTAAAGTATCGTTTACCTACAAAATACTTATATAATTACGCTAAGTTACTCGAAAAGGCAAGCCGTTCCCTTTAAAAGGAAATTTTATTTCACATTACATAGTCTTACACCGTAGTCAAGTATTCTTTATACGCGGAGTTCCAAACAGATATTCACCCACTATCTCGGCTTCTGTCATACATGCAATACTAGTTCAAGTCAGTGCTAAAATATCGAAACTTGATTGTTCAGCGACATTACATACTGATTTTTAGTAAACGACCCCACCCCCGACGATACCATACGCGTATTCAAGTTTAATACGTTGTTGTGGTGTGTGTGTATACCTGCGTGCGTGCATGCGTGTAAAAATATATGTATTATATTTTAGCAATTTTGTATCAAATTGTCATTATTTGTTTCATAAAATCTGGACCGCAGCGTGGTCGTGGGTCCGATCCCCGACCGGGTCATACTAAAGACTTTAACAATTGTACTAGAAGCTTCCTCGCTTGACGCTCAGCATTTAGAGAAAAGTTCTAGATCTGGTCGGCCCGGTGTCAGTGTAATGTGACTGGGTGGGGTATCATACCAAGTGTCTGCGGCATGATACTGCAGTGTGACAGCGCTCAGAATACTAAACACCATAGAACAACAACAACAATCATAAAATCTGGCATAATCTACAGATTAATATAGATAAAACTGATAAAATATTCTTACCTTACAATGTTGTAATACCTGATGTTTCGTTCGCTAGTGTATATATAAGATCACGAACAAGACACCAAACAGAACACTTCAGATAACTTTTCCGGAATGTTCTTGTTGACCTACTTAGGCTTAATCCTTGCGAAAACCTTTTCTTCCACCAACTTGAGCTTACATCGTTCACCAACTAGATTTGATCCCGCCCATGCATACAAACTCCGCCTCTTACTTCACTATTATAACTGTAAATTAGACATTGATTGACAAGAATGCCTCCATGATATGGTTGATAAGGTTTTATGTTACATCAGGCCAGTTTAAGCATTTTTATTGATATTACTTTACATTTTAATAACTAAAGTCGGGTTTAATATTCCAGCCGCTGTATGTTTTAATTCTATCGGCGTAGTCCCTGGGCGTTTCAATTTTTGGGAAGGGAGCTGTGTTCTAGAGAGTTTTTAATCAATAAAAATGACTGTCGTTCAATCCAATTTGTACATTTTATTATGTTGTCATTTAAACAAGTGTGCGACAGGAGTCTCCCTGCTGGTTTGTGGGACCGGGAAGGTATTGATATCTTAATAGCAAAACAGTGCACTCTATTAAGTCGAATAAGTTATATAGGGTACGTGGTGTATACCATTATGCTCCATTCAGTCATCTTTAAAGGGTAATTTATTGTGATTATGGTTACCTAATGTCATTTCTTAATTTTACAGCTCATAAGGTGTTTATAATTCCCATAAAAGAATGTATATATAACAATTTCAGATCAAGTGAGTGGAGTCAATTTATGCTACTCTAAGACATCTGTAAAGGATAATTGATTGCCATTATGGTTATTTCATATCATTTCATGTTTAACGCGAAAAACATGTTACTAACTCTCACAAAAGAATGTATACACAACAATGAAATAATGGTAGAGTTTCCCATATAAGAATATCAGAACAAGTTAGTGAAGTCAATTTATGCTACGTTAAGACATCTGTAAAGGATGATTGATTGCCATTATGGTTATTTCATATCATTTCATGTTCAACGGCAAAAACATGTTACTAACTCTAACAAAACAATGTATACAAAACATTGCAAGAATGGTACAGTTTCCCATATAAGAATATCAGAACAAGTTAGTGAAGTCAATTTATGATACGCTAAGACATCTGTAAAGGATGATTGATTGCCATTATGGTTATTTCATATCATTTCATGTTCAACGACAAAAACATGTTACTAACTCTCACAAAACAATGTATACACAACATTGAAAGAATGGTACTGTTTCCCATATAAGAATATCAGAACAAGACAGTGAAGTCAATTTATCATACGCTAAGACATCTGTAAAGGATGATTGATTGCCATTATGGTTATTTCATATCATTTCATGTTCAACAACAAAAACATGTTACTAACTCTAACAAAAGAATGTATACACATCATTGCAAGAATGGTACAGTTTCCCATATAAGAAAATCAGAACAAGTTAATGAAGTCAATTTATGCTACGTTAAGACATCTATAAAAGATGATTAATTGTCATTATGGTTTCATATCATTTCATGTTCAACGACAAAAACATGTCGCTAATTCTCACAAAAGAATGTATACACAGCATTGAAATAATGGTACAGTTTCCCATATAAGAATATCAGAATAAGATAGTGAAGTCAATTAATGCTACGTTAAGACATCTATAAAGCATGATTGAATGCCATTATGGTTATTTCATATCATTTCATGTTTAACGCGAAAAACACGTTGAAATATTCTCAGAAAAGAATGTATACACAGCATTGAAATAATGGTAAAGTTTCCCATATAAGAATATCAGAACAAGTTAGTGAAGTCAATTTATGCTACGCTAAGACATCTGTAAAAGATGATTGATTGCCATTATAGTTATTTCATATCATTTCATGTTCAACGGCAAAAACATGTTACTAATTCTCAGAAAAGAATGTATACACAGCATTGAAATAATGGTAAAGTTTCCCATATAAGAATATCAGAACAAGTTAGTGAAGTCAATTTATGCTACGCTAAGACATCTGTAAAAGATGATTGATTGCCATTATAGTTATTTCATATCATTTCATGTTCAACGGCAAAAACATGTTACTAATTCTCAGAAAAGAATGTATACACAGCATTGAAAGAATGGTACAGTTTCCCATATAAGAATATCAGAACAAGTTAGTGAAGTCAATTTATGCTACGCTAAGACATCTGTAAAAGATGATTGATTGCCATTATGGTTATTTCATATCATTTCATGTTCAACAACAAAAACATGTTACTAACTCTCACAAAAGAATTTATACACAACTCTGAAAGAATGGTACTGTTTCCCATATAAGAAAATCAGAACAAGTTAGTAAAGTCAATTTATGTAGCGTTAAGACATCTGTAAAAGATGATTAATTGTCATTATGGTTATTTCATATCATTTCATGTTCAACAACAAAAACATGTTACTAACTCTCACAAAATAATCTATACACAACATTGAAATAATGGTACAGTTTCCCATATAAGAATATCCGAACAAGTTAGTGAAGTCAATTTATGCTATGCTAAGACATCTGTAAAAGATAATTGATTGCCATTACGGTTATTTTATATCATTTCATGTTCAACGACCAAAACATGTTACTAATTCTCACAAAAGAATGTATACACAGCATTGAAATAATGGTACAGTTTCCCATATAAGAATATCAAAACAAGTTAGTGAAGTCAATTAATGCTACCTTAAGACATCTGTAAAGGATGATTGTTTGCCATTATGGTTATTTGATAAAATTGCATGTTTAAAGACTCAAAATACATTGAAATATTCTCAGAAAAGAATGTATACGCAACATTGAAATACTGGTACAGTTTCCCATATAAGAATATCAGAACAAGTTAGTGAAGTAAATTTATGCTACGTTAAACATCTGTAAAGGATGATTGATTGCCATTATGGTTATTTCATATCAGTTCATGTTTAACAACTCAAAACACGTTGAAATATTCTCAGAAAAGAATATATAAAATTTTCAAAACATGAAATGTTTGATATTAAGAGTGAACATAGTACTCATTTAAAGCAATACTAGTGAATACCAGGGATCGGGTGGTGTGGTTGATATCAACTCATGTTAAATATCGATTTAATACAATTATTATAATTTCATCACTGTAAAAATGAGTACATCAAACGTTTTAGCGGTAAAACCAACTACACTTTCAAACCCCCCAGACATACATATATGAAAGATTGCGTTTGAACAAACCTGCAAGTTTTTTTGGAAGTTGTAAGAGGTGCATATTGAGAGGGTACCCTTTTTAATTTAACGTTTATAAATCGATGTTAAATATAATCCCAATAACATGACAACATTTTGGCCCATAAGAGATTATATTATTTCCTTTCGAAACCCTGAATGGGATGCAGATGTTTAATAAAATATTTACATTGTAAATGTGAAAATCCACTCTCTACAAGCAATTAACTAGGTTTAAAAAATAATATCTTACATCGACTGTGAAATAAGGTAATGGGTAATACCAGTCATTGTCGGTGCACATTTTAGTACCTAATCCAGTACCGCACCTGGGACTTGAATCTATCGCATCAGTATTGATAGTCCGACATTTGGTATATGATTTAAACTTATTTTATTTCTATGTGTAATGTAAAACTGGGGTTTGGTCACAAGTTCTTCCAACATCAGATTTTGCCGCCCCATACAGTAGTGTGTGACAGTTGTAAACACATATCACATTCGTTCACGGACCTCTATTTATACAGGTTACGATACACTGATACCTTTTGGAGGCCTTAGTTGTATTTCTTCCAAAAATTATAATTTTTTAGTAAAGAGAATGTTATTACATATGTCCTCTTGTTTACTTAATTAAATATGCTTCTTTTAATCTGGTGACATTGTAACATAACACTCACATACATGACCCTTGGATTGATAGTCAGACACGCTAACGACTGAGCTAATCAGGCCCTGCTGTCTCTGGGACTCTACACCAAACACTTCACCTTGAATATCAAGTTGAATTTTCGTTGGGTTGCTTAAACAATCTATATCAAAGAAAACGCCATTCTTTTTGTACTGCTTTGACCCTTTTGCTTAGAAAGGTCACATTGCCTCCTTGTCATAGTTGTTAATAATTAGACAATGGTAACCGGTCTATCAGTCAAAACATATAGCTGTAATTGAATCATTTTCAATGACCAAGATCATAAAGTGTGCCATATACCATTTCATTGTGATAACGGCATTGTTTTGACCTAAATGAATATGAACATTCACTAAGTTGTTATACAAAGTACAGTAGATCTTAGATTAACAATGCTGTACTGGCTTAAAATAACCATTGGATTTTCATTCAGTTTCACAATATAAAGGTAATTTTTTTATTTCATTGTAACATTTAACAAAATTAAATGTAAAAAATACAAATTCATATTTGCAAATTAAGAGGCAAACTTTCCAAGTTCTTTAGTAAATTTATTAACTCTGCGTTTGTTTTTATGTATTATGTATCAAATACCGGTAAGCTATACAATAACTGTACAAACCAATGTGTTTCAGTTTGTTCTAACATTAAGAACAAAAAACATTTACTAGCAAGGAAAGTTTGCTCTTTAAATTCAGTCAAAAACCATATGAGCAGAGAGCAGGCCAACGCCTCACCAACACAAACTCAGTCATTCACACGAGTACTTCAAGGAAACATAAATTTACAGAAATATATTCTAGGTAACAGTGTTTTTGCACTGGATTCTGTAGAATTGCAATTGTCAAACTGGTAATAGAATAGGTAAACCACCATTCTAAAATCAGTTAAGACAGTAATTCAAAGAAGGTGTTGGTGAAACAAAAACCCACACTCAGTGCATTGAAAAATTGTTGTTGTTGTATGGTGTTTAGCGTCGCTTTCAACAATTTTTCAGTCATATCGCGACGGTGTCTACTTGAGACAGTATTGTAAGTGCTGTCACACTGGAGTATCATGCCGCAGACACATGGTATGATACCCCACCCAGTCACATTATACTGACGCCGGGGCCGACCAGACCTAGAACTCTCCTCTAAAT
This sequence comes from Panopea generosa, assembly GCA_029582155.1. NCBI lineage: Eukaryota > Metazoa > Mollusca > Bivalvia > Adapedonta > Hiatellidae > Panopea > Panopea generosa. The sequence continues at coordinate 41,417,170 of CM055904.1, forward strand.
GCTGAGCGTCAAGCGAGGAAGCTTCTAGTACCATTTTTAAAGTCTTTGGTATGACCCGGCCGGGGATTGAACCCACGACCTTCCGCATGCGAGGCGGACGCTCTACCACTAGACCACGCCGCGATCGGCATTGAAAAAACTAAATAAGATAACTTCATTGAAGTATTCATCATAACCATATATGTTGTATGTTATATACTTGTATACTATATTTTTATCTCAAAGAAAGTCTATGCAGTATTATCTGTTTAGATTTAAAGAATATATGTTACATTTACTTATTTACAGACATCAGCATCATCTGAAACTGCTATAACTGCTTGTTTTTTCTTATATTCTTTCAATACTTTAAAGTATAAATATTTGCATTTTTCATAATATTAATAATTGTATGGGAAAAATAGATGGAAACAATAAAGTCTACTTAAATATTTACAACAGCTTAACTACAAAACCTGTAAAAAACTTCTGTTGTTTTTTTTAATCCACTGGATTCCTTTTTACAAATGTCAAACTATTATTATAATGAAAATTATAAATTGAACATCTTAATAAAAGAAAAAGTTCAATACAAAAAACACAGAATAATGTCATAAGCCCATCCCCCTTCCCATTTCAGCCGGGTTTTTTTTTGTCCATCCTGGACATTTATGGGAATATAATATTCTTTATTGAACCAAAGCTAATTATTTTGAATTTTTATTACACAATGGTTCAGATTGAACATTTTTTTTACACAAATAAAATGAATGACAAAATGAGAAAATTTGTAATCAGCCGTATGTAACTGGCCATACATTTACGTTATCTCTATTCGGGGAATGCTCAATTATTACTATATCACTTGTATTCAATTTACATCATTTTAATTTCCATTTAATCATCAAGTTCATATCTCACAGTTCACTTTAACATTAACATCTTAATTCTTCTTCACTTCAAATGTTCCCTATTTAACTTTCTTTCTCCTTATTTCCTAACTATCTTAACCTTCACTTCTCAACCTTCTTTCACCTTCTAACCCCTCAATCTCTTTTTCCTGACTTAACCTTTCAACCTCTCTTTTCTTACTACCTACATACTTTCATATTTCACACTCTTTCTTCTCAGACTCCTCCCATATTTAGTATCACTCAATCATCTCTCTCATAGTCTTTAAACTCCCTAACAACCTAATGAATCCTTTCTTTCATTGGTCAGTTCCATTCGTTAACTACTTAAACCAATCACTCAAACAACTTGTCATTTACACTATACAGGATGTACCCAATTTGTGACAACTACTGTGCAAATATTCTGGCACTATTATTTCCTTCCAGCCCAAGATGTACAACATATGTGACACCTCATGACTATAGGCTTATTTACTTGTACGCTTTGATAAAACTGAAGATTGTTTATATACAAGTGATTATTTATCTAATAATAATAACTGTATTAATTACAGAAATTTCTAATATAGCAATATGGTACAATATTAAATAATATTCATAAAAATATTATAAGAATTATTACATGGTGATACTATTTTCTATTTTCCACAAGTATTCCTGTGTAATGCAACTTTAAGGGGCCCCGTTACTCCCAGATCTGCATCTTGATTTGTACTTCAAACCCCTACTCATGGGAATGATTAACCATGCATGAAATTTATAAAGGGTCCTTTAGAAGGCTTAAGGCCTTACTCATTATAGTGCGACACAGGATGAATAAAATAAATGCAAGTAAATTTGTAAAAAAAACGTCTCTTTATTATTCAAGTTTTTAAGTGCAGCTTCAGCTGTGATTGTCAAATGATCATACAGCTTTTGTGAATTAATACTGAGTTCATGTCCTGGGTAGATCCAGTATTGGATGTTAATTTTGAGAGGCCATAATGCTAAACAGCAGACCAAACTTGCAACCCATGGCTTGATAGACAAACACCTTGGCTACATTTCACAAAATTATTTCGTATGTTCAAATATTTATCAATATTTAAAATGATTGTATTTCCAGAAAATATACCTTTTTTAATGGGTTTTAATGCCATTTTCAATACATTCAGTTTATATAATGACATATACAGTTTTTGGTGAAGGAAGTTGAACTACCACACTTCCGCAAGTAACTGGCCAACTTTCTCGCATGAAGTTTTTGAAGCAATCACGATTCTAACCTACAACCTTAGCAGTGAGAGATAAGCAATCATCATCTTGAGAGGATCATAGGAAAATGATATTCTGCATGGGCAAACTCTGGGTTCATTTGGATGAATATTGACAATATTATGATTAATTTTTGTTTTATGTTTACATTGATATTTGTGGTATGAGTATAAAACACCCAAGTGCTGTTTTAATGTCTAATAAAATATTTGTTTGTTTGTTTGTTACTATGTTTTTTTTATGAAAACTATCCATTTTCCATAACTTTTTTTAGATACTTTAATGTGAATTTATTAATTAAGTAAACTGTGATAATTTGTTCATATTATGGAACAAATTCATGCAACAAAACTAAATTACACAGAATACAACTGGTAAGTCATGATATAATAATACCTTAAAATAGTAGTCAAAAGTTTCATTTTAAATATATTAATGTATACAAATGTAACATGACAATTATGCATGCTGCAATTATTCATAAAATGGGACTTGCATTATTTATACCCAAATCAATAGGAGTGGAATGTACACTTTTGGGTCATGCTTAGTTCAAATGACTTTTGCAAAATTATTGTTTCTTAACAAATTATGTTTTTTCATCAGCCGTTGAAAACAGGGTTATATTTATAATTAGTGTGCCGTGCTTAAATGTACCTTCAAGATGTATCCTTATAGTACAATGAAGTACATCCATCTTTAAGATGGACGATGTTGGTTCAATTCCAACTACGGATATCTGTTGGAGGCTTCTTACTATGCAATGATTGAACGTGTTGAGGTCTTCACCAGGACTTGAACCTGGAGTTCTTTTCATATAGAAAAGTGTGCTACATTACACTATAAAGATGTACTCAACACCAGGAACCATTATGTATATAAGTATGTATTGTGTTATAATTTTAGCTGAATATATAAAGAAACAGCCCAAACTGGAGAATGAATGCAAGCGTATTATATTAATTATACTAAAAATATTACTTGTTAACTATACTAGTAAACAAACCTCCGTCAGCTTCCTCTCTAATGTTTAACTTTTCTTATTTCTACATTAACATTTTGGGACCGATGTTGAGTCCCAACTGGTTTGTAACTGTTTGGGAAACTATTTGTTGTCTCGGTTCGGAGCAATTGGCAACATACACATGCATTTTTTGCACATTACAGTTGATGTCATTTAACTAATATAACTTGTCGAGAGACCTCTTGTTTTGGGGTGGGTGGTATTGTGATCTTTCATGGCATTTGATATCCGCAAGTAACTAATGATTTCTCCCACTTGAATCAGCTTTGAGAGACGAAAGAAAATGATAGATAATGTCAGGGTTCTCCACAGGAAGGAATGCAAGCACTAGCCTAGTAGGGTAAGAACCCTAAATTAAACAAATTTTCAAGCTCTGTGAAAGTGTGAAAGGCATTCATTGAAATATATTTCACTCATAAAACTTATTAATCAGGTTAAGTCATCATCTTACTGTTTTTCATTTTAAATAAAATTTACAATGAGAAAATATATGCAAAGAAAAAACCATGATATAGAAGAAAGTAAGCTTTTGCAAAATTCTGTTTAAGAATGTAAGTCCTAGGTGAATACCATTTAAATGCTGGGTGCCCCTGTACTTAAATGACCTGTGGAGAAGCCTGAACATCTTATATGAATCATCAGAGAGACTGTTGTCGGAAGGTTAATGAATAAAAATATAACAAGCAATTCAATTCACAAATATATATCTAATAGTAAAATCAATGCCGGCAATGTAAATTTAGAAATTATAAACTATTGGTAATAAAATTGAAGGGTTTTAATACTCTCAAATATATTTCAAACATCGCTAATTTACAAGGGATATGTACCTGATATAACATATCTTATACTGATAACAACTGTTCTAGAATTGAAAAAAATAATAGATGAGTATTGAAAATTATCATCGACCAGGGCTAGGGTACGAATCAACCAGGTTATGAAACGACTGTAATTGAAAGCAATTAAGCATTGTAGAGTCCAATAACACCTTTTGAACAATGCGATAACACACACCAATACACAATTTACAGTGTGTACACTTCGACTGTATTAGAGGCATAGTGCCACCATTGCAAAAATGAAGTGCTTCCGTGGGGTAGTCGCATAATGGCGGTTGTAAATAATCCTCAATTCTTCTTCTTTAAAAATGCATTTTCCTATTTTTAATGCTCATTTTTTTATTTGAATGGCATTATTGATGTATTTTGAACATTTTGATAGCATTGTCATGTTTGAATTGTGAATTTAGAAAAAAAAAATGATGCTTGGAAATTGGGGTATGAATTCATGATTTCGGAAGTCTACTTTCACTTTGTCACCAGTGTACACACTGAGCAGAAAAAAAATCTCTTATATGACACATGACCCCTACTTTTCTCATCATATTTTGATAGTGCAGAGGTTGACAAACAGTAAAATGTAGGTTTCACTTCTTTCATTTGGGACCCTCTATGAATGACAAGCCTTCAAACTTTTATTATTTACTATAGAATAAAGAACAAAAATCAATGGTGGGGTTACACCTATAAGAGAGACTTGAGTGAAATGGGGGTGATTTTCCAAAATGTTAATTGTAGGTAAAATAACCTCTTTTCTACACTCTCATAGTATTAAATGACAAATTGGAGACATTTGCTTCATAAAAGAACTCATTTTGGCAAGTGTATGCCTCAAATAAAGCATATATGTGCATATTTACATTGAAATTTCATGAAAAATCACAAAATTTTGAAGATTTTTTATTTTGGATGATTTAAATGTGCAATTTTTAGCATGTACATTGTATTGAATAATGTATTTTGGTAAGATAATGTCTTCAGTGTATCATGAGACTGTTTTGGTGTAAAAATTTTAATGGAATTAGGTAAAAAAAAAAATTTATGGGTAAAATTAGTCGAACACATCAAAATTGCATGTCGGTCAACATCTCGCGCCTGTATATAATGATCATGTAAAAAGTGGTATTTTGACAAAAGTTTCAGTATTTAATGCCTGCAACTTGGCAGTATTACTTCAAATTGGTAGTACTTAGCAAAAATGAGGTAATTATGAAATTAAAAAAAAAAGAGTTTCCTTATAGGCATAGTGCCACCATTGCAAAAAGGAAGTGCTTCCGTGGGGTAGTCGCATAATGGCGGTTGTAAATAATCCTCAATTCTTCTTCTCTAAAAATGCATTTTCCTATTTTTAATGCTCATTTTTTTATTTGAATGGCATTATTGATGTATTTTGAACATTTTGATAGCATTGTCATGTTTGAATTGTGAATTTAGAAAAAAAAAATGATGCTTGGAAATTGGGGTATGAATTCATGATTTCGGAAGTCTACTTTCACTTTGTCACCAGTGTACACACTGAGCAGAAAAAAAATCTCTTATATGACACATGACCCCTACTTTTCTCATCATATTTTGATAGTGCAGAGGTTGACAAACAGTAAAATGTAGGTTTCACTTCTTTCATTTGGGACCCTCTATGAATGACAAGCCTTCAAACTTTTATTATTTACTATAGAATAAAGAACAAAAATCAATGGTGGGGTTACACCTAGAGATCGCTGAGGTACTCTGCATTTAAGCTTATGCAGTAAACTTTACAGTGCGATGAAGGGGAAATTGAAGCACCGCGAGCATTAAATTCAACCGCAGTACTTAGTGAAATAGGCACTTACCAGCTTACCTCTCTTTGAGTATGAGATTCAAGTACCGCTAATCATATGTTAGATGTTGATGGCATAAAAATGACACTAAACATTCAATTAATCAATTTCAACTAGGGTAATCATATTTTCCATTATCAATCATAATTTCTATATTTACTGAAGCTGTATAGTTGGGATTTGATGTAGTACTTAAACAGTTGCATTAACCCGTGATGTTATCAATTGCACTTTATTGAAATAATTGAATGTTTACAAAGTGCATGAAATCAGAAACTTGTTTACGTTTACGCGAAAACCGGTTAGTCTACGACAAAATTTACCTCTAGAACTTGTAAAAATTGAGTAGTCTATTCTAGCAGTTCCTGCACACTGTATTAATCTGTTGTATGATGGTCTCGAAATAAAACATCATGACCGCCTAAAGCTGTTCATGCTTTCTTCAATCCATTAACAGATTGTCGCGATTATCATTAATCATCCCACAAAAACTACACTTCCTACCGTACGCCGCCATCGTTGTTGTTGTTGTTGTTATCTATTTCCGTCCACTGGACCGAAAGTAGTACAAATGGCTGGTATTTATCTCCGAGCTCAATTAGGATAATTGGCGAGGTGGTCCGAATCCCAAAACGTTAAAGCAGTGTCCGAGGAGCTCCGAATGTCCATCAAGGCGGTGCCAAAACCGTCACATGACACAGAAGGAGGGATCAAATCTAGATAGTGAAGCGTTTTCTGATCCACTTGTTGGAACAAAAGGCTCCTTGTCATCTGTATGCCGAAAGTGAAACTATAAATTCCCGTAAAACAGAAATCGAAAGTAGTGACACATATTCCAATACTGACTAAGCTAGATAACACACGGATCAATAATTCGTTACATTAAGCAGATGAAGTGGGGTGCAACCACAGGAGCTTGGGGAGTGAATAATAACCTGCCCACCCCCATTAAACGTTATTGTCTACGCTAGGGGACCTGCCCACCATCATTAAACGTTATAATCCACTCCCCAAGCTCCTGTGGGTGCAACTGCACTAAAATGGGCGTCCAATGTTTCAAGTTATAATATATGTTTATATAAAAAACTAGATTTATTGAACAAAGTTGTATATTTGAACACAGTCTGGCATTTGGCCACATAAATGCCTAAACATTTATTTATCTGTGTATAGTTAATATACACGAGACGAACTTTGGAGCGCGTAGTCCAGTGGTAGATACAAGATACAAGAAACTTTATTTTGTGTCGGATGTACAAATATTGAACACTAGCTGTAAAGCTATTTGCATCGGCCACTGGATTGGAGGGTCTTCGGTTGAAGTTTGATTCTCCGTCACGGTTATGTGTGGAGCATGACATTTTTCTGCATATATGCTTAGTACTGATTCTAGGAAGATTTTCGAGCTTGGTTTGTCTCAATTGTAAGGACTTCTTTCTCAATCGAAGTAAAATGAAAAGCATAATGTACCGGGTTTAAAAGAAATGTTACTTTTTCTTATTATTTTGTGTGTGTGTTTGCTTTAATCAAACATTATTAAAGGCATACCATAATCCCACCCAGCCCCCATCAGCAACGAAACCATCTTCCTTACTCACCTCTTCGCCTTGGGTTTGAAACCCGGTGGGTGCTCACTTTTATAATACATCTTACAAGTTTTTCTCCGTGCCCCTACCGGCTTGACGGGTGTCCCCTTCCACACACTCTCACACAGGTTCTCCCGTCCGATATATCTGAAACTCTCCTAGGCATATGTTTCGATGTCGTATCACGCGAAGACACAATTTCGACCAGTCGGAACATCGCTCGGCGGTTCCGATTGAATTTCGGCACATATCTTCGGAATATTTCTGATCTTATCTCATCGCAGCACATTCGTACAATAGCGAAGTACTGGAGAAAGCATGATTAGTTTTAATACAACAATAAACATTTTACAGGTAATCTCATTTATCATTTATTTGAATCGCCCAACATTTTTGTATTAATGTTTCAATCTTACAGACTTACAACTGTTTTGTTTTGTTTGTAAAAGTATTTTACAGTCAAACCTGTCTTAAATGGGAAAATAGAAAAGGTGGTCGCTTAAAACAGATGGATGCTTAGAACAGGTGGATGCGTACCTACACAGGTTTTACTGTACTTGTTACTGTCTTAGTTTTCGCGAATCAGTTTTCTAAAATCGAAAATAAATATCGCATTTACAGTACTATTCGGTTTAAGGTCACATGACAGGTTATTATTATAACATGTGGGTTATAATGACATCGAGCGATAATATGTATTGTATTAACATAGAGGTTCATTTTTAAGGTACACGGGGATCCTCAGCATAACTGTGGCGAACCCATGTGAGTTTGTGCTATGGAATGGTGCAAAACAAAAAGACACAGAGGAAAATGCCCATTTCAGGTAACATTTTGCAGATAACTTTCCTAATGTTTCATGAAAATTCACGTAACAAAGACGAACACCATCTCTGTATAGAGACGAACAATCAGTTATATAAAATTACCATGTAAAAAGTGCGACGGCGAATATTTCTTTGTGTATATTACAGGACCTTCAAATTATTACTACCATGTTCGGCAAGAATAGTTTCTGGTCTGGTATACTGTCCCAGTACTATGGAATTCACAACTAGAGGAATTTAGAACAAATGGTGATTTTAAACAGTTTAGAAACATGATATCCACATAAATATCAATCTGAATTCCGTCTCTGTATGTCATACAGTGTCCTGTCATATTAAGGCGTGCATCTATGATGTTAGCAAGTAGCTTAATTTCATGTTTTTTTTAAACTTTTGATCTCTTTCTATTGTACCATGATTCAGCTTTATTAAAGAGTTATTAGTGCTGGCCACAACAGCCCTAATATATATCATGCTTTCCATCTGTCTATGTTTACATGTATGTGAGGATCCTCCGTGGCCGAGTGGTCTAAACCCCCGTCTCGAGATCACTTACCGCCAAGGTCGTAGGTTCGAGTCCCGCTCTCCCCAAAACTTTATGTGAAAAAGTTTGTCAGTTTCTTAAGGAAGGATGGTGGTTTTACTCAGGTTCAGTCTGAGGTCATCCACCACCAATAAAACTTATCCATCTGCCATATCTAACCTGAAATGTGTTGAAAATCGCGTTAAACCCTGTTAAAAAATACCCCAAAAAAACGTGTATGTGCTGTTTAAGTCACTTTTTGTGCCAAAAACATTTTTTTATATATCAATGTGTTTCTCATAGAGAGGGATTACTTTTATCATAATGCCTGTACATAACCTAATAATATACATTTGTTCAGCTCATTTTTTGATTATATTATCTATCATTAGTATTTCTTTCGTTAATGGCAAGTGCAAATCGGTTTACAGCAAATCTAATTTGAGGTGATAATCGTTTTTTAAGACATATCTAAATCAGAACATTTTCGTGGTGTTTTTCTTTGTTAAATGCTGTTTAATAATTTCTAAGTAGGTTGTAGACCATTTTGGTTGTGAATACCACACCCGGCTCTTAGATATCTTGAAAAATGGTATCAGAAGCTTCCTGGATTGGCGTTCAATATTCAAAAGTTAGTTTTATACAACATTTAGAAGTTAGTTCTATACAACATTTAGAAGTTAGTTCTTTATCGGATAGGCCCTGTTTCATTTCAAGGCGACTAAATTGGATAGTATACTGTCGGTGTCGTAATATTTTAATGTTTTGAGCACGTATAATACAATTTCTAAAGCAGGTACTTTTGTGACTGAAAACTTCTTGTACACTTAGGCGAGGCATACAACACAAAACATACACTGTGACACAAATACAAGTCATGGTTCTTTAAAGGTCTCTGTTTTGGATAATTTGGTTTTATTCTTTATTCAAATTGAATGCAATTTAATAATTCAAGCAAGTAGATAGTAATGTTTACATTTGACTGTTTGCTTGTGTAAGGAAAATGGGCGACTTAAAAACGAATTCCAATCGCTGATTGGATTATCGACTTCTTTGACCCTCGTCAGGTCATTTGAGTATGTGCCAAAACATGTTTAATAAATTGAAAAACAATGTACATTTCCAACAGCTGCATTTTAATTTATAACTGTTCTTGTCATAAAAAAACTGTAAGAGAAATTTGCATTTTATTTCATTTGACAAAATGTGTAAGATTACAATGTACTGTGATGTCTGGAAGAGCTTTTCACGTAGCAGGAGACATTCAATCATAATTTACATCACATATATGTAGTTAATATATGTAGTTATGTAGACATCGTGGTGCTTGATACAATATGTCCAATTTTATTTTCTAAAACATTCACTGAAAGTGTCATCTTGATATCATGCTATGTGACCGGTCGACATCGCAGACAGCATCTCTCTTTCTTGTGTACGTTGTTCCTCGTTTATGATATTTTCCAGATGAACAACTTATAGGTATTTCCGTCTTTTTGATTGTATGTCTGTTAGTCTATCCAAAATCCTGATATCCTCTGAATCAGGTATATTAACTCAAATGAAAATAGAAGAGAATTCTATGCCTGTCCCACAGCTCATAGCAAAAGAGCGTCTACTGAATTATGACGTCATTCAAAATCTTCCTGAAGTAATCAGCGTTCTCGTAACAATTGCTATTTAACGGACCCAAACAGGAGAGCTGGGTTCGTTCTTTAACCTATATGTCTGTTCAGGTGAAAGAGGCTAGTCTTACTCTTTGTCTGTGGTTTGTACTCTGGCACACCAACAACACTGTTTAATTATGTGTAGTCTATCTAAGTTTCTGCAATAAATAAAGTATCAACAATTGTGCTATTTTGCAGTTCTTGCATTTCATTACGTTTGTTTATATAATGTTTAGCCGGGCCCGATAAGCTCAGTCGTTAGCGCGCCTGACTATCAATCCAGGGGTCGTGAGTTCGAATCCCCGCCCTGCCACAATCTCCGTGACGGTTGATATACGACATTGCGACTCATTATCATTCGTCTCTCACCGCTGATTCAAGTGTGAAAGTTATCAGTTACTTTTGGAAATGGGGTGTGCTCGAGTACTGTTTAACCTTCCAGACTGGAGGGTCTAATGCCCAGTCTTGGAACGGTATATATCAAACTTGTCATTGAAGAGTGTAATGTCCAGACTTGTAAAGTTCGTCACTGGAGGGCCTAATGCTCCGTCTCCAAACGGTATATATTAAGTTCGTAACCGGAGAGCCTAATGCCATGCATCTGAACGGTATATATATATATTTATTTATATCAAATTCGTAACTGGAGAGCTAAATGCTTCGCCTCGGAACGGTATATATCAAATTCGTCACTGGAGTTATAGAATTAATAGTAGGACATTAACTGTCTAAGTGACATTATCAACAAAAATGAGATCAGTATCAATAGCAAAAATACTTGGTGCAAAAAAGCGGCTTAAGCAAGACAAAATAATTCTACCAGAGATACAAAGATGAACTCTCGTAATAAAAGTGCTGTTTTATCACACTCGACTCTCTCGAACCATAACTCCATTCATATATTTGATTTTGAAATAAAGATTTAACAGACTCTTCGTGGTACTTTTTTACAAGTGGTGACATTTTCTTAAATCCAACCGGTAAAGTATCCATGTTGACAGTGCTTCAAACCAGCATTCACAATTCAGTAGGCAATACCAAAGAAGGTGGGCCAAATGCGTCAAACCTGGTGACACATTAAATGTGCAAAATGTGCATATTTCTCCAGAAAAGTATAAAACACCTAGTCATTGTGATGAGACTTTGATCTACAAACCATGCAGCGACTTCCCGTTTACTGATTGCAATATTTTGCGTGGTATGTGCCATTTATTGCATACATCAATATGAGGTGTATGTTTCAACTTTCATCGAACTTAGAGAAGTAGACCCATCTCATTTTATATGGGCTCACTCATTTACGTATTAACTTATTAGTCCTCTTCAACCATTTCAGAGCAAAGGAACTTCACCACAGCTCTATATCGGGCCCGGTATGTAACTTCGACCATGACTTCAGGGGACATCCTAGTCTTCCGGAGCTCGCTTAAGCTTATTATATTGATTGACTATTGATTGATTGAATATTTATCGTCAACCAGTGACGAGTTTTATAATACTTTTCTTTGGCTGTGCACTGAACCCTCCAGTGACGAATTTGATAATTCTGTTCCAAGGCGGTTGATTTATCTCTCCAGTGACGAATTTGATAATTCTGTTCCAAGGCGGTTGATTTATCTCTCCAGTGACGAATTTTATAATACTGTTTCGAGGCGGTACACTTATCTCTCCAGTGACGAATTTGATAATACTGTTCTGAGGCGATGTACTTAACTTTTCAGTGACGAATTTGATAATACCGTTCCGAGGCGGTACACTTAGCTGTCTAGTGACAAATTTGACAAAACTGTTCCGAGGCGGTACACTTAACTCTTCAGTGACGTATTTGATTATAACGTTCTGAGGTGGTACAATTAACTCTCAAGTGACGAATTTGATAATACTGTTCTGAGGCGATGCAATCAACTTTTCAGTGACGAATTTGATAATACCGTTCCAAGACGGTACACTTAACTCTCCAGTGACAAATTTGATGATACCGTTCCGAGGTGGTCCCTGTTCTGTGGATCTCTAAAGTAATGCCTATTGCTCCCCAGATCTCCAAAAGTATTTGCCAAAGTTCCCCAAAAGTATTTGTCCATGTTCCCCAGATCTCTTAAAGTATTTCCATTGTTCCCTAGATCTCCAAAAGTTTTAAACATAGTTCCCTAAAAGTATCAAATAGTGTTTCCTTAAGTAAAACAATTACTAAAATATTCTCTATTATTATTTACACATCATCATAATAAGCAAAATCCATGTACTGTCTTCTTTTCCTTGTTTAAAATATTAATGGTCTATGGCTTGAACTTTCAGAGAAAAGGTGTTTTTTAAGTTTCCTTAAAAATGTGCTTGTAAACCCTGTGGCAGGGAGCATTTGTGGTTCAATCACGCTGGTTCAAGAACTTCAAGAGAATGTGGTTATACAAATGCTGCGCTAGTTTGGATAGATTCTTTGAAAAAATGTGGGGGATACAGGGCTAGAATTTAACTTTTTTGTGCACTGGCAATTTTGGCCAGTGCCTAAAATTTCAACTGGCCAAATTTGAAACCAACTAGCCAAACCAATTTTTGCAGAAACTTGTAGTCCTAAATGTCTAAATAAACCCAACATTAATTTTTTCAAAGCCCGCGTTTTATTTAATATGCATTATTAGCTTGTATTTATTTTATAGACAATGGTATCAAGGTTATTATTATGTTAAGGTATTTCAATTTCAAAGCAGTACTTAAAAAATAAAATTGTCTGTTATTTATTATACTTCCATATATAAATGCATACAATGATATATCATAAATAAACATTTTTAACTAAACAAAAATATGAATCGTGGATTCAACAATAACAAGTGTACAGAGACTGAGATTGAGACATACACACATTTCTATTTATAGAATTAATATAGCCAATGGCCGTTCGTTTTAAAATTATATCTAGATCTAGCCAAGGACGATTGTTTAACATGTGTAAATGTTGTGATATCATAGTAATATAGTTTAATTATTATGGATGATCTGTCGATCGCATGGTTTCTACAATTGACACACCATTTTGTCATTGTCAAGTTTATAGCCCAGTGTGGTATTGAGCTGTCGCTTCCATTTCATTACAGTATTAACAGAAGGATTATTTCTCTTTTTTCATGTTGGGACTCGCTTCCATTCATCGGTTCAATGGAAAAAAAGATGTTATTTTATCAGCCATTTTAACAGCTGACAAAATATGTAAACAATACATTTGACGGGTTTCAACTTTACTTTTATTTTATAGAGTGAGTGCGCGATCGATCAAACTAGACGCAGTCTACTCATTATGTTGTTGACGGGTTTTAACTTTTCTTCCTTTTTGCAGAATGAACTCGAGATCAAAAACAATTGGACACAGTCTTTCCATATTAACTATTTAATACATGGAATTGACAATCGTGCTGCTAGGGGGTAATTTGTCGTGAGAAGCAAAAGACATTGGGTAAAATTGACAATAACTCGTTTTTTTACCAGGATAATACTTGTTTACTTTCAAAAATCAATAAAATGAATATAATAAGTAATTTTCTCAACTTGAAATCCACTCGCAAAAAAATGCCAGCTTAAGTAATTTCAACTCGCATTTTCAAAATACAGCTCGCATTTTGCGAGTTGCGAGTGCTTAAATTCGAGCCCTGGGATATAGCTTCTACAAGAGAAAGGTTAACGGATGGACGACGGACAATTTACCACGACATAAGCCCTGCTGGCCTTTGGAGAGAAGAGCCAAAGAAGATATCGATGGAAGGACAGAAGAGACAAAAAACAACAAATTGAACAGCTTAACTGTTAATTCACAAAAAGGCAATAAATACAAGTAAATAATCAACTTTATTGTGTAAACACGATCTAATAAAAAAAATAGATGCCGGGTGGGATTGAACACCAGTCTTTTCGACCCGAAATCGACGATATTAACCACTACACTATTCTGCCTTTAAGCATCAGTACCGTAATATATCTTTGCTCGGAATTACAATCCAAAATTTATTTCGGGTACATACGATTATGGGATTAAGTTGTGCAGAATCCAGACTAACACGTAAGAAACCTCCAAAGCAGTCAAAAACTATTTCAAGCTGTCGATATCTCATTTTAAAAGTAAATTATGATCAAGTATAAAAATTATACATAAAATCAGTGACTTAATCACATAGACTGGCAGGCTGATAGCAATTTAATGTCCACGGCACTTTTAGTATTTCTATAATAACTCTTCGAATCTTTGTCTGAATTTAACAATTTTGGTGCCAAAGTAAAGCTGATAAAAAATGATGACCAATTCCAATTATCAATAATTTAATATTTTTCTTCTGAATTTAAATTATTACGGAAAAAAATTCCACGAAAAAAAATTTAAACAAAAAACTGTAGTCTTGATTTAACAAATACCATGTGCGTTTACTCAAAAGACAATAAAAAAGAAATATACGGTAAAAAGATGAAACGGTAAGTTTTCCATCGGTGGCGAAAGTTTCATATTGATATCTATTGAAGTCGTTTTTCTTATTTCAAAAATGGGCTAAAACAGAGAAAACGATAACACAAAAAAACTTTAAGCATAAAATTCTTCAATTCCTTAAATTTAAAAAGAAAAAAATAATCTGCCAAATAAAGCCCTTTCTTTTGTTGCCATAATCACAAAATTATGTTGTTTGATTCTGGAGGATGTGTGTTTCCTTGATTTAGAAAACGCCACGTGATCTAGTGGTAAAGCACCGAACCCGTGAACGGAGGGTCGTGGGTATTTCAAATCTTCTCCACGACTTTGTGTGGTGTACTTGAGCAAGACACTTTTTCCACATATGCTTAGTACTGGTTATACCCAGGAAGACTTCGAGCGTGATTTGTCCAAGTCGTTAGAACTTGTTTCACAGTCGAAGTAAAATAAATAAGTTCAAACTAAACTAGAAAAAAACAAACAAAATGTGCCATCTGAAATTTAGACAAGTGCCTCCAGTTGCCTATCTCTGTTTATATGTCTCTGATAAAATTGATAAAATAAGGTACTTTTTTCATTAAGGACAATATCCCTAGATCTCTAAAATTAGGCCTTTGATCCCTGGATCTCTGAGAGTAATGGCCAAAGTTCCCCAGATCTCTGAGAATAAATGGCCATGTTCTCCAGATCTAAAAAAAACCGGGAGGGCCTCAACACTGACGTTTCGCTGACCTGTATCACCTTGACATACACTCACTCCGACACAACATGTGGATGACAAGTTTTCAATCACCGATAAGACGATTTGTTGACAAGAAATTTTACGCGCCCTTCTTCACAATCATTGAACATATGGTGAAAACCACGTCAGCTCTCATTGACTTACATTAAGTACCATGAACGAAACTGACTTGCTGACTCGACACGTCATATGTACGATGTCAAGTCAGTGCTTTATGACTGATGACTGATATGACAACGTCAAATTTTCATTCATAGTAAAATACAAAAAACTCTCAACAATTTTGCAACGCGTTTTAAAGTTAATTTCTTATGCTATTTTTGATAACCTCATGGAATATTAATATTTGAACTAAGTTGGCCACACTCATTAGATTAGGCCAATCGTTACTATTGATAAATGGGACATTAACGAGTATTTGTATGGTTCAACGCGACATTTCTATATCATTGTTTGTTTATATGTAGATGCAATTAACCCTCGATATACCTTGTTTTGTCACAATTTTAATGGAGTATAATTAGTTTTAACAATATTTTATTCACATAAGTACATAGGTTTAGCATACATTAAACAATAAAGCATAAAATCATACGTTTAACAAATAATGTGGAAAGGATACAGAAAAAAAGCGTTTAAAAGCTTGTGTAAATCTGCTTCCATAACAGTTATTTTACATTTCATATAGACTTTATCATATTGTTCCGTAGTAATTTCAATTTAAATGATAAATGAAATAATGGTTTATTCAGAAAATTTCAAATGAAAAATGGGTATTGGTTGAAATGAAGAGGAAGAAAGAGATTTCAATGACTTTATCTTCTTTTTTATGGAGTATTAGACAAAGCATGTAGCCGTGGTGGTGGGGAGGCACTCCCTATATCTTAGTTAGTACATAATTATTATATGCCTCCTTTTGAACATTTGATGTAGAGTTTTGACCCCTTTCTTTTGCATAACGCGTTGCAGAGCTTTGACCCCTCCTTTCTTGACACATAATGTAGAGTTTTGATCCCTTGTTCAATCCGGGGTGTTATCCCCTCCTGCCTAGGGACTCCAGGTTAAGAAAGAGCTTATGCCACTGTGTAGACACAGTTTTATTTAGATTAAATGTAGAGTTTTGACCCCTATATAATTTGTTTGAATGTGCAGTTTTAACCACCAAATTTTACGCTGCAATGTTGCTTTTGTGCCTTTGTATTGAAGTTCACAGGACACATTTGTACTTTTTTCAGAGGGGATGAAAGAACGCTGTTAAAATTAATAGACTGTGTTTTGCAGTTGTTATGGTTAATTTATTGATTGATGTTGCTGTCTTGGTATACTTTGATGTAACCATCAATTTTATCGGTGTGTTTAATGTTGATATTAAAAAGATACACCTGTTTTGGGATATTTACATCGTTATACCTAGTTACCCGAGTGATGTATGCAACCAAGCAGTTTTAATTACGTAATATATTACGTAATTGTATAGGTGCGAACTAATTAATTGATTTTGTATCTTTATAAACGCGTGTCGTTTCAATTCACTTTATTGCCTTGTCCCAACGTTTACCGTAATGCGTAATAAATTAACAGTAGACCAGGCGTTTTTAATATATTTTACTAAGTTCCAGTATGATGCAAGGTGAATAATTAACAACGAACATTCGGGTATAAACAGTTTACTGAGTTTATTAAAATTTTGTAAATTGACTAGAAAAGTCGTTAACGTTATAGTACATAGTCACACTTTTATTACTAACAAAAATGCTGCACGTTCTAACATTGTAACTTTGAAAATAAGCACACGGTTGTTAACAGGGCCAGTTCAGTTTTCGTTTAATGTCCAGCAATTTTGCCAATAAGACAACGGTCAGCATTCAGTGCGGTTAGACGAGGCAGAGCTCTAAAACGCAGACGAATTAGAAGAGAGTCGTAAATTATTTACACGTATCACAAAAGCGAAATAGCAGTAATGATATATGTAACAAATTGAAATAGAACTTTATGCACAATTTCAAGTTATATTTTGTAAAACATGTTTAGAAAATGTTTTGTTTTTTTATCAAATTTCCTGTGAGGATATATGCTGTCAGCAATTGACCTAACGCGAGAGCAACTATAGCTCCACCCACTGGCCAGGTGGCGTTTTTTTTGTCCAAATGAATTCAATGTAATACAATGTAGTGTTTACTTAAATACCGTTCGCTTGTCTAAGGAAAATGGCCGATTGGAAATAATATCGATCACTAATTGGATAATCGACTTCTTTGATTGACAACCCGCGTCCGATCGGTCGAGTATGTGTCAAAATCTGTTTAATATACAACTATTGAAAACGATAAACCTTTTATCTGTGAAAATAATAATTTCTTTATTTTGACTATTGACTTTATTTGATTCTATATCAGGCAACATATGACGTGGGCCCAGTTGTTCAAATCACTGTTAACTTAACTTGCTTATTTTTGCTTATGTTGTAATTCTAACATGTATTGTACATGTCGCTTTAATAAATAAAATAGTATATGAAGTATTTTCCATCGTTTTCTTAAGACTTGTCCATTAAGTTTGTTATCTGCTTTGTTTGATATGCATGTTTTGTGCTGTTTAACGTATTTCTTATATTTTTAAGATGGCTATGTACAAGTTTAAACGTTTGTATATGTGTTTTATCATATGTACATAGATGACAAGAAAGTGAAATATAATGTAATATATAAATATGCTGATCAAGAAATGTACACTATAAATATTTATAGCATACTGATAGGACACGTTTAGGTGACCATTAATTTGATTCGCGTAATAAAATCACACTTCCGTTCTTTATGTACTGTAAATTGAATATTAGTTTCACAAAAATGACGCTTTGGTCGATCATTATATGTAATTTTCACACAATGTAGGTGCTTTTATTACGAACAAGATTATATCTTTATTTTTGTACACATGCTCTGGCTGTTTTATTCCCATAATAAAATGTTGACTTGTACCACATGTCTTGTTTCAGTTTCAGTTTTTAACATGTGTGTTGGTTTACTAACACTGTATCCGAAAATCAAAATCACATTAAGTCAAATGCACATGGTTGTTTATAAATGAGATTTGAACATCCTATTTCATTTAGTCAAATGTGCATTGTTATTTATAAATGGGATTCGAATACACTATTCCATTTAGACAAATGTACATGTGTATTAATAAACGAGATTCGACTTTTTATCCCATTTAAACAAATATTCATGGTTATTTATAAATGAGATTCGAACATCTTACTCAATTTAGTCAAATGTACATGGTTATTTATAAATGAGATTCGAACAACCTATTCCATTTAGTCAAATGTACCTGGTCATTTATAAATGTTTTTTGAACATATTATTTCATTTAGTCAAGTTCACCTGCTTATTTAAAACATTAGGTCCGGAACACATTGTTATATTTAGTCATATTAACATGGTTTTAAATGAGGTCCGGAAAACTGTATTCTCTTTAGTCATATTATATGGATATTAAATAATAGGACTTAGTCCTGAACACATCATTGCGTTTAGTCATACGTACACATTTGTAAACATATATATGCACGCATGTAGATTATTTGTTCGGTATGCAACCGCACGGTGTTCAAAGAGTAGAGCTCCTGGATTCCGTTCTTGGCGGGGTCAAATCAAAGACTGTAAAAATTGTAATAGAAGCTTCCTCGCTTGGCGCTCCGTATTTAGAGGATAGTTCTAGGTCTGTTCGGCCTGGTGTTAGTTTAATGTGATTGGGTAGAGTATCATTACCATGTACCTGCGGCATGATACTACAGTTTATCACCGTCGCGATATAACTGAAACATTGTGAGGCGTAACAGCATACAGCAACTGTACGGTATGTGGTTACCATTTATTTGGTGATTGAAACTGAAGAAAAAAAATGTGGAAAATATAAGTGAACCGATCGACTACACTCTTAAGTAAGAAAGTTGTTGTTGTATGGTGTTTGTCTTGTTTCCATGCAGGTGTCACATTGTTTTCCTGAATATCTTCAAATACATTTTTTTAGCAAGCTGTAAGCGCTAAGTTAAATACAAGCTGTATTTTTATGCTAAACTAGCAGGATCACGTCTTAGAGTATTTGTCACGTTACTACTTTAATATTACTTGTTGGTGTTGCTGCCATGATATTAGAAAGCATCGTCGTGTAAAAACGCCGCAGTGTTGGCTACCTGTATCTAATGAATTGCAATAGCTCCACCAGTGACATTTTTTTTCTTCTGGATCAACCTCCAAATCTGTTGATTATTCACTTGCTGTTAGATTCGAAAGGTTTTTTTACTGTATTCGGCATCTGTCATTGAGTGCTCCAGTCGTTTCAGATGTGATGTCATACTTTGTGTGACTGTCGTCAGCTGGTATGTCATGTTCGGTAGAACGAGCGGAGGATACACAGCCTGTTTGGTGTTCATCAGCAGTATTGTTGGTATGTGGTGCGATTATACACTCAGTTTGAATGTTTTCCAATGTAACGATGTCAGTTATATCAGTTTGCTTCATAGCTTTAGTGACTTTCTGCAATATATCTATTCACTGAAATACTGTTAAGTTGGCATTACCATGTGTTTGCATTGATACAAAAAAGTATAAATTATGTTTGCCCACGGTATAAGTAGTTGACAGTCATTTCTCCAAGAAATGTATTAATGGATTATAAGCTAAGGAAATTCATGTTTCATTGGCTTGTAATGTAGTGTGGATTGTTTTAAACAGCCCGTGTGGTTCCGGCTAAGTATAAAATCTCTGTCGATCTCTGCAGAGGTGGTAGGAATGGGTGCCATATTCATTTCATCATTTTTGTTATATTCATTATAATTGTACTTAATTTACCATCCACTGTGTGGTTCCAGGGAGCCATATGATTGATGGCAAGAAGAAGATCACTGTGGATCATGCATGTTGTAGGAAGTGACACTTTGAGTAATACGATAGTAATTGCTGAAATTCTGCAGTTCTGCAGGTATCAATGTTTTAAGTCCATTCTGCAAACTCATTTGTTGATGTCTTTTTTTCATTTAATTTGTATGTTATTGTTTTGTTTTTGTACATATAGATTGAACCTGGAATCTTTCTTGCTGTTGGCGTCAAATAACCTAAAATGTATTGGTACACCGTAAAAAACTATTCATTCATTCATTCATTCATGCATTCATCCGTTCATTCATTAATTCATTCATTGTTCTTAAACACGCAGGCCTAGACCGGATATGAATCCATGTTGTTTAATTCTGGAATGGGGTTTAACGTTATTTTTTAACACATTTAAGGTTGTCTATGGCATACCCAATTCAACTTGAGGAATGCATCCGAGAAGAACCACGGTCCTTCGGCTAGCAACTGGCAAACTTTCTCTTACGTCTTTGTCAAATTGGTGAGTGTGGTGTTTGAATCAAGGTAGTGCATGATAATTTTCTAGTTAACGACTTAATTACCCTTGAACGCTAGTTATGCAATTTTGAGCGGCGGCAGCGGCGGTATCTTGAAGGTACTTATGTTGAATCACCTGATAAGTTTGAAAAGTTCTTTTAGCAAACGAAACTTGTCCGTATGTGAATGCAAATGAAGTTCTGAGAACGTCTTATAAAGACGGTGGCCTGTCTTTGTTCTTCTTATCTTTCCTTATGTGTGAATTTAATGATGTTATGTTGTGTTGTTGTTTACTGCGTTATTTGTTATTGAAAGTGCGATGAACTCTGAATATTGTCGAACATTAATATTCACCACAAATAGGACAAAATGTTTATTTACACGAGAAGCGCTTGGTCCAGTGTTAGAGCATCATCCCAGGATCGAAGGGTTGTGGGTTCGCCCCGACCCCTCCCACCTCCACCTCGGCTAGAAGTTGAGGCATTGAGCAAGACACGTATTCCGCATATGTTTGGTATTCGTTTTACCCAGCAAGACTTCGAGCGTGATTGTATTATGTTTCAATCACTTATTTCACAATCAAAGCAAAATAAATGTAATTTTTATAAAAAACATGTTCATATCAGATATTGATCTATATATGTATTCGTTTAATCAACTGTTATTGTCAACTAAGTTGTAGTTTGTGAACAAATTACATATTTCATATAGTGATAACATTATAAATACGGTCAAACCTGTATTTAACAGTCACTCAAGGGAAAGAGCAAAAATGACCCCCTTAAGGCTGATGGCTGCTTTTTTACAAGTTGGTTAAAAGTATTGTTAATAGAAAATATGGCTGTTTAAGACAAGTGATTGCTTAATAGAGGTGATCACTTACATGTACACAGGATTGACTGTATATGAAAGTCCATATTGAACAAAAAATAATTAACATTACATATACTTTATATGTAGCTGATGGTATGAGTTAAGTCCTTTTAATTTATAAATCATTGGATGATATTTAACTATTGCGATGCGGTAATGGAATGGATAGTTTTGGACGCTCACGCAAAAGGTTACTGGTTAGGTCCCTGCCCGACCCGATGACTCTCATAAAACAACACTTACAACTGGTTTTACTTAGGAAGCCGACTCGATAGCGGTTCATATAATCTACAAGCTTTCATCGAAATCGAGTTAAAGTAAATAATGTTTAAACTAAACTGGCATACTAATATAAAGAACATTTGACAGTTTTCGCCACAAATTGCAAATAATGGTACCAAAGTCATGTCCATTTAAACAGTTAACTAAAAACATTTCAACCTCCAAATTAGAAACGATATTAAAGGCCTCGCCGCCCCAGTATTTGGACACCATACTGTTACAGTTTTGATCTGAACTTAATAGTCAGTACAGTTAAATGAAAATATAATAAAATTTCCATATGACGTTCTAAAAGGATAAAATAACAACACAAAGTCAACAATAAAAATACCCACAAAATACACCTGCCTAAAGCTGGTGGTATTTTATTATGTGTCTGCTTAAGTGTGAGCATGCAGAAAAATACCAGCAGACGTAAATTAGAAACCTTTAAAGGGACACACGGCAATGCCAAGACCGATTTTACACAAGATCATACGTCATATCAGTTAATACATGTGACGTTACGTCAGATGTTGGCTTACATTGCCAAAAGGGTCGTACTCAATTTTAAATTATCGTCATTTATCGGAACAAATGAATAGATATTTCAAATATATACCATCACATTGAGTTTTTTTTAAATACAAAATAAAAAAAAAGTTATGTATTTATAATATTAAGCAAAAATATGTCACATAACGTCAAAAACGTCAAAAAGGGTCACCGTAAGATGTAACAAAAAAAAAAAAAAATAAATCCGATGATGAAAAACGCATGAATAATGATTCCGTGCTATGTTTTCTCGCTTATAATCCGTTATTTGGCGTGTTGTCGAGAGTTCTAACTGACATAACAATTTCAAATCGAAAATCAGTACAGGTGATAAACAAGAAGCGAAAGGCACGATATAGAAAAATAAACGTTTTTTTTCTTTCATCAACTCGCTATGTAAAAATCATATTTTAAATGTTTTCTGTATATTCTTTTTACTCTGTTTCTCAATAAAAAGAGTTCTTTATATCAGTTTAATGAAAATCTATTTAAGAGAAGTAAAAGAATTAAGTTTCTGTATATACCAAATGAAATTATATATCTCGCCGCGATGTAACATCTATCAAATTATTGAAAAAAATAAATTGTAACAAAGTTTGTCGTATTTTTGACAGTTTCTCACTGTTGTTAATTGTTAATTGATATACTGGTTTAAAAGTTCTATTTTTTTGTTGAAGATGATGTTAGTGTATATAACGTATGTCGTCCGATATGATTTTAGTGTTATTTTCCCTACATGTATATCTAGCCATAATGTAACGCAGTAAAATCAAGAAGCGTTAACTTCATTTTCGACAGACATTTAAAGTGCAATTATTAGAGATCGTTGTTTATTTCGTCGATAGTAATACTTTCGCCATATCAATGTTTTAATCTAGTCTGTTTTCTACATACTATTATACCATACCATACAATGATTCAATTAGCCAATCAATCAATCAATCAATCAATCAATCAATCAAGCAATCAATCAATCAATCAATCAATTAATAAGTCAACCAATAAATCCATATATTGAATATTCTTACGTTGCTGTATTTGAACGATATAATTATCAAACGGGATTAATTTTCACATGGCGTTTGCTTCAGCCTCCGAAAAGACTAAAGTTATTAAAGAGAGAAAAAAAATGAAAGAGAAAGAACGTTACATTAATTGTAACCATAAACGTTAGAACGTGTATTACACGTCAAAAAGGAAATTTAGAGAATAATTAGCAACTCTTCATAGATCCGATAAAGCGGTACGTGTCAGGGAAAACCGGACACAAGTACACATTTATTAAATCAAAGCACTGTAATGCTGATGGGGGCGGAGCATATAAGATGTAAAATGTCGCTATTGTTTTAGACAAACACGTCAGTTTGCATACGTTGAAGTAGAATAATCCCGATTACCTTTGATTCTTATACATGGTACAGAATCTACATGTTATATGCTTAACGTTGACTCTTTTCTCGAATATGTCAGAAACGTAACTGAATGGTTTGCCTTTGAAAGTGTATTTCTGCTATAGTAAGAATATTAACTTTTAAATTTGGCAAATGTCCAACTTCAAGATATTAGTTCAACTCAATGATATGAGATTTGTATCTTCAACTCAACTCGTGATATTTTCAGAGATGTCATGCTTTCTATCATAAACAGTATATATAAAATAGCAAAGTACTCTGAATCTAGCACGATGAATTCCACTTTGAGTCTTTATTGATTTCTCTAGCGCAACAGTGAAACAATTCGTTTAAAAGACGAAAAGTAGAAATGTGTATGTCGACATTGATAATAGATATATATGCTCTCCTGTATGATTTCGAGGAAATAAAGATATATATATATATTTATATTTTCTAGGGCCCTATATCACCCCGTAAACGGAACCGCACTAACCAAAATGTTATGGCGCCGATTTATAGACACATCTGGATGTTTGCGTATTTTCGCTACGGAAACACAAATGCTTTAACTCTTATCTGTTTAAGTAGAAATTATCTACCGTTCCAATTATTGGAAATATGTGAAATATTTACTAAATAATAAAAAAACAGCACTGACATTATTCATAACTCGATCAATCTCGAATTCTTTTTAGGAATACAAGTCTATTTTTAAACATTTGGGAGAAACCGCAAGTCACATGATCGACATTAGCATATCTCTATTTTTAGAACGAGTATTGATTGTTTATTGACATAAGCAAGGAGTATAGTTCCTTGGCATAAGGGACATATCTAGAAAAGTTTCGTTACCGTACACATTTTTAAAATGATAGAAAAAAGCGAAATCAAACTCCCGAATCAAGTACTTATTATCTGAAGTCCTTGCCGAAATATACGACTCTTTCAATGTGCATGTTGGCGATATAGTTCGTGACCTGGAATTTGATTTACAAGATGGCGTAATCTTTTGGTTCAGCGCGTCTGTATTCATGCGCTTTCATTCCTTTGTGCTGATTAATGCTACAGAATATAAACTTGGAATTTATACGATACGTAATTGTTTATAGGTATAAATCGTTGCTGTATGTTATTATATTAATATTTTCGTTGAAATAGGCGAATCTACTGTTTATAGTGAGTTCGAGAGCTTATCAGGTGGAACTATTTGATAAGTGGTTGTTAGGTCTGCATTAACACGAAACACGGTTGTAGATTTGCGGTATTGAAAATAAAATCATAATAGCTCTGAGAGCGGCTGCTAAAGCACCGCCCCCAAAAACCGAATAAATTTCAGGCAGTTTTTTATATGTCTGACAGCTAGATACAATCTACAGACGTTGGTCTTCTGCGCAGCATGTTGAAGTCATCGGTAATCATTTTACTATTTCAACATTCCTCAATGTAAAACAGACTGGGGAGGAAACCCACTTTCTTTAAACACATACTAAGCATTTTTCATATGTTTGATTTAACAATAAACTTTAGACGTCATCTCCACCATTGTAATAATAAAGTTATATACCGCATACACATCTTCATCAATATAACATGTATGTAGATTTATGTATGTCACCCGTACCGGTGCGGTTACTGTGACGCACACCGACCTGCTTCATTGGTTTTTCCTTTCTACATTTTATTTGCTTTGTGAGGCCCTGAGAAATAAAGAACTTTATAAGATTTTATCTTCCGTTTTAATCCATATTAATACTTTTGTACTGATTTGTATGTATGTAAATTTAAATGCAAAAATATGTTTAAACCAAATAAATAACCAAACGCTTATATGATGTCCATGCCGTCTATTGGCAAGCGCGATATATCAAGCGTTTATATATGAATCATGGGTGTGGTCAATACCGTGCACTGATTACATTTATACTAATTTGCATAATCAGAACGAATATTAGCACTGAATAAATTTTATCAAGTAAATTAAGAGACATACCACATATGTCAATTTATAATTAATTCGGTTTTTCACTGAATGTTAATGTTATATTGATCTCAAAGACTTCAGAATTTCCTGCAAAACACCGTTAAGTGTTAAGGGAAATATGAGAGACATGTGCACTAAGAAATGAATTAAAGGATTGGTAAGACTATATAAATTTGAGAATTTATGTATAAAAATGTTAACAAAATATAAAATGATGTAATGTTTCGATCTAAGTTTTTGGTCAAAATATCACAAATGTAGAATAATAACTCAGTAATACCGACATGAAACAAAAGTCTGAATGCATACTGGAATATAATATACCGAAAGAAACTGCTCACCCGCCACCAGACATATTATGTACCTGATATTTTAGGTATTTTTCTCAAAAAGAAATCAAAGCAATTTCCTTGAAATTTGGACTTGAGTATTGATTGATTGATTGATTGCATATTTAGCGTCCTTTTTATGCCATCGAGGGCTTAACCACGGTTTCCTGGGATTAACAAGTATTCGAGCACACCCCATCTCTGCAAGTAACTGATAACTTTCCCATTAGAATCAGTGGTGAGAGACGAATGATAATGAGACACAATGTCGTATATCAATCATCACGGTGACTGTTGTCGGGCGGGGGATTCGAACTCACAACCCCTGGATTGATAGTCAGACGCATAACCGACTGAGCTAATCGGGCCCGGCTGGCATTGAATAAGAAAGAGCATTAAGGCTGTAAAATGAATACATAATTGTTATATATTTCGTATATAATATAAGTTTAAATAAGGCTACTTAATATTTTGACGAAGATATTGAAAGTGAAAAGTGACGGGTTAGCTGTTCCGTTAAGTATCATTTCGTATTTACACCATTTATATATAAATAACATATTTATAAACACTTCTAAATTAAAAATCATCAAATATATCTGGTGCCCCTTTAAGCAATTGACGTTTACTGCAGAGCATGGGTACAAAAAACAGTAATTCAATATTTGTTACATTAAATCAAATTTACTTGACGCAGCATTTTCTCACCACGGATGACCTATTCCGCGTGTTTTAGATAAAGGGTCACTGGGTATTCTTATTTTCTGTGTTTTATTGTATGAATTTTTTTTTGTTGATGAAATTGTTTTCGTTTCAATAGTTTAACAGGATGCTTCATGCGTCACCAACACAAGTGATGAGACTAAAATTGGTTAAATGCATCGCAGTCATAAACAGATTGCGTAATAAGTGAGACAGCCTTAATGCATCAGTCTTTTTCGGAGCGTTTCAGTTAACATTTGTATTTACCAGTATTTGTTTTAGACAAGATTTCAGATTTAGCAGGTATGTTGTGTTGGTTTTTTTTTCAAAAGAAATTAATCCTTTTTTCGTAAATCATACTTATTTTTTCAGTCTATCCGTAACAAGAAACTGAGATATATCAAATAACTGTTTTATTATTTCAATTATATTTATTTATAAATATATATTCAATCATTTGTAGTAACTTAAAAATTCATATATAACAACGCGTTACAAAATTGGTGAGAGTTTCGGAATTAAACTATGAATCCAAAGTTGACGTAGGCATTGTCGTTTCAGTCACAAAACACGTGATGTGTTACTCAGTTGTGATTGTGAAGTAATTTTAATTTCCGTTAAGAACGGCGCGTAAAATTTCATGTAAACAAATTGACTTTACGGTGATTGAATATTTGTTATTGACAATGTTGTGTCGGAGCGCTTGGACGTTATGAAAATCTTAAGATTGACAAGTAAGCGAAACGTCAATCCAATTGAAATCGCAAAAACTCTCACCAATTTCGCAACGCATTGTATAATGTAATATTCTGATTCAGGAGTGTAATAAATCGAACAAATTAAACGGTGTAAAATGAACATTTTGTATTTTTTAGATTCTCAAAGTAAACTTTCAAGCTATTTCCTGTTTTTTTCCGAATATTAAATTGGAGTTACTTAAAATCGTTAATTGTAATATGTTGCGACGCTTACGAAACAAATACTGCAAATGTTGCAACATATCTTATGAGTGATAAAAATATGTTAAAGGCGTGCTCATTTATTAATAATTGTATTAATCATATTAACGAAAATAACATTTTACTCAATAAAACCTCGTTAAGTATAATAATTTATATTAACTGATTCGTTCACTGAATTTAATTTCAAGTTTTAAAGATTCAAGATTCAAATACTTTATTTAGTAATTTAAACATATAATGTTTCTCATTACACACAAATTCAGATAATAAATGTAACACATGACACGCAGATAATAGATCAATATTATGTTATATTTTATTAAATTAGAAAATTACGTTATTTCAATACATGTTTATTTTGATAGTTTCTGAGGTTGGACAAATATAAATTAAATATTTAAATACTTTGTCAAATATATACTTAAGTAGATCAACATAACAAGATAGATGTATATATTATGTATTTTGATTGTACAAGGAATTGCGAGCACTAAAAACTTTATAAATAAACTTACACAAATTTAACAAGACAGAATACTTCTTACTGTATTAACTCAGTGATTTTATCTTACTTGGCCGTTTATAATAATATGATTTAATAAAGCTTTTACGGATATCCTGATAACTAAGACATTAGCACAAAATGGTATTCATCTTCTATGTCGTAATAGTTACAAAGAGTGCAATAATGCAAGTGACGTTAAATTCTGTTTTGTGCATAACGACCGGTTTAACCATCAACTGATGTGAAGATAATCTTAATCTTGACACAGAAATTCTTAATTTTCTTGGAAGCATATCTAAATAATTTTCGAATTCTATAGTAGTTTTTAACATTTTATAAGTACAAAGTGAACGACTGTTTTCAATTTTATTAAACCATTTAGAAATTTGTTTAAAGTTATCTAGAACTCTCTTTAAAAAAACAATATGGAAATTTAACAAATGTGTTTCATCAGTACTTAACGATATACGAAAATCCATAATCTTCCAGTAGGTTTTTGATGTTTTTTACCCAATTCTTACCACCTGTATTACAATCAATAAGTAATGAATTATATAAATATTTAACTATAATGTTATCAGATTTAACAATTTTTGTCCAGTATTTAATCATACGAACATATCTTTACAATGGGTATCTACCTAACTCTCCATATACACCAATATGACTTGTCGAGGTTTTAACATTTAATAAATATTTATAAATTTTCAGATGAATTCTTTCGATTTCTTTTTGATTAGAAAATCCTCATATTTCGCAGGCGTAATTAAGTGTTGAGTCAACAAAGGCATCAAATAATTTACAGGCAGTTTTAGGTTTTAATGTATATTTACGATTATTTTCCAGTAAAATGTTTAATACTTTGAGACCCTTTCCAGCCAATGCTTCCTGATTAAGAGAATAATTACCGGTATAATTGAAAACAGTACCCAGAAAATTAAAATCATTCACTACTTCTAAAGGTTGATTATTAAAAGCCCAATTTTCATCGCTTTTTAAAGGACCCCGTTTTCGAAATACAACAATCTTGGTTTTATCAGCATTTACCTCTGACCCCCCAAGTTTCACAATATTTATGTAAAAGATTAATACTATTTTGCTGATCAGTCGGATTTTTACAATGTACCTAATATCACCATATTATCAGCAAAAAATATGAAAATAAATGTAATGTTATCCAAGTTCATACCACAGTTTGCACCTTCGCAGAAATATAACTCTTGATCTTCTAAAAATAATGACACCAACAGGGGAAAAAGAACTTCCCTTTGCTTTAAACCGAAAGAGCGTTCCAAAAATTCGGAATAGGTGTTACATCTCTTAACACATTTTTTCACATTTGAGTATATGTCACGAATGATTCGTGACATTTTAGCATTAATACCCGATCGATTAAGTTTAAACCATAAACCATTTCGATAAATACTATCAAAAGCTTTCTTTAGGTCTACAAAGGCTCAAGCTAAGCGGTCATTTTCTAATAATACTTTTTGTATAATGGAATTAAGTACAAATATTGCATCAGCTGTCGACCTTCTACGTCTAAATCCAAATTGAGCGTCACTCACAATATTATTATTTTCAATCCAAGTATTAATTCGCTTATTCAAAATACCCGTACATATCTTAGATAAACAACTTAACTTATACCCCTGTAATTATTGACATCGTCCGGGTCATTTTTTTCTTATAAATAGGCACCATTATTGCTTCTGACCAATTATCAGAAAAATTACCAGAATAAAAAATACCGTTAAAAATATCAACAAAATGTGAAGCAAATACATATCACAAGATTCAATAAAATATTCATAAAGTAGTAGGTCACCAGCAAAGGCTTTTTTTTCTTTAAACTTGTCTAATACATGTTTCTATTTCTGACACAGTATTTGGCATATCGAGTTCTTCAAAAGATCAATTAGTTGAATTAAAATCATAATCATTACACAAAGTCTCAGCATCAGTATTTGATGTGCTTGGCAACTTCTCATTTAGATAATAACAATAATCATTAAAAGCTTCATTACTACTATAATTACTTTAACTAGATTTATTTTTATTTGAAAAAAGCTTCCAAAAATCTTTTGGTGTACCATGACGTAATATTTCAATATCTTTAATTTTGTTATATTTGTAACAGCGTTTTTTTCTTTCTAATAAGTGTCTTATAAGTCAACTTTAAGTTACACATTTCTATTCTATTTCCATTGCTTTTATATTTATCAAATTTATTTAAGGAATGGGTATACAATAGCTTCGCTTGCTTACATTCAAAATCAAGCCAATCAGCTTTCTTGCTAAACGACTTAACAGAACACGATTCATTTTTCATTATTTTATTTTTTTCTAAACAATTGCTGTGCAACGTCATTTATTTACTCCGAAAAGGTTGAAACACAAGTATTAACCATTTCTCTATTGCTAAAATTAACACCCTGGGTTATTGAATTTAAGAGTGGAATGTTGGATATAATTCCTCGCCTAAAATTGTATCTTAAATTATCATTCCATTTGATACTTGTAAAACATAATTATTTTGTTACTGCTGTATTATATACACTTTTAAATTTTACGCTGCATGATCTGACCATTCATAAAATGGTTCAATATGAAAATTATCAATACATATAAAATCATGTTCATGTAATAATAAGTAATCAATAACACTTGATCAGATATAATTAGCATACGTATAGGAACCAATTAAATGGTCGTCACCAAGTCTACCATTAGCAATACATAAAGCATTTGGTTTGCACGTATCTAATAGTTTCAACTCATATGAATAACAGGTATTGTCTATAGAAGCAAGATTACACGGTGTATCTGGGTAGAAGCCATCGTCATTTAGAAAATCAATTGTACGATCGCATACGATATAGTCCCGCCTTGTACCGTTACCATCTCGCGCGTTCCAGATACCACCGAGAAGCACTCGACCGTTAAGCTCATAAGTGTTTATATCATTTTGCAATAATAAAAATAAATCAATATATAAACGCCTGCAAGAAAAAAAACTATCAAAGTTAAAGAAATACTTATTTAATTTCAACCATATCCATGTATCAAAATGATTTTGTATTACTTCAATACCCTGCTTTATAGAGTCTCTTATGTAATCAACAATACCCCGCTACAGTGTCTAGCTCTTTTATTTTCGAATTTACGAAAATATTTAAAATGTGTATATCCATCAACTTTAAGATCAGAATTATTGTTAGCCCAAGTTTCATACAAGAAAATAATGTCAAAGTTCGATAACTTTTTAATGAAATCTGGACCTTCAAGTTTGTATCTCGTCAGTTCCATGATGTAACGCTCAGTCCAACCATAACGTTTCGCTTCTCCATCCCGTCATGCACTGGTCTGTCATTAATGTACAACGTGTCATAACTAAGCAATTCCGCCTTGTTATCACACTTCGCCGCCTTGATACTCGGAACCAGAGCCTTGCATCGCTCAGCAATTTCGCGAGGAAATTGCCCAAAGAAAAAACAAGTTTGTACCTTCAGTTCGCTGGACTACCTTTGTACGATTTCTTGGTCCTTAAACAGTGTGAATTTTGCCACAATTTTGCGCATTTGAACTGCACCACTGGATTTTGGACCCATAATACGCACACACTCAAACCGTATTTGTTCTACAATATACTGTGCTATTTTTAGTTTATCAATCATAAAGTCTCGTAATTTTGATTCAAGTTCGGCTCCTCTGTAATGTTCGCAAATAGTAAATTGTTTCGCATGGACTGCAATTGAGCGTATAACAATTCGTCCTGCATGCTTTTCTTGTCCTTTTGTAATTGGGTGATGTTATCCTGTGCCAACCCAAGCGAGAACACGATATTGTCAGCCCTATCACAGTAGCAGCATCAGGAGTAACTACATCATGTGATGGCGATGACTCGAACACTGAGCTTATCAATCGTAGAGACAGCATCATTCGCTTATTTTTATACTCTCACTGACACACACGCTGCAAATGCTTACATCACACCCGCCATTTCTAGGATTTTTTGAATGTGTAATTTCATTGTCACTACTTCTTTTGCGTTTATTGTTCTACTTTTTCGAACCCATTATATATAAATGTGATAAGCATAATCCCAAACAGTTTAGTCTACCTTGTAGCTCAAAATTTCCAGCCTAAATATTAAATAACTTGCACTAAACTTAATGCATAGTCTGTAGAACGGACCCAGCTCTCCCGATTTGGTTCGTTACATAGCTATGTTGGGAAAGCCACATTTGAGTACGTTGATTGGTCAGTTGCTTCAACTGAAAGTTTGAGTGACGTCACAGTTAAGTAAGCGTTCAATTGCTATAAATTGTAGGACAGGCAAAACATTCCCTGCGTTTTCACTGGAGGTTAATAGACCTGATTCAGGAGATATCAGAACATTTTGGCTATGTAAAAATACTTAATTGTCTGTTAGTGTCATATGCAAACTTAAGTAGCTCTACTTTATATTTTGACCTAGATATATGAAGTACAAAAGTGTTGGGTTCGCTGTTCTGTTCAGTATACTTTCAGACATTGTAGGAATCTAAACGACAGTACTAACTGCATTCACGTATGCATGGGGTTCTCTCTGATACTGTCAATCGTCTCGGCAGCTAGTTGTTGTTGTATGGTGTTTAGCGTCGCTTTCAACAATTTTTCAGTCATATCGCGACGGTGTCTACTTGAGACAATATTCTGAGCGCTGTCACACTGGAGTATCATGCCGCAGACACATGGTATGATACCCCACCCAGTCACATTATACTGACACCGGGCCGACCAGACCTAGAACTCTCCTCTAAATGCTGAGCGTCAAGCGAGGAACCTTCTAGTACCATTTTTAAAGCCTTTGGTATGACCCGGCTGGGGATCGAACCCACGACCTTCCGCATGCGAGGCGGACGCTCTACATATACCATTAGACCACACCGCGGTCTTCGGCAGCTAGAAAAATTTAGTTTATACTGTTTATTTTAACTCAATTGCGAAGAACGCTCAGAGCTTATATGAACCGATCTGGGTATTGCATTTTGAGATGCTTTGGGTCGGCCAACACTCTCTCCACTGCACGACAGTCATCAGTTACAAAAAATCGATGTATAATCATTCGACCAAATTGGCAGTCGCGGCAATTCATAGTTGATGACATTCTATGCGTCCGTTCATGTAAACGACAACAAAATAGCGGTGTCAACTATGCCTAGAAATAGAAGCATTAAGATATACGAATTAATTATCTTCTGAAATTATGAGCCTGAGCCTAACAGATATATAAGTCTCTGGAATATTGGCTTGTAAAATTGTAAATATTTAAGGGAAAAGGGAAATAACTTGATGTGTTTATCTGACTGATTAAATCAAACTATCATTCGGTTCAGTTTAAATATCAATCAATTACTGTTATGTTTTATTTGTTTGGGCAGAATCGCCAAAGATGACGAAAACAAACGAGAGCAACCACTGCTATAAAATCTTCAGAAAGATACAAGCCAAGAGTATCGAGGAAGACGACCTTGGAAAAGCCAAATCATTTAGAATATGCAGCATTGCGAGGCCGCACATGCGCGGTTTTCACACGTCATGGTTTTGTTTCTTTATTGCGTTTACTGCTTGGTTTAGTATCCAACCACTCATACCGACAATAAGAAAGGAGCTAGGTCTCTCTAAAACAGAAGTAGCACAATCCGGTATTGCGAGTATTTCAGCAGCAGTTCTTGTTCGTGTCGTCGTTGGTCCATTGTGTGACAAATACGGTCCAAGGCGAGCAATGTCTGGATTGCTGCTCATTGGTGCTACACCACTTGCTTTGTCGGCTCTCATAAAGAATGGAATAGGTTTGATTATAGTTCGCTTTTGTATTGGTATTCTTGGAGGAACATTTGTACCTTGTCAATTCTGGACGTCAGCCATGTTTAACGTAAAGATTATTGGCAGTGCCAATGCCATTACTGGAGGCTGGGGTAACTTCGGAGGAGGGTTTAGTTTCCTTCTCATGCCGGCATTGTTTGAATTGGTCAAGATATGTGGTGCGGACGAATTCCTTGCTTGGAAAATTGCTCTTGTTATTCCAGCTGTCATTGTTATTGCGTTCGGTGAGTATGATATTATTAGATGATATTTATCATTATAAAGTAACTATTTAAGTGACTTAAATACAGCGACTGGTAGGCTCTTCCCATTTCATCTATCCGTAAACTTTCATTCTCTTCCACTTTTGTCTCTCAGTTAACTTATATTCTCTGCTGCTTTCGTCTCTTTATTAATTTTCATTATTTGCCACTTTCGTCTCTCGGTTAACTTTTATTCTCTGCCACTTACGCCCTCTGTTAACTTTCAATCTCTTCCACTTTTGTCTCTCCGTAACTTTCATTCTCTGCTTTTTTTGTCTCTCCGTTAACTTTCATTCTCTGCCACTTACGTCTCTCCGTTAACTTTCATTCCCCTCCTCTTTCGTTTCTCCGTTAACTGTTATTCTCTGCCACTTTCGTCTCTCCGTTATCTTTCATTGTCTGCAACTTTTGTTTCTCCGTTAACTTTCATTCTCTGCCACTTTCGTCTCTCCGTTACTTTTAATTCTCTGCCACTTACGTCTCTCCGTTACTTTTAATTCTCTGCCACTTACGTCTCTCCGTTAACTTTCATTCTCTTCCACTTTCGTCCCTTTGTTAACTTTTATTCTCTGCCACTTTCGTCTCTACGTTAACATTCATTGTTTGCCACTTTCGTCTTTCCGTTATCTTTCATTATCTGCTGCTTTTGCCTCTTTGTTAACTTCCATTCCTTACACTTTCGTCTCTCCGTTAACTTTCATTCTCTTCAACTTTTGTCTCTTCGTAACTTTTATCTTTTTGCCACTAACGTTTTTCTGTTTACTTCAATTCTCTGCCACATACGTCTCTCCGTTAACATTTATTCTCTGCCACTTTAGTCTATCCGTTTACTTTTATTCTCTTCCACTTTCGTCTATCCATTAACTTTCATTCTCTGCCTCTTTCGTCTCTCTTTTATCTTTCTTTTTCGGCCACTAACATGTCTCCATTAGCTTTTATTGTCTGCAACTTTCTTCTCTCCGTTTACTTTTATTCTCTGTCATTTTCGTTTTTTCCGTTTACTTTTGTTCTCTGTCGTTTTCGTCTCTCGGTTAGCTTTCATTTTCTGCCACTTACGTCTTTCCGTTAACTTTTATTCTCTGTCACTTTCTTCTCTCCGTTTACCTGTATTCTCTGTCATTTTCGTCTCTCCGTTAACTTTTATTTTCTGCCACTTTCTTCTCTCCGTTTACTTTTATTCTCTGCCACTTTCTTCTCTCCGTTTACTTTTATTCTCTGCCACTTTCTTCTTTCCGTTTACTTTTATTCTCTGTCATTTTCGTCTCTCCGTTAACTTTTATTCTCTGCCACTTTCTTCTCTCCGTTTACACGTTTACTTTTATTCTCTGCCACTTTCTTCTCTCCGTTTATTTTATTCTCTGCCCATTTCATCTCTCCATTTACTTTTATTCTCTGCCCATGTCGTCTCTCCATTATCTTTCATTCTCTGCCACTAACGTATCTCCGTTAACTTTCATTCTCCGCCACTTTCTTCTCTCCGTTTACTTTTATTCTCGGTCATTTTCTTCTCTTCGTTTACTTTTATTCTTTGTCACTTTCTTTTCTCCGTTAACTTTTATTCTCTGCCACTTTCGTCTCTCTGTTATCTTTCATTCTCTGCCACTAATGTATCTCCGTTAACTTTCATTCTCTGCCACTAGTTTGTCTCCGTTAACTTTCATTTTCTGCCACTTTCTTCTCTCCGTTAACTTTTATTCTCTGCCACTTTCTTCTTTCCGTTTACTTTTATTCTCTGCCACTTTCTTCTCTCCGTTAACTTTTTATTCTCTGCCACTTTCGTCTCTCCGTTATCTTTCATTCTCTGTCACTAATGTATCTCCGTTAACTTTCATTCTCTGCCACTTTCTTCTCTCCGTTTACTTTTTTCTCTGTCATTTTCTTCTCTCCGATTACATTTATTCTCTGCAACTTTCTTCTCTCCGTGAATTTTTATTCTCTGCCACTTTCGTCTCTCTGTTATCTTTCATTCTCTGCTACTTACGTATCTCCGTTAACTTTTATTCTCTGCCACTTTCTTCTCCACGTTAACTTTCATTCTCTTCAACTTTCATTTCTCCGTTAGCTTTTTTTTTCTCTGCCACTTTCTTCTCTCCGTTAACTTTTATTCTCTGCCACTTTCTTCTCTCCGTTAGCTTTTTTCTCTGCCACTTTCTTCTCTCCGTTTACTTTTAATTTCTGTCACTTTCGTCTCTCCGTTAACTTTCATTCTCTTCCACTTTCGTTTCTCCGTCAACTGTCATTCTCTTCCAATTTCTTCTCTCCATTAACTTTCATTCTCTTACACTTTCGTCTCTCCATTAACTTTCATTCTCTTACACTTTTGTCTCTCCATTAACTTTCATTCTCTTCCATGCCACTTTCGTATTTACGTAAACTTTCATTCTCTGTCATTTTCGTCTCTCTGTTTACTTTCATTCTCTGCCACTTTCGTCTTTCCGTTAACTTGTACTCTCTGTCAATTTAGTCTCTCCGTTTACTTTCATTCTCTGCCACTTTCGTCTCTCCGTTAACTTTCATTCTCTGCCACTTTCGTATTTCCGTTTACTTTTATTCTTTGCCACTTTCTTCTCTTCGTTTACTTATATTCTCTGCCACTTTCGTCTCTCTGTTAAATATCATTTTCTGCCACTTACGCCTCTCCTTTTATTTTTTTTAACATCAGAACCGATCACGTTTTGCATATGAGACATCGATCATGATAGTCAGAATGTATTGAACATAAAGCATAGAACAATTGTTTTGTTTCCTGAATTGTAGGTTGTATTTTAGGTTAACGGTAAACATCATCTTAACGTGTAACTATGTAATGGCAATTTAAGAAAAGTTTGTATGTTACAGTGAGTATTATCCATCCAACAAGATTGCATCTATTGTCATATTGTATATACTCTATTTATACACTATTCAACTTTTATAATCGGTTTTCTGGATTTATTGATATTTTGTTAACACGAATTTCATATTTTAATCGACAAATAAAACTTTTCGGAAAATATGCCCAATTAAATCGCTCATTGAATTACAAATTTACAGTTTCGAAATGTCAATAAATCCAGGCGACGGATTATGAAAGTGGAGAAGTGTTTACCTGTAATATACGTTGCTAGGAAAAACATTTTCTTTTCAATTTATCGTTAATACTCTTTACTTGCATTGCCCCCACCCATGTTTTACAGCAACCCGCTTGTTTATTCTAAAATATTTATTGAAGGTGTAATCATTATATGGACCTCCGATGACTGTCCACAAGGTGATTGGTCGCTGAGGCAGCTACCAAGCAAGACCATGATTTTTCCGGAGAAGGTAACGTATGAAGAGTCCTCTTGTGAAAATGAACAAGATGATATAAACGCTGTTGAAGCCGAGAACCAGGGTTATGCTAACAAAGCATTTGAGCAAATCGAAAATGGTAAGCTATTACCAAAAATTCAATATTAACAGACAATGTTTTCTTCCAAGTTTTGTTTACATATCAGAGAGTTCAAATCGGTTGAGAAAAGGACGGTATGCAAGAGAGAGGAGTTATGTGTTAAAAATTAAAATCGTATTCATCCACAATATATTGAGGATCTTACACTGGTATTCGTTTACTGTTGAATTTATTAAACAAGCTAAAACTATATTATGCGAAGCTCTGCTCATCTTCATCAAAGGGTAATTCATTTAATGAATATGCATGAGGTATCTAATGTGTGGCATTGCTCAGACAACACTTCAATTAGCTTGGACAAATTATATAGCATGTGAGTAGTCATGAATCCTTAACTGGATCCTACTCATATAAAGCTATCACTTCATGTATGTAAATTTGTCCACCCTGTCCACGTGTGTTGCATGTAATTCCATAGTATATAAGTCAATGTATTGGCTTGGCAGAGGCCTTGATATTGTATCTATGGTTTGCATTGTAGCTAGGCGCACTCGCCGTAGTCTGGTCTATACATTTATGTCTTGGTTATTCACAAATAATTATCTCCATATAAATATCATGCATTGTGAATGAGCATCTGAAAAGATCCCAAAAATCGTAAATCCGTTGTTGTGAATTGAATTAACTCCCTTTATGAAATTGAACATATATGAATTTACTGTATTTATATAATCCAACGAGTTTATAAATCTGTCCGTAAATTTGTCCAGTTAAGGATTCATGACTAATCACATGGAACCCTACATTTATATAATTTTATCTTTTAGATAAAAACACAATTTCTACGATAGATGTAGAAAACAAGAGCGCTCCATACCTGCATACAAGCATGGAAAAAGGTTAGTTAATAAGCACATTATTAACGAATGTTCAACAATTAAAGCACTAAAATATACCATGAACGAGCCAAATGTAGCCAATTTCCGCGAATGTAACATATGTCCCTGCATGTTCTAGTCTGTAGAATGAACCCAACTGTCCCAATTAGGTCTGTTAAATAGCAATGTTGGGAAAGCCACATTTAAGAATGTTGATTGGCCAGTTCCCTCAACTGTTTAAAAGACGTCACAGTTTAGTGAGCGTTCAGCTGGCATGAATTGTGGTACACAAGTAAAAATGCCACGTATGTTTACCATATATTTTGTCCAACATATGTTAAACATACGTTTAACTATGTTTTACATGCGTTTTAGTTAACATACGTTTCAAAACATACGTTTAACATACGTAAAGAAACATATGATAATCAGAAACACACGTTAAACATACGTTTACAGAAACATATGTTAAACGTATGTTAAACGTGCGTGGTACTATTTCCAAGATAAATCAAAATGTATTCAAACGTATGTTAAACGTGCGTGGTACTTTTTTCATGAAAAAACGTACGTATTGGAACATATGTTGAACGTACGTGAAACATATGTTTGCCATACGTGGTACTATTTATATGAATAACGTACCTATTGTAACATACAAAAAAATATGATTGTATGTTTAAAGCGCGTGGTATTATTTATATGTGAACGTATGTTTAACATACATTAAACGTATGGCCTGAAACGTATGTTAAACGTGCGTGGTACTATTTATATGTGATTTGGTATAATATATAGAGGGTATTTGTTTGGTTTGGTATAAGATTAGAAGGTATTTGTTAGGTTTGGTATAAGCTATAGAAGGTATTTGTTTGGTTTGGTATCATATATGGAGGGTATTTGTTTGGTTTGGTGTAAGACAGAGAGCATATTAGTTTGGTTTGGTATAATATGTAGAGGATAATGTTTGGTTTGGTGTAATATTTAGAGGATATTTGTATGGTTTGGTGTAAGATATAAAGGATATTTGTTAGGTTTGGTATAAGATATAAAGGTATTTGTTAGGTTTGGTATCAGATATAAAGGGTATTTGTTTGGTTTGGTGTAAAATATAGAGGATATTTGTTTGGTTTGGTGTACGATATAGAGGATATTTGTTTGGTTTGATGTACGATATAGAGGGTATTTGTTTGGTTTGTTGTACGATATAGAGAATATTTGTTTTGATTGGTGTAACGTATAGAGGATATTTGTTTGGTTTGGTGTACGAAAAATAGGATATATGTTTGATTTGGTGTACGATATAGAGGGTATTTGTTTGGTTTGGTGTAACATAAAGAGGATATGAGGTTTGGTTTGGTGTACGATATAGAAAATATTTGTTTGGTTTGGTGTACGATATAGAGGATATTTGTTTGGTTTGGTGTACGATATAGATGGGTATTTGTTTTGTTTGATGTAAGATATAGAGGATAATTGTTTGGTTTTGTGTACAATATAAAGAATATTTGTTTGGTTTTGTGTACGATATAGAGGGTATTTGTTTGGGATGGTGTAACATATAGAGGATATTTGTTTGTATTGGTGTAAGATATAGAGGGTATTTGCTTGGTTTTGTGTAACATATAGAGGTTATTTGTTTGGTTTGGTGTACGATATAGAGGATACGTGTTTGGTTTGGTGTACGATATAGAGTGTATTTGTTTGGCTTGGTTTAAGATATAGAGGATATTTGTTTGGTTTGGTGTACGATATAGAGGATAATTGTTTGGTTTGGTGTACGATATAGAGGATATTTGTTTGGTTTGGTATAAGATATAGAGTGTATTTGTTTGGTTTGGTTTAAGATATAATGTGTATTTGTTTGGTTTGGTATAAGATATAGAGGTTATTTGTTTTGTTTGGTATAAGATATAGAGGTTATTTGTTTGGTTTGGTATAAGATATAAAGGATATTTGTTTGGTTTGCTATAAGATATAGAGGATATTTGTTTGGTTTGGTGTAAGATATAGAGTGTATTTGTTTGATTTGGTGTAAGATATAGATGGGTATTTGTTTGGTTTGATATAAGATATAGAGGATATTCGATTGGTTTGGTGTAAGATATAGATGATATTCGATTGGTTTGAATTAAAATATAGAGGATATTCGATTGGTTTGGTGTAAGATATAGAGGATATTCAACTAATTTGGTGTAAGATATAAAGGACATTCGATTGGTTTGGTGTAACGTATAGAGTGTATTTGTTTAATTTGGCGTCAGATAAAGAGGGTATTTGTTTGGTTTGGTGTATTATATAGAGTATACTTGTTTGGTTTGGTGTAAGATATAAAGGATATTTGTTTGGTTTGGTGTAAGATAAAGAGGGTATTTGTTTGGTTTGGTGTAACGTATAGTGGGTATTTGTTTAATTTGGCGTAAGATAAAGAGGGTATTTGTTTGGTTTGGTGTATTATATAGAGTATACTTGTTTGGTTTGGTGTAAGATATAAAGGATATGTGTTCGGTTTGGTGTAACGTATAGAGGATATTTGTTTGGTTTGGTGTATTATAAAGAGTATACTTGTTTGGTTTGGTGTAAGATATAAAGGATATTTGTTTGGTTTGGTGTAACGTAAAGAGGATATTTGTTTGGTTTGGTGTAAGATAAGGAGGGTATTTGTTTGGTTAAGTGTATTATACAGAGGTTATTTGTTTGGTTTGGTGTACAATATAGAGAATATTTGTTTGGTCTGAATTCGATAAAGTGGTTATTTGGTTGGTTTGGTGTAAGATATAGAGGATATTTGTTTGGTTTGGTGTACGATATAGATGGGTATTTGTTTTGTTAGATGTAAGATATAGAGGATATTTGTTTGGTTTGGTGTAAGATATAGAGGATGTTTGCTTGGTTTGGTATCAGATATAGGGGGTATTTGTTTGGTTTGGTATCAGATAAAGATGGGTATTTGTTTGGATTGGTGTAACATATAGAGGATATTTGTTTGGTATAGTGTAACAAATAGAAGATATTTGTTTGGTTTGGTGTACGATATAGAGGATATTTGTTTGGTTTGGTATCAGATATAGAGGATATTTGTTTGGTTTGGTATAAAATAAAGAATGTATATTTTTTGTTTGGTATTAGATATAGAGGATATTGGTTTTGTATGATGTAAGATATAGAGGGTATTTGTTTTGTATGATGAAAGATATAGAGTGTATTTGTTTGGTTTGTTGTTAGATATAGAGGATATTTGTTTGGTTTGGTGTAATATATAGAGGATATTTGTTTGAGTTGGTATAAGATATAGAGGATATTTGTTTGGTTAGGTATAAGATATAGAGTGTATTTGTTTGGTTTGACGTAAGATATAGATGGGTATTTGTTTGGTTTGATATAAGATAAAGAGAATATTCGATTGGTTTGGTGTAAGATATAGAGGATATTCGATTGGTTTGATGTAAAATATAGAGGATATTCAATTGGTTTGGTGTAAGATATAGAGGATATTCGATTGGTTTGATGTAAAATATAGAGGATATTCAATTGGTTTGGTGTAAGATATAGAGGATATTCGATTGGTTTGGTGTTAGATATAGAAGATATTCGATTGGTTTGGTGTAACGTATAGAGTGTATTTGTTTAATTTGGCGTCAGATAAAGAGGGTATTTGTTTGGTTTGGTGTATTATATAGAGTATACTTGTTTGATTTGGTGTAAGATATAAAGGATATATGTTTGGTTTGGTGTAAGATAAAGAAGGTATTTGTTTGGTTTGGTGTAACGTATAGTGGGTATTTGTTTAATTTGGCGTAAGATAAAGAGGGTATTTGTTTGGTTTGGTCTATTATATAGAGTATACTTGTTTGGTTTGGTGTCAGATATAAAGGATATTTGTTTGGTTTGATGTAACGTATAGAGGATATTTGTTTGGTTTGGTGTAAGATAAGGATGGTATTTGTTTGGTTAGGTGTATTATACAGAGGTTATTTGTTTGGTTTGGTGTACATTATAGAGAATATTTGTTTGGTCTGGTGTACGATAAAGTGGGTATTTGGTTGGTTTGGTGTAAGATATAGAGGATATTTGTTTGGTTTGGTGTACGATATAGATGGGTATTTGTTTTGTTTGATGTAAGATATAGAGAATATTTGTTTGGTTTGGTGTAAGATATAGAGGATGTTTGTTT
Source organism: Panopea generosa (assembly GCA_029582155.1). NCBI lineage: Eukaryota > Metazoa > Mollusca > Bivalvia > Adapedonta > Hiatellidae > Panopea > Panopea generosa. The sequence continues at coordinate 41,460,288 of CM055904.1, forward strand.
GGTTTGGTATAAGATATAGAGGGTATTTGTTTGATTTGGTATAAGATAAAGATGGGTATTTATTTGGTTTGGTGTAACATATAGAGGATATTTGTTTGGTTTTGTGTACAATATAAAGAATATTTATTTGGTTTGGTGTAAGATATAGAGTGTATTTGTTTGGTATGGTTTAAGATATAGAGGATGTTTGTTTGGTTTGGCGTAAGATATAGAGGATGTTTGTTTGGTTTGGCGTAAGATATAGAGGATGTTTGTTTTGTTTGGTATATGATATAAAGGGTATTTGTTTTGTTTGGTATAAGATAAAGATGAGTATTTGTTTGGTTTGGTGTAACATATAGAGGATATTAGTTTGGTTTGGAGTACGATATAGAGGATATTTGTTTGGTTTGGTGTACGATATAGATGGTATTTGTTTGGTATGGTGTAACATATAGAAGATAATTGTTTGGTTTGGTGAACGATATAGAGAATATTTGTTTGGTTTGGTATATGATATAGAGTCCATTGTTTGGGATTGGTTTCAGATATAGAGGATATATGTTTGCTTTGGTATGATATATAAAGGTTATTTGTTTGGTTTGGTATAAAATAAAGAGTGTATTTGTTTGGTTTGGTTTCAGATATAGAGGGTATTTGTTTCGTTTGGTGTAAGATATAGAGGATATTTGTTTGGCTTGGTATAAGATATAGAGTGTATTTGTTTGGTTTGGTTTAAGATATAGAGGATAATTGTTTGGTTTGTTGTAAGATATAAAGGTTATTTGTTTGGTTTGGTGTACGATATAGAGGGTATTTGTTTGGTTTGGTGAACGATATAGAGGATATTTGTTTAGTTTGGTATAAGATATAGATGATATTTGTTTTGTTTGGAATAAGATATAGATTATATTTATTTCGGTTGATTTAGACTAAAGAGGATATTTGTTTGGTTTGGTGTACGATATAGAGGATATTTTTTTAGTTTGGTCTAAGATATAGATGATATTTGTTTTGTTTCGAATAAGATATAGATTATATCTATTTGGGTTGATATAAGATAAAGAGGATATTTGTTTGGTTTGGTGTACGATATAGAGAATATTTGTTTGGTTTGGTGTCATATATAGATGATATTTGCTTGGTTTGGTGTAATATATAGAGGATATTTGATTGGTTTGGTGTACGATATAGAGAATATTTGTTTGGTTTGGTGTCATATATAGATGATATTTGCTTGGTTTGGTGTAATATATAGAGGATATTTGATTGGTTTGGTGTACGATATAGAGAATATTTGTTTGGTTTGGTATAAGATATACAGGATATTTGTTTGGTTTGGTGTACGATATAGAGAATTTTTATTTGGTTTGGTATAAGATATAGAGGATATTTGTTTGGTTTGGTGTACGATATAGAGAATATTTGTTTGGTTTGGTGTAATATATAGATGATATTTGTTTGGTTTGGTGTAATATATAGAGGATATTTGTTTGGTTTGGTGTACGATATAGAGAATATTTGTTTGGTTTGGTATAAGATATAGAGGATATTTGTTTGGTTTGGTGTACGGTATAGAGAATATTTGTTTGGTTAGGTATAAGATATAGAGGACATTTGTTTGGTTTGGTATAAGACATTGAGTGTATTTGTTAGGTTTGATGTAAGATAAAGAGGATATTTGTTTAGTTTGGTGTCATATATAGAAGGTATTTGTTTGATTTGGTGTAATATATAGAGGGTATTTGTTTGGTTTGGTGTAAGATATTGAGGATATTTCTTTGGTTTGGTGTAAGATATAGAGGATATTTGTTTGGTTTGGTGTACAATATAGAGGATATTTGTTTGGTTTGGTGTACGATATAGAGGATATTTGTTTGGTTTGGTTTAATATACAGAGGGTATTTGTTTGGTTTTGTGTAATATATAGAGGATATTTGTTTGGTTTGGTGTAAGATATAGAGTGTATTTCTTTGGTTTGGTGTAAGATAAAGAGGATATTTGTTTGGTTTGGTGTAATATATAGAGGGTATTTGTTTGGTTTGGTGTAATATATAGAGGATATTTATTTGGTTTTGTGTAAAATATAGAGGATATTTGTTTGGTTTGGTATCCGATATAGAGGTTATTTGTTTGGTTTGGTGTAAGATATAGAGCATATTTGTTTGATTCGGTGTAATATATATAGAGTATTTGATTGGTTTGATGTACTATATAGAGGATATTTGTTTGGTTTGGTGTAATATATAGAGGTTATTTGTTTGGGTTGGTATAAGATATATAGAATATTTGTTTGGTTGGTATAAGAGATAGTGGATATTTGTTTGGTTTGGTATAAAATATAGATAATATTTGTTTGGTTTGGTATAAGATATAGAATGTATATGTTTGGTTTGGTATAAGATATAGAGGATATTTGTTTGGTTTGGTGTAAGATATAGAGGTTATTTGTTTGGTTTGGTGTAAGATAAAGAGGGTATTTGTTTGGTTTTGTATAAGATATAGATAATATTTGTTTAGTTTGGTATAAAATAAAGAGGATATTTGTTTGGTTTGGTGTAATATATAGAGTGTATTTGTTTAGTTTGGTGTAAGATATAGAGGTTATTTGTTTTGTTTGGTGTAAGATATAGAGGTTATTTGTTTGGTTTGGTGTAAGATATAGAGGATATTTGTTTGGTTTGGTGTAATATATAGAGGGTATTTATTTGGGTTGGTATAAGATGTAGAGGATATTTGTTTGGTTTGGTGTAATATATAGAGGGTATTTGTTTGGTTTGGTAGAAGATATAGAGGATATTTGTTTTGTTTGGTGTACGATATAGAAAATATTTGTTTGAGTTGGTATAAGATATAGAGGATATTTGTTTGGTTTGGTGTAAGATAAAGAGGATATTGGTTTGAGTTGGTATAAGATATAGAGGATATTTGTTTGGTTTGGTGTAAGATATAGAGGATATTTGTTTGGTTTGGTGTAAGATATAGAGGATATTTGTTTGATTTGGTGTACGATATAGAGGTTATTTGTTTTGTATGATTTAAGATAAAGAGTGTATTTGTTTGATTAGGTGTAATTTATAGAGGATATTTGTTTGAGTTTGTATAAGATATAGAGTGTATTTGTTTTGTATGATGTAAGATATAAAGTATAGTTATTTGGTTTGGTGTAATATATAGAGGATATTTGTTTGAGTTGGTATAAGATATAGAGAGTGTTTGTTTTGTATGATGTAAGACATAGAGTGTATTTGTTTGGATTGGTGTAATATATGGAGAATATTTGTTTGGTTTGTAGTAATATATAGAGGGTATTTGTTTGGTTTGGTATAAGATATAGAGGATATTTGTTTGGTTTAGTATAGTAAATAGAGGATATTTGTTTGGTGTACGATATAGAGGGTATTTGTTTGGTTTGGTGTACGATATAAAAGGTTTTTGTTTGGTGCGGTGTACGATATAGAGGAGATTTGTTTAATTTGGTAGAAGATATAGAGGATATTTGTTTAATTTGGTATAAGATATAGAGTTTATTTGTTTGGTTTGGTGTAAGATCGAAATCAAATGATCAAGAAAAGTCATATTCTCAGGAGTAACTTGTAACGAATGAGAATATCAATTTTGGTGATCACGAGATGAAATATCATTTGATCTTACACCAAAACATACACATTTTCTGTTTTGTTTATTTTGACCCGAATTAGCCACTATATATAATTGGATTAAAAAAAACAACATTTTTTTTAAATAATGCTTTTTTATATAAATATACAAGGATTAAAAATATTATTAAAATATGTTCACAGTTTAAAACAGTGAAACAATCATAAAATGTCATATTTCTTTGTGCACATGGGGATATTGGAACATTTCCATGATTTATGCCAACTGACATCGGGAACTGTTTAAACAGTTTAAAGATGCGTAAAGCCGGGCCCGATAAGCTCAGTCGGTTACGCGTCTGACTGTCAATCCAGGGCTCGTGAGTTCGAATCCCCGCCCGGCAACAGTCTCCGTGATGATTGATATACGACATTGTGTCTCATTATCATTCGTCTCACCACTGATTCAAGTGGCAAAGTTATCAGTTACTTTGCGGAGGTCGGGTGTGCTCGAGTACTGGTTAATCCCAGGAAACAGTGGTTAGGTTAACTGATCGTCTGTTAGTCCTCGATGGCATAAAAATGACGCTAAATATTCAATCAGTCAGTCAAAGATGCTAAGTGATACCCTGCAACAAATTGGTAGAATTGTCAAAAATAAAGGAGGGCCATCGAACCATCAAAAATTGTGAAAGAGCAACCTGGTCAACCGCATGTTTTTTTTTCTATAGAGGACAACTATGGTAACAAGGCACTTTTAAAACCATTGGTAATATGTCCAGTGTTCCAGAAGTGTGTTTCTCAATATGTATAACAGTACAAAATTAATTGTTATGTGAGACGTATATTTCATAAAAAAATACATGTAGTAAACATAATTCTTATTGACAGAAGCACGTCTGGATGATGAAAAAGAAGGGCGGTTCTTCAAATACTTCTGGCTAGTTGTGACCGTTACGGTTCTTGTAATTCAATATGGCCTCTGCTTCGGGGTTGAAATCTCCGTCAACACAGTCATGAACCTGTACTTCCTGTACAAGTTTAAGAAGGATGGTTGTGTGGAAGAGGTACAAGACATAATGCAGACCAACGCTACAACAATTCTGACAACAAGTACGATCATTGCACCATCAGATGATCCTAACAAATGCAGCATCCTATCACAGAACACAGCAAGTCTTATTGCTTCTCTCTTCGGTCTGATGAACCTGTTTGCAAGAGCTCTTGGGGGAATATTTTCTGATTTGTTGAGGAAGTACCTTCGCCTTCCCGGCCGTCTATTGGCGCACTTGATATGTATGACGGGAGAAGGAATATTACTCATGGTGTTCAGTCAAATGGAGACAATACCTAGCGCAATCAGTGCTATGATTACGTTCAGCTTGTTTGTACAGATGTCCGAAGGTACAACGTTCGCAATTGTTCCATATATTTACCCACGGCGAGTTGGTATCATTGCGGGACTCATAGGTGCCGGAGGGAATGCTGGTGCGTTGATTTGGAACACGCTATGGCTACAGATGGTTTTGGATGATCCTAGTCGCTGGTTTCTATTTTTAGGAATAGGTGTTTTGTGTGGAAGTGTACTGACATTGTTTATTCCAGTACAAGGGAAGCGAATCTGGAGTATATGCACCAGATAGATTATCAACACAACATATTCATATAGCAAATATTATATAAGATATGTATACATTAGAGTGTTTCTGTCGAATACTGTCACATATTCTCTATTAATATTTCTGCTCTCAGTACCCACTTTTATTTCGTAACGATACTTTTATAAAGGTTATCAATAAAACCCTAAAAAGTATTTTGTTCAATTTTCATTTTTAGTTATTGCATAAGAGTCCCTATTATAAAATAAAAAAATCATCTCAAATTAAATATTTCATAAGTTTACTCTTTCGGAAATATAAATACTATGTCAGCAATATCAAATGTTAGTTTAGTTTAGTTAGTTTAAACTTATCTATTTTACATCGACTGTGAAACAAGTTCACACAACTTAGACAAATGGGGCTCGAAGTTCTCGTGAGTAGAACCAGTACTTAGCATATGCGAAAAAGTGTCTGGCTCAAGGACACCACACATAACCGTTGTGGAGGACCGAACCCTCGCTCCTCCGGTCAAGGGTTAGGTGCTCTACAACTTCACCACTTCCCATTATTAAATTATCAAACCACGTTTATAGAAGGCTGTTTTAATTAAGCCTACAACACGGTTCTGACATTTAAAAAGTAAAACTGCCGTGTTTGTAACAGTCATATAACACTAAGTTGAACAGACTCAAGGAAATCCAGTTTACCGAAAAGCTGTTCGACCAAAGTGTGATACAATGTATAAAACTCATCTTAAAAGAACAAACTTCGTAACTCTATAAAAACATTCAATTGGGAAAACAATCTCATGTTTAGACCATGTACCCGTTGTACAGTCAGTTAAATTTGAACACTGTTACAACTGTTTGACGAGATGTGTCTAAAAGGCTCTTTGTCGAATGCCTTTTCAATATATCCAAACGGCTGCGTACGTTATTGGACATATGTGTTTTGTTTGAGATAAGATATCGTTGGTCAATGTTATTTATAATTGAATATGTGTATATTCAAAATATTGGTAATATCAACACTGACATCATCGCCGATGACGCCTAACATGACGTCAAAAGTTAAGAAAGCGTTGTCTGTGTCGAATTGTTTTTATATGTTTGTTTGCATTAGTAAACAACGTTGGGAACCTAAGTCTCGCGCACTTACTAAATTTAGTGCCGGGTCGTTGTTTCAAAAGCTTATAAAGTGACTTTTCGTTTTTCTATAATTGGTACGTTTGCACTCATCTTCTAGGTATAAGAGGCATCTATTTCATCCATATATAGATCAGTACGACCTACGCACTCTAATACCAAGAATGTCGGTGGGAACTACGAAATTTGCACATGTACCCAAAATGTTAAACGAATAATCACTTAATCATATTTTGCAACAACGTTCAGACGCTGTATTCAGCAGGTGCGATTGACGAAGGTTCTTACCCTTAGTAAAGTTTAATTTATACTTATTTAGTTTGCTTCGATTGTGAAACAAGTTCTTACAACTTAGGCAAATCACGCTCGAAGTCTTCCTGGTTAGAACGAGTACTCAGCATATGCGGAAAAGTGTCTTGCTCAAGTACACCACACATAGCCTTGGCCGAGAATCGAACCCACGACCCTCCGATCAAGGGTTCAGTGCTCTACCATTGGACCAAGCGTTCCTTAGTGAAGAGGAATAAACACGAAAATCTGATGTCTGCATCAGATAACGCATCTGTATGAAATACATTTTTAATTTTGGACAATCAAATATTCAGCAAGCTTTTCTTTTTTTTTTTCTTCTTTTTTTTTTCTAGTCATTTTTTTTTATAATTATATCATAGACACAACTTTTATTGCTTTCAAAGAACAATGTAAACTAATGAATCTGTCACTATAAATGTATCATTGTTGAATAATCATGTTTACTATCATTTCCTTATACAATATGTCACTGAGTGATGCATCATAGACACCATATGTGTTTTTCCATGAAAGTAGGCCGTTAAGATAAATATCGAGAAAGAAAATTCGAAATTATGTAAAAAAAATTAAATTTTACATTTCACATTTGTAACTTAACTGAAAAAAAATCATAACGTATATGCTGGTAGGTATTTGAGTTATTTGAGTATACATTTGAAATTTTTATGTTCTTGAATACATTTATGGTTCCAATGAGAATTTAAAAGGTTTCAAAACCACTTAAAATAAAAATGCCATTTAATGCTGACTGGGTACGCCATTATTTTGACGGATCATAAATTGCGACACTTTTTGCATAGTTTTCTCATATAATTAATCATGTACGATGCACTAAATAAAGTTATTTCAAATATCCATTTTTTTCTTCCTATTTTTTTCTTCTTATATTTAGGAGCGCACATTCAAACAACATCACAATAAATCTTAAACACAATTTTGAATAAACACACAAAATCTGACGGAGATTCTAATTTAAAGCTAATTGTGCAAACAATTTATGCGTGTATCGTATGATGTTTTCTTAAGAATATATGCATACATTTAAGTGTAGTTAATACACTGTATCAAACAAGTTTAGCCGCATTATAAGACTTGCGAATCCCAATTAAGATCAACAAAGGGTTCCTGCTAGCAGGTTTTCGTTACTCAGCCGTTATCCGATTCTACGTTTAATGTCATATAAGCAAAGATGTGCACACACAGAATTTTAATTACTGTCCTTAGTATTTCATGTCAACTGTCTGTTACAAAGGAGCTTAAATCTTACATGTGATGCTATCACAACCAGGCCCGATTAGCTCAGTCGGTTACGCGTCTGACTATCAATCCAGGGGTCGTGAGTTCGAATCCCCCGCCCGGCAACAGTCTCCGTGATGATTGATATACGACATTGTGTCTAATTATCATTCGTCTCTCACCACTGATTCAAGTGGGAAAGTTACGGAGACGGGGTGTGCTCGAGTACTGGTTAATCCCAGGAAACAGTGGTTAGGTTAACTGATCGTCTGTTAGCCCTCGATGGCATAAAAATGACGCTAAATATTCAATCAATCAATCTATCACAACCATTTGTACTGGCACATTCAATGATGAGTTAAAAGGGAGCTAACTCCAGATGTAATACTTTCATTTCATAATACTGAACTTTAAACAAATTGACCGAAATTAATCATCAAGCTTGACTTTTAGATATATTCATTTAAAAGAGATGTATTAAATTTGATGGTGTCTCACATAATACTTTTTGTAATTACTGTAATCTTGATTATTATCTCTCATCCTCCTATTATTACAACCATCATCAACTTTTCAACATAATATCATTCCTCTTTTTCTCCATCATCCTCTCCATCATTAGAACAATCCAGCTGACACTGCTTCCCACTCCCATCCTAGGGCTAACTATCATCAACAATCTCCCAACATCATTATTATCACTACCATCCTTCCTCTTGTTCATCACCACTACCTCATTTTCATCATTATCAGCAAGCTTATCTTTGACGAATATTATATGTTACATGTGTGCACATTTCTTTTTAATACCTATCCGATTGGCTAACATACACATACTTTTAAAAGGACCAACAGCACTGGGCTTATGAGACCTTCATGCTGTACACAGTTACTTCCCGAAAGTTATCATTGCCAGGCAGCAGGCTGTTACGTATTCGGCACTCCCTCAATTTAAACAGCTGCCGGGTGACCAACCGGCCGCATCAGAAAATTATCCAAGTGCTACCACCGGGATTCGAACCTGCTGCTTTTTGGGCGGCAGACGCCTTTTCCAATATGCCACGAAAGACCGTTGTCTAATCGATTGTCTCAGATTTATTTTGCCACTCAAAGAAATAACACCACAAATTTTGAAGATCGGTCACTCATTTGCCGAATCTCTATCGAATAATTTGAGACAATGCGGAACATGTATACACATACTTTTTGGGTTTTATGTAAATCATTATATACGTTTAGATAAATGTATAGCGTGCATTTTACAGATAAATGTATGTCATATTGGCAATCATTCTGAGGTCTTCTTCCACCAATAAAACTGGAAAATGGCGTTAAACCCTATTAAAAAAAGGCAATAAAACAACAGAATATACTGGTGGATTATAAAAAGTCACAAAGATTGTTGTAACGAACACGTTTATTTATTTCGTAAGCTATACACTTCTACCAGCATATCTGCTGCACATATATTTACAACATCTTACATACATTGACCATTGAGAAACACATCATGAATCGTGTACTAATACGTGTAGGTTGCTGCAAATTAAACTTTGACCCTTGTTTAAGTAGTCTTGTTGATATCAATATGAGAATGAAAAGGTATTGTCCGCTAGTATTTAACTGGCACTCATGAATATTCCGTGCATATCCGTATATTAATTTTCGGTGTCCGAACGTAAATAGTGATAATACTGTTGACTAACCGATACCAGTACATTTATTTAATCGGCATCATAATCCATTCCCGGAAAGATACGAAGAAGACGTTTAAACGTCCGGGCATATTGGCGAAGATTAATGAGTGCCAAGCAAAGGCTTGCGTGCAGTACAGGTGTGCTATATATTAATTAAAATGTGCATGCATTAATTTTCGGATATTATTTAGACAAATGTCGATTAATTATATCGATGCAATAAGTTCTATGATATAATTTTGTATCTTGTTTTGTTCAAATCATGCCAGATCACTTTGGATTAAACAAATTTAATCACACCGTGATCACAACGTAGAGCTAATACAAAGCACACAATGTCTTCAAGATAAAAACTAGAGAAAATCCAGATTCATTCCGTTTCCCAGCAAGCTTGTGGTTGGAAATAAGCTACACTGACAAACCCTATATTGACATACAGACGCACAAAAAGTCATATCTTTCTCGTCTTTTAGGTGTGCTGATGTATATCAATAAGAAAAACAGAATTCATCAAAATACTGTATGTTTTATATGTACCGATTCACTTATAAAAGAGGTGTACATGTAACAATTTACCAAAATAAGAAAGGTGTACATGTACCGTTTTTGTAATAACATGTTTTATATATACCAATTTCTTAAAAAGAAACATTTATATGTACCACTTTACTGATAAGAAAAAAAAAACAGTACAGACTTGTTAATTAGAAATATGTCCCAACTTACAAACAAGCGGAGGCGGTTGTGTAATGAATAGAGAGTTGGCCGCTCACGCCTGAGGTTGCAGGTTCGATGCCCGGCTCGACCCGATGACTTTCATAAAACAACACTCAGTACTGGTTCTACCCAGGATGCTGAAGGTTTATACGTAACGATATATTGATAATAATAGTTTAAAAATATTAATTTGAATAAGAAAAGTTTACGTGCACCAATTAAAACAAGAAAAGTTTACATGTATCAGTTATTTTATAAAAGTGTTTACATTTACCAATTTACTGATAAGAATTGTTTCATGTACCAATTCCATAATAAGACTTGTTTTTTATGTGCTAATCTCCACATAACAACTGTTTTATATGCTGTTTTTTATTGATAAGAACAGTTTATATATACAGGTTTAACACAAAGAAACGTTTTACGTGTGCCCCTTTACTACAAAATGGTTAACATGTACCCATTTACTGATAACATTAATTTGCACTAGTTTATCAATAAGAACGGATTAACATTTTGCGCCTAACTAATAAGAACGGGTTTACATGTGCCGTTTTATTAATATGAACCATTGTACAAGTGCCGCGTTACATATCAGAGTGATTGTATAAGTGCCGCTGTACTAATAAGAACGTTTGTACAAGAACCGCTTTACTGATATGAACGGTTGTACGTGTGTCGCTTTACTGATATGAACGGTTGTACGTGTGTCGCTTTACTGATATGAACGGTTGTACGTGTGTCGCTTTACTTATAAGAACGGTTGTATGTGTGTCTCTTTACTTATAAGAACGGTTGTTTGTGTGTCGATTTATTAATAAAAACGGTTATACATGTACCCATTTACTAATAAAATCGTTTATACATGTGCCCATTTACTAATAAAATCGTTTATACATGTGCCAATTTACTAATAAACTCGTTTTTACATGTGCCGCTTTACTAGTAAGAACGGGTTTACATGTACTGATTTACCACCAAAAACAGTTTTGCATGTGCCGCTTTACTAGTAAGAACGGGTTTTCATGCACTGATTTACCACTAAGAACAGTTTTGCATGTGCTGCTTTACTAGTAAGAACGGGTTTTCATGCACTGATTTACCACTAAGAACAGTTTTGCATGTGCTGCTTTACTAGTAAGAACGGGTTTTCATGCACTGTTTTACCACCAAGTGTTACATGTGTCGCTTAACTAATAAGAACTGTTTTATATGTATCAACTTATTAATAAGAGCTTCCGCCAAAACAATTATGCATTATGTCATTAACTCCAATTTCTTCTTCATTTAAATTTCAAAGTGCATTATATGTACAAGCGTGTTTGCCGGTATCGAGTAAACTTAATAATACATATGTATTGCTACGTATCTACATAGAAAAAAAACATAAAAATACAATAATAAAATTACTGAAACAAATATTTACATCGTAAAAAATGCACCAAAATATGCAACACAAATCTACACACATGGTATTGCTAAGTCACGTGGACGTGCAACAAGACAATAAAACCTATAACTGTATTATGCACAATGCTACCATCTGAAATCTACATATATATAATATTCATTAACTGATTTCTTTGTTTTCTATATCGCAGCGTGGTCTAGTGGTTAAAGCGTCCGCCGCGAATGCGAAAGGTCGTGGGTTCGATCCCCGGCCGGGTCATACCAATGAAAAATGGTACCAGAATGTTCCTCGCTTGGCGCTCAGCATTAAGAGGATAGTTCTAGGTCTGGTTTGTCCAGTGTCAGTATAATGTGACTGGGTGGTGAACATAAAAAAACTGTCTCAAATAGACAACGTCTATTAACGGGAATCACGAGTCTTTTTTTTGTATACATGAGAGCAGTTGTAAACATAGTATACGTATAAGGCAGTTATTCAGTTATAAATTGGTTATATAATACACTGAAGTTACCCGTTTCATCTATACCTATTCCGTGTAAAGATGGACTTTCAAAATTATCAACTTACTTTGAACCGATTTTGCATCAATATATCTATTTTAAGCTATTCTACCAAATATCATAATATCTAAAGCTATTTTCAGAAGTTATCGTACAGTTCTCTAAAACTTGTGTTGTCCCCGTTTTATATTTTCGAAATCGAGAAATATCTTTAAATAATACAACTAAAAATTTCTCGTATGCAAAAATAAAATTAAACACGTTTTATGAATAGTTTTACATAGTCTGTCAATTTGAATGACTACGTCATAAACCATAGTAACGCTCCTTTATTAAACATAAACGCGGTCAGTGACTGTCACGTGCGATATTTCAATCTATTTCTCAAAATTATTCTGAGCAAAAACTTTCAAGACTTTCAAGTGCCCCTTTAAACAAAATTAGTTTCAATGTTGTTAATTTCATAAGCTTAAATATATACCCATCGCACCAAGCCCCTTCACAGAACACCAACTAAAATCAAACAATTACCTAGAATATTACAAATTGACTGAACAGAACACTCAACGACGCTATTTATATCGGTAAAACTAAGTCTCGTCAGTTGAGTTACTATATGTATACACATTACCATATCAAATATTTACATATTAAACCAATCTGACATTAATATACGAGACGAACTCTTTGCTGATAATCCGCTTTAATCTTAGAAAGCATATACCCGTATGTTTTGATTAAGATAAGAATACTTACGATACACAATGTAACTTAAACTTAAATTTCAACCAGATTAAAAATAAAATGTTGAAACAACTAGCACTTTTAATAATAAGAAACACATACGGGTTCGACAGATAGAGATATTAAATGCATTGTGTATTAGTTATGCATATAACTAGATTTCATTAATTATGAACATATTAACAATGTTTTAAAATTGTAAAAAACACATGACATTACATTGGGTGCTGAATGCATTGTGGTCATCTTAAGTGGGTCCAGTTTGGTATGAGAACCCATACAGCGTCCCTTTCCATCCGGAAAGCAGATTAAATTGTAAAAATAAATAATTTGACAAATGAAAAACCATTTAACACCCTCCCGACTCTAACAGTTTTGTACTTTGTGCATAACTGACCTGACACGGGCGGGCTGTCACTCAAACAAACTGATAATCCAATCAACGGTCGATATTGTTTTCAACGCAACATTTTCCTTTGACAAACTAATGCTCTCCAATGAAATACTTCATTATTTTAGTTACTTGGACAACGTGACTGGTTGGCGGAGCGACAGTCGCTCTCGCGCCAGGTCATTTCCCACCGTTCTCATAAACCAAAGTCTACGTCCAAAATGTGCTCTATCGTCCCAATTGCACCAGCATGGCCCGCCTCATATTTTAACGTCAAACGATTATGTTAGTTTCAAATTTAGAAACTTTACCCCTTAACAACATTTACAATACAATTACGACAAATACCACTGATCAAGTCGACCTGCCTTTAGTTACAACATTCACATGAGTACAGAAAACAAGTTTGAAAATCAAAGCGTTTGGAAAAATGTTGTTTTTGCCATGAATATGCTAATGTACGTACAATGTATATAGTTGTGTAATACAATATCGAAACACTTGATCGCCAAATAGATGTACAATGCGTATAATTCTACCATATTTGTTTAGACAATATTTAAGTGTGGACACAGTGCCGTTTTTCATTTACGCACATTGATACTCGAAACCAAGAAAGCATAACCTATGGGGATATTACTTTTCAAATAATACATAGTTGTGCAATTTTAAGCAGTTTCTTTTCCTGGTGTTACACTTGTTTCGAAAAATAATTAGTCTGATTAAAATCTTTAAAAATACGCTGTTGAGCTTTCTTAGGATATTTTTTACATTTTTTGTCATAACGTACGCTTAGTATATCCCAGAATATGATATCTCCTCATCTCAGATCTATTAACCCTCAATGAAAAAAAAGCAAAAATGCTATGCCTGTCCTTCAGTTCATAGCAAATAGACGCTTACCTAACTATGACGTCATTCAAACTTCTCTTGGGCAACAGACCAATCAACGTGCTCAAAAGTGCTGCTATTTGACGGAACCAATCGGGAGAGCAAAATTCGTTCTACAGGGTAACTTACACCATAAACGTGCAAAGTTGGATGACTTTAGACCATTTATAGGAGCCCATTATCCAATTTAAGTTGTCTCCTTTTATTATGACGTATTTCCTTTAATTTCATATTTGCATAAAATAGATGTATCATTTTCATTTTTAAATGCTTTTGGTGATGTTTTTTTTTTAATATAAAGGGTTGTATTTGCCTTATTCAACCTCCAACCTTTATATCCAACCTTTTTGGCAACTTTTTTTTAATACACCAAACATACAGAAACAAACCGTACAGTGATATCAGTCAGTTCCAAGCAAACACTCTATTTTTCTACATTTAACTGAATAAACAATGATAAATATAAATAAATTTAAAAAATCAAACTTTTTTTACACAAGTAATTCCTCGATACCATATAATCATTTTGTCGATATCGTCCAAAATACATTTGTTGTGATAGTACGTAAACCACACTAACTGTCATTAACGCAAACCATGTTACATGTCGTATATTTTTATCATTGGTGTAAACGTGAACGTATTGTATTTTCTAATATCCGTTGAAATATCGGGAAAATTATTCTTTACTTTCAAACGAGTGTATACTAAGTCATGCAACTATTTTAAGTTATTTTATTATTCAAATCAAATTTTTGAATGATATCACATTACAGAAATATCTCGTTTATTAGAAACACGTGTATTATCTGCAACTTGTTTCTTCATCCTTTGCACACAGGATACCATTGATTTGCATCATTGAAATCAGCACTTGATGCACCATAGACAGTGCTGATGATGACATATTCCAGTGACGCCATTTCAAGCACTGAAGTGCTTAGGCGTGGTTACTGTATATCAATAAGGTTCTTTTCTCAACCAGATTCGAATCAAATGTGAATTCGATATATTGAGATATGTCAAAGGTTATTTGTATCAATTCAATTGACGTATGCCCCTTTTGAATGAACATTTGTTTTCAAACAGTTATTAATAAGGCTTCCTGAATTTGAATTTCATCTGTGTCCTTGTTTATTCAAGGGAGGTGACTCGATTTAATTGCAATCCAATTCGTCACTTCCGTCACGGCAGTCGCGCTCCCCGTCGCAGTGGTATGATGCCTTTATGCACATATCGTCATTACATTTCCATTCGTCCGACGGACACGTTTCTGGAAATAAACACGTATTATAAAGCAGAAGCGATCTCCAGTAATTTCTTACTTGTACCAATAAATACTCAAATGTATTGAAATAAATTTAAATTCCAGCCACCATACTGACAGAGTATACATGGCAGACTGTGTATACTATACTATATCGGTGAATAACCATGTCACTGATAATAACTAACAGAACTTACTATACGTATGGTAGATTTACAGTAAAACTCTGATAGCTCGAACATGAAGGGACTGGACAAAACTGTTCGAGTTAAGGGTTGTTCGAGCTAAGTATTGTTCAACATCATACCATACATGTTCATGTATATACATCGAAAGAGGCCGGGACAAGATAAGTGGAATTCAATCGGAAGTGGTTCGAGCTTTATTTGGTTTTCCAGCCATACGTGTTCGAGCCAACGAAGTTCTACTATGCTTTCAAGGAACAATATATACCTGACATATTAAATTGAGCATGTATTGAATACAGTTATTATAAAACATTTAGCAGTTATTAATTAAACTAATGAAATTGTATGGTAATTGATATCAATTTCAAACACCTTACATTCTGTTCAGTTCACCTAAATATTTTGCATACAGGTATGCTATTCGACACCAACACTTAAGTTTAAGTAAAACTTGTAATACGTTATTTCTTCTAAGCAAGTTACTAGCCACAAATAAAATATTATTTCAGTAAATCGTATGACATTGGTGACATTTAAGTGCAGATGTCATGTAGCTTTTATTTTACATTAATTGTGTAATTTTAAGATGTCTTCCCCACTCTGTAAGCATCATGGATATGTTTTATTGAGAGATTAACACATATGTATCCCGCTTGATTAATATGCTTTTATCTATTTTTTTGCTATTTATATTGTTATATTTATTAAAGCTTATTGAAACATTTTGTCGTTTTTTGAAGATTATCAAACTACAGACAATGATTAAAGTGAGAAACTGTCCAGTTTGTTTTCATTCCCCAGAAATTTAATTTTGAAGATATATTATAATAGAATCAGTAGATATAATTTTTATGTAATGATAATCTTTCTTTATTTATTATCCTATACATATTTGAAACAAAGAAAAGTCTTTTGAAGAATGTCAGCGAAAAATTCAGGGCTTCTGTTAAGAAAAATTAATTTATTATAATTTTCATTTTCACATTTTTTTTTCCTTTTCATTTTTCTATAATAACATTATTTCATAGAATATACTTTTTTATAAAAAGTTATTGTAAGTTATATGAATATATCAAATGTATTTACAAAATGTATGTTTAATACAAATTAAACAAAATAAAAACAATTAATTTATCTACCACGGTTATAGATTACGTTCGATTCGTCCAGTTAATGTATCATGTTGTGCATCATGAATGGTTTATGCAAAGGAGTATATTACCAATGTTAATGCTTTTCGGATTTGCAAATAAAATATGAAACTTTTAATTGAATTTATAGAACACGTACTTTGTGGTGGCAATGACGTAGTAGATGTTGTCGGAGGATTGGTTGTCCGCGGGCCAGGTTTGGGAGTTGTTTTTTCTGCAAAATGAAGAAAAACAAACATGTTATATCTGTTTCATACAGGTTTTTCAAAGAAGAACATGGCATTTTACATGTATAAGTACCATGTGGTCTCTTTAAAAGAGAAGTCAGCAATCTCGTCCAGTACAATCTAATCAGAAAGAAATAATAAAGTAAACCACTAATTATTTTATTTTAGCTGTCCCGTTTATTACAAACATATACAGCATTGTTTCTGTTTTATATAAATTGGAAAAATACGCAACTCCGTTATAATGACTTTTCTTGAAATGTACAGAGATGACATGTGAGTATGTGCGTTGACACAGATCAAGATTCTTTGCAAACTTTTAAAAGATAACAGTACTACAGCACCAACCTGAACACATCTTTTGGTTTAGTTTCACATCGTCGATGGCTATATCTACTCCTTTTAAGGTGGTTTCGTTACGATACGCTGTAAAAAACGCCCTCATCGAGACGCCATCAGGCAGATTGACACATGCCAGCTGCCATCGGTCAAACAGATCCATATTTGAGGAGAAGACAACGTATGACTCTGATGTCTTTAAGTTTTCTAGTGTAAGCTGTAACATAAAGAAAAAACAACACAATTGAAACACCTAAACCATGTACTGTTTAATGTTATATCAAATTTAATCTTCAAACAATAGTACAAGTAAGTTTATATGTACAACTTAAAGATGTTAAACATGCCATGTATTGCTGTATTGAAATCACTGTTGCAACTTTCGTAAGTCTTAAATACTATTGTTTATATTGACGATGGAACTGATTCTTACCTGTATGTTTCCTGGCAAGGCCTCGGATGGTGAAGATGAGAATATGTGGTAATAGAACTCCAAACTTTTTCCCAATCCGGTATGGAATTCTGGTGATGCCAAAGTTACATTATCGCCCTTACTTCCTTCATTGGCCTCCGCGTACATGTAATGACCTTAAACAGAAAACAAAACATTTCCTGAACACTTACAGCACGGAAAAGATTATGAGCCACTGTTTATATAATCGAAAATCGGGTCGCACACTGGTTCTGTTGGCGTATACGAATATTATTGCTATTGGACACCAACGTTTCTTGAACGTAATACCAATTCAATTTAATGGCGTTCCTTTTATTAATTAATTCAATAAAATGAAATACTATACATTAACATTTGTGTCATGTGCTGTACCATTCATTTAAATATGATATATCAACTTGTTTATGTTTTTGTTTGCATTTTGCTCATTACAGAAAATGAATTAGATTATGATAAAAGTATTAAATGCATAATACAAAATGAAGCCATTGTCATTGCTTACGGAACACCATCTATAGCTCTAACCACTTATCTGGTCCCGACCTAATCCTATTTCGATGTTTATAAATGTATAGGTATGATGCTGAACAATACATACTTGGCACGAAAAACCCTTAGCTCAAATTACTTTATCCAGCCTCAGCAGGTTCGAGTCATCGAGGCTCAACTGTATATCTAGTTAAAATTATAGTCAAAATGCCTTAACATGCACTAAAGGCTCCCGTTTTAAAATACTAGAATAACATTCTTAATAAATAAATATCCTTTGCTAACTATACATTTCCATTGTCACTATAAATTAAACACTGACGCCTATTTATTTTCGTATAAAATAACACCATGGTCGTGACTACAATAATATACTCATAAAAGTATAAAAGAAAAACAATGTTTCGAGATTGCCACAACGAATTATATATATTCTCACTAATAACTACCTGTTGAACTCCTCGGTTTGTTTTGCTAAATACTACAATATATTACAATTATCAAATGTTCCAACCATTTGACTCTCAAAAAACACCCACGAGCATTTACATACCTTGTGCAGAATCTTCTTGATTTTCAAATGTATGATCCTTAAACGGCCCGGTGATAGGCGTGGGTGTGTAACCCGTCCAGCGCTGCCACGTGTATTTCGTGTACTGGATAATTTCATAGCCACACATGTAGCTGTCCTCAAACGTGCAAGTGACGGAACGAAGATGAGCTGGAGAGATGAAACAGATAAGACCATGTGTAAACATTAAATTTGAGCAAAGAGCATAAACGATTTAAGTAACATGGCCGATCAGTGTTATGAACTTGTTTTGTTTTAATCTAATTAACGTCATTCGCAAAAAAATGAAAGGTTATATATGGCATATCCATTTTTATTTTTGGAAGAAGATTTTAGAAAAAAACATCTAAGTAGAACCACGGCTCTTCCGCAAATGCAATATGAAACTGACAAACATCCTCGCATAAAGTTTCTGTAATCAACAAACGACAGCGCATCATACCGCTCGGCAACGGAAGACCATTTACTTGTTTGCTAGGGAATATGATTCATTGCACGTATTAACAACTTCCTTACAATTTTGTATTCACTTTTCAGAGTAGTTATGCAATGATTCTAGTTAAATATCGTGTTATGTCTCTATAGCATCATTGATAAGTACGTCAAACCTTTTAAACATTTCTTAATGCGTATTTTTCTCAGAAGGTCTCAGGGGAATATCATCTTCCTTGAATACTGCGGACAGATCAAGGAGGTAGTAGCAAAATATAGTTCCATTTTTTCATGACTTTACATTGCAGTGATTTTCTATTCTTATCATGCGTTAAATAGTTACTATTTTAGAAATCACCCCTGCAAATTTGATGCTGATACCAGATTTCTAGACAATTCTATATCATTGCAGATTTGATAGGTCGAATGGTATCGTTGACGAAATGTTAACATATTATTACTCTGGAAATTTAAAATTAAAGGATTTGAACCCAGAGACACATGCTGCAGATTTTTATTTTTCACAGTGTTGTTGAAAACAATATTACATTGATGCCCTATGGAGAATTAAATAGTGGTTTGAGACTAGAAATGACATTGTACACATACCACAAGCTTCGCCTTCGTCACTTCCATCCAGACATTGTGTCTTTCGGTCGCACATATCTTTCTTAGGTATGCATCGTCCACTCGTACATTTGAATTCATTTTTAGCGCAATCTGAATAAAAATGATGCTTTTAGTAATAATGAAAATAAACAACAAATATGACTTTTATAACGATGGTGATAGTAATCAATATAAATATGATGATAATATAATGAAAACAAATGTTTGAAACAATCATATTTCATAATAAGTTTTTGTTTTTCTTTAATTTGAAATTAACTCTTAAATACCGCTTTTGTTGGCGTCATATAAAGATTTCATTTTGGTAACTGGAACACCTTAAATAAAATTAATAACCCGTTTATCAATAAGACTTTTTTGTCATACAACATAGACCTTAATAAATTCTCAATAAAAAATAAAACCGCGGCGTGGTCTAGTGGTAGAGCGTCCGCTTCGCATGCGGAAGGTCGTGGGTTCAATCCCCGGCGGGGTCATACCAAAGACTTCAAAAATGGTACTAGAAGCTTCCTCGCTTGACGCTCAGCATTTAGAGGAGAGTTCTTGGTCTGGTTGGCCCGGTGTCAGTATAATGGGTCTGGGTGGGGTATCATACCATTTGTCTGCGGCATGATACTCCAGTGTGACAGCGCTCAGAATACTGTCTCAAGTAGACACCGTCACGATATGACTGGAAAATTGTTGAAAGCGACGCTAAACACCATACAACAACAACTACAACTGATCTTTCTTTATCCCTTGGGAAATCCAAAAATTAGATTCCGTAAAAAAACACTTTATAAAATTGATTATCAATTTCTCCAAAAGAATGTACATTGTGCTTAAAGATCAAGGTCTTTTTTTAAATTTCTTGGATTTTTTAAGGAAATCAAAGCACTTTAAATTGTGCTTTTAGTACTTATATCTTTAACTATGTTATATGCATTGGTTAGATGCCAGTTTAATGCCATCGTTCCACAGCAACTTTGCCAACATGTTTAATAGCAACTTGTAACAAGAGCAGCAACAAGTGAGTTCCACATGCAACTGAGGTCAAGGTCAGAAAAGTAGGTCAGACAACAATAAAAGTATTATTCATACCACATTGATTTTCATCCGACTCATCATAGCAGTTGACCTTTCTGTCACAAATCTTTGACTGGGGAATACAGTGGTCAGATGTCTTGCATTTTGTGTAATTTTGCGAACAAGCTGCAAATAATCATCACATGTATTAGTAAACGAATTCCCAAAGGTATCCCCTTCTTGTTTTTTTGTAAACATGACATATTCAATATTTAATCTGTTTATTTGGTAAGAAATTAAGGTCAAACAAAGATCAAATGTTTACCATATGGTTTTAATAAAGTGAAGGTTTGATGTAATGCCATTTTATAAGCAATTTCTATCTATCAGCCATATATCTTATATCTAATATCTACTAAAACTGATATGAGGGAAAGAAACACATACTAGACACATATTCCACATGGTTTAAAACAATATTTGTCTGATAAGGATTGTTCACCCTTAATATTGAATGCCATTTGCACGATTTATGGCAATTTAGGAACAATATTAATTGTTTATGGTACGTACTAAGAAAAATTCTTACAAAATCCACAGTAATATTAAGTCTTTTCGAGAACCTGATATATCCCGACTTAGGTCTATTAACCACCAATGAAAAAGCGGGAAATTCTATGCCTGTCTCACAATTTATAGCAGTTGAACGCTTACTAAACTGTGGCGTCATTAAACTTTCAGTTGAAACAACTGACCAATCAACGTGCTCAAATGTGGCTTTCCTAACATTGTTATTTAACAGACCCAATCGGAAGAGTTGAGTCCGTTATTCAGACTACTATTTATTAATTAAAGAATACTAAGACTGGATCAAAGACAGGGCACGTAACACTCGTGATATCAAAGTCAATGATATCTGTTAAAATGATCTCTTGGATGCACAAAAAGAAACCACAACTTACTGAATGGAGGACAAAGGCCTGGTTTGACATGAATGTCATCTATAGCTATATACGATAGATAGACGTCGTCTATACTCTCTTTTCTGCCTTGTACGTCGTACGTGACGTTCAGGATGTCCACTATTGGCAAATCTACTTGAAATAGAGTCCAATTGTCGAACGTCGCCTGGGCAACCAGTGTTCGTCGGTTACAGCCTGTACAGTCGAGCTGTAATTAGATGAAAATGAATCAATCGAGCAATTACTGTATCACCAATTATACATTGATAATGTTAAGTAAAGTAGTTTTTTGTAAAGAGTATATTTATTAGGTGTTTTACCTTCCTCGTTAATTGTGTGTGAGCTGCGAAACAAGTGTTTTTTTTCTAATGATTATAGTTTGAAAAGAAAATGCTTCTGGTTCAGGTAGGTTAACTATATATGCAAGTAGCCAGGAGTAAGTATCTAAGACATTGATAGATTTTTGTCTGTCGAAACTTGATATGACAATAAACAATCAAAACAAATGTGTGCTCTTTGCAATATAAACATTTATCACATAATCTACGATGCAGGATTGTAATAAACCAACGACATATTTTTGATATTATTCTAGTGCAATATCACTTCCGAAACCCGTATAACTCGGCTATCGTACGTAAAATATCGAAGTACTATCAGACCTGCCTAAATATATAAATGAAGTCGATTTGTCATGGTGCAAATGACATTAATTTGAGACGTTACATCGAATGATGACAGATGAAAACTGACATGTCCGAGTTATTCTCGTTGCTTACTATTTTCATGAATTATGTGATAAAAACAATTTAACATCCGTGAATATTTATCACTGAATTTATCAAAGTCATTGGAAAGAAATAAACATGTAATGTATAATGCTTGGCAGAGCTTGGCAGAGCCTCGCATAATTTCTTTGATAAATACAATAATAAATAAGCACGCATGTAAGATCCTCTATCTACTATTACTGTACGACCATTAAATTATTAACCTTTCAACTCATAAATGTTGACTTTAACGAGGCATGTATCACCGATCCATGCGTTGGCTTCTTGAAGGTTATATAAGGTCTTAGATTATATATATCAGTTCACGTATGTAAATTGTCCGTCCATTCCAGATGAGTTGTATATAAACCATAATATTTAAGTCATGGTTGACACCAACTGTAATGGTTTGGTAGATGCCTTGAATTGTGTCTATGGTTTGCATTGTAACTAGGCGCACTCGCCGTAGTCTGGTCTTTACATTTATGATTGGTTGTTCACAAATAATTATCTCTATACATACATGTATATATATCATACATTTTGAATGTACATATGAAAAAATCCAAAAAAAAAAGGACATTCAGATGTTGAGATTTCATTTATCTCCCTTTACTTATATATATAATATACTGTTTTGGTTTTAAATTAAGATACATATTAAATGATTTTTACTTTTTACAAAACAGAAATATTGTGAAGTGAAGTTCAACTTACGTTTATATTGAATTTGACGTCAGATTCAAGTTGATAATAAAATGACAAACAATACTGGGTATCATGTAAATAGAACCTTTGGCTCATATTGACATGGGATGTTGATTGAATCCCGTATGCATTCACGTAAAACATATGACCTAAAACAAAAAGTTGAAGCTATAACTTATATATTGTTTTAGCATGATGATTTCGTCTAAACAAAATACATAATATTACATTTATCTACTATAATTCATCTTTCTTTAGATAGTTTACAAACATTTAGATTTTACACAGATTGTATTTAAATGTAAGTATAATTACATTTTTCAGATTATAAATTTCATTATAATAATTACTGTTTTGTAAAGCCAATGGTAATATGATATGTGTAGATATAAATAATTGTCTTTAATTGTATTTTAAGTATTTTAAATCTATTGCCGTGTGTTAAATTCTTATTCAAATGATTTACACACTTAGGTTATTTCACAGAAACGAAACATGAGATGTCTTAATGTTTTCATGTATTATTAAATCTGGACTCACCACTATCTAAACCGGTAGTATGGTCAACAAAGTCTTTGCTTCTGAGTTCCGCTCGTACAAACGACGCGTTGACTAGCCACCAATCGGAAGCATCCCCGACGGTCTGGTCAAGTGCGCACAAATTCCCGTCCTCGAATGAACAAGTGTACGAACTTGGAGTGGCTGTAATATAGTCAAAATATACATAACTTAGCTTGATTATTAAAAACATAGTTTACGGAGACAAATGATTTTAAATTGATAAGATTGAGAACATAAGTATTATGCATGCTTGTTAATACACTTTATATTCAATAAACATATCTTACTTAGTATATTGCTGATGCATTTTGGGCGAAAAACAGATAAAACAAATTCTGAACGATGTTGATTGTTTTAAAAATAGATTTATCTGATTAATTGATAATGAAGATAGTTATGGTATTGTTTATGAAGATGTCGACGACAATGACGATAGTAATAATGATGATAATGATGAAATACTTACAACTGCAGCCACTTTCATCAACTCCGTTGTAACAGTCAATGACCAGATTGCACTGTGACTGGCGAGGAATACAGTTGTCGTAATTACCACTTTCCGATTGACATTTAAACTCAGTAGATGAATCACACACTGAAATGTATAACATAAATTTTAAATTTTCAGATTTTTCTTCAAGAAACCAAGTGTTTATAAATATAACATACTGATGTAAACAAATAAAATCAAGGAACTCAGAAACTTAGGTAACTATGTTTACGAATCTGTTGCCCTACACACAAATTTTCTTAATCAACATATTATACAAATATAGACTAGCATAAAAATATAAATTGCCAAGTTTAAACTCATTAGAAAGTTTATATTTATAGTTTGAATTGGCTACATTTTTGATAAAATACAATGTAACTTTTAGAAATGCTAAAATAAATTATGATTTGTATGTTAGATCTCGAAATGCTTACAATTGTATGTATATTCCATTCCATGTGTTATATAATGTATCTTTCAATAAAATCTATTATCTGTTATCTATCTGTAAAATATGCCACTAATTGGTCTGAACCGGTGCATGTATAAAAGGTTTCCGACTATTGCGTTTATATCACCCTTCCCCCACCCCTCCCCAACACTATAAATTTGCTTTTAATCACTAAATCTATACTCAATAATGCTAAATAACACATTCCATTAGAGTTTGGACCCACACAAATTTGCGATCGCATATTAAAAAATAAGTCTCAAAACTTTATGACTATAGAAATATATGAAAATGTAAAAATGGATTTCAAATGAGCAATAAAATGACATTGATGATGTTGAAGATAAAACTGAAACGGAAACAGAAGAACACACAAGTTCTCAAAAATAATAACACCAACTGAGCAACACCATTACCATATCATTAAATGCACTTTTTCTATAGAACATATAGCAGAGAAATATTATTTTTTGTATTGTGTATTACAATATTTTTTTTAAAACCTGTAGATCATTCACGATGCATTTCATTCACTTAGTCGTTTTACTGAATATACTAAAGTATTATTATTGATAGTGTTAAACATTAACTTTGGTTCTAAGTTACTTTCCAAACACAGACGGTGTATACGATTCTACTCACAAACATTATGGCACATTCCGTCTATAATCTTTATGTCATCAATAGCTGCCTTCAGAAGATCTCCAGTGACGAACTCTAACTGGACCTCTCCTAACGTGGCATCAAAATATCCCGTCTGCCAATGGTCAACGCCTGTCATTGAATAACCGGAGTCCCACTTCTTCTGCTTTGTTGATCGGCCACTTCTGATAGAAGAACATTTAATTCTTTGTTCACATATGTTTCATATTTTAAAAGTTATTTCTAACTTTGAAGTTAAAACGGACAATGATCCAATAACTCAGCTGTAGATAGACTGCCTCGGCAAAACTGAGAATGTCAGTGAAGCAATTTAAAATTGCCGATCTAAATATGAATTATATATACTATTGACAAATCATGTTGTAAACAATTCTGTTGTATGCAACTCAAATACAGAAAAATGAACAAGACCATACAAAATTATATATAGATTAGAGGATTTTTATATTTTGTATTAAACACATAATAATATTGATATTTTATTTTCTCCGCTTGTAATCCTTCGTTTCATCGCCTTAAAAACATACCATCGACCAAAAGCATGACAGATTGCTGATGTTTGGTAAAATGTAATATATATATAAAACATAAATTACCTGGAATATTCGTACATGTAAACTTGTAGACCTGTTTGAATATCTCCTCTAAGAAAGTACGAGAACCGTATGCAGGTCTGACCAGTCAAGTTGTATTTGGGTGACGTCAGTTGAGCAGATTTCACGTTAATTTGTTTTCCATAGAGGAACTTACCTAATAAAACACCATTCCAGAATCATTTCATCGTTAGCAAAGAACAATTTAACCATACATTGAAATTAATTGCAACTATTTTCTCAAAAACAATATGGTTACATTCTTAATTTGACATTAAGAATACATGTATATCTAGTGACCACTCCTTTTAATTGGGCACTATTTAACATCCCCAGTATAACGCAACATAATTCGTACATGCGCATTTCCTTCGCGGAAGCTCATATTGCCCAATTATCAAAGAAATTTAGTTTAGAACATAATATGGGTATATTGTATCGAGTCTATTTAACTGAAAATACCATATTTTGCATACATTGAAGTATGCATGTTTATTAAAATAAGAAAACAATACAACACATCACGGTACATGTAGTTCACCGAAATAATCAAAGAGTGTGTTTGAGAATGTAAAGGTATAACTTCATTTTGAAAAGTATTCAATCACCGGCAGTAGCAGAGTGCTGTATTGCTGAAGTGGTCAGTTGACTAAAACGTAAGGGTACAACTTAAAATTGCGAAAGGGTAATCTTGTCAAGGTGTTATGTTTCCTGTATATTTTACATAAATGCGCAAAACAATCAGAAATATCAAACATTTATTTACTGTCGTCACACGTTGACATGGTTTGGAAGTGTATTTTGTAACAGAGAGAAAAGAACAATTTGAATTTGTTTGTGAACCATTCAGTATGATATTGACACTTGTACATTAAAGTGTATGTTGCTATATGTTTTACCAGGGTATCGTCCAATAGTGTGATCATATTGCGGGGCGTTCGATTGCGTGTATAGTTGGCCATCTATCTCTATTCTTGCAGACAATTTGTTGTCATGCCCAAGTTTCCATCCAGTGAACCTGTACCCACACATATATTTGTCTTGGAAATCACACTGTATTGTTCTATCTATAATATATATATCAGATTTAAGTTTAGTAAAAAAAAACATATTGTAACACTTTTATTTATAACAGTTATTTTGATAAACATATAATATAATGATCAAGCCTTATTATATTATAGTATTACTATCAACTTGATAGAATATGTTGCAAATAAATTATTCAAACATATTCAACATAATGAAGCATTCGTATCCATCAAATGTATCTTAAACAAATATACAATGATATGGCATTATCTTTATTAAATATTTTACTACGCACATTAATATCAATGTAAAGAGATGTTACCGATGAATTTAGGTCTCACTGCATAGTTCAATTTATTCGCTCATAAAATGGATAAATTTGCAGTTAATGTTTTGGGGGGGGGGGGGGGGGGGGGGGGTAAACAAAGGTAATACTTACTACATATTCTCATTTCATCAGAGTTGTCGCCGCAATGATCCACTCTATCACAAATCTGATCTTTGTTGTACAGACATTTTCCATTGTCACAACGGAACTTACATTCTACATGAATAAGAAAAATAATTGTACAATATATTCCTTTTCATTAGCCGGACCCAATTAGCTCAGTCGGTTACGCGCCTGACTATCAATCCAGGGGTCGTGAGTTCGAATCCCCGCCCGGCAACAGTCTCCGTGATGATTGATATACGACATTGTGTCTCATTATCATTCGTCTCTCACCGCTGATTCAAGTGGGAAATTTATCAGTTACTTGCGGAGATGGGGTGTGTTCGAGTACTGGTTAATCCCAGGAAACAGTGGTTAGGTTAACTGATCGTCTCTTAGCCCTCGATGGCATAAACATGACGCTAAATATTAAATCAATCCTTTTCATTAAAGGGCGTATCAATTACTGCACCACACATCAAAATAAATGTATTAAATCTGTTTAAATAAGTTTATCACAAATTCCCAACAGTATTACACAGATGATCCATTTATAATTTATTTTTTATTTTTAAGAATTCATTTTTTATTTATTTCACTACATCTTATACATGTACACCTATGTCACAATGCATATCAAATATTTCTACACGATTCGCAACAACATATCTACTTTCATGATATGAATAAGATTATTAGAATATATCTGGTTTTTATAACTAAAGATATCAGCTGATCAACAATAAATGAAAATTATGGTTTAAAATTGAATGCCAAATATATATTTATATATAAGTATTCTGTAAAAAGACACGCCGGGTAAATTTCAGAGCCAAATGATCGTTACTAGTTTTACAGTATGATCGTTATTATTCACATAAACTCATTTTAATCCTGGCATTCTAGTTGTAAGACAGTCAATTTTCATCCTAATAAGGTGAGGTGATAACAATGCTGAAAGTACGATCATCATAGGTTGAACTTTTTTTTTTAACAAAAAAAAAAAAATGAATTGGATAACCTTTCCTGAAAAATGAAAACAAGACAACAGTCCTATTTTTGTATAAAACATTACATTGCAATATTTCATCCAATCTTTGGGATTTGTCTATATTAAATTAAAATAATTAATTCGCCATTTACATCTTCTCCCCGAAAAAATCGTGAAGACTATTTAAATGGTTCTTCATATATTCGGGGTCAAGTAGTGAAATCTAATTATTTTAGTTAAAAAATCTATCCGTTTTTTCAATTGTAATAATATAAGTTGTTTATTATGCATGTGCATGGAGATATGCATTGGATTCTGACCCTCCAAGCATTGATACCAAAACACCTTTCTAAGACATTTCTAGCAATTGCTCCTGCAGAATAAGTGATGATGACCAAATGTCTTCAACATGAGTTTGAAATAGGTCACTGCTGCCGTTATTGTTTGTTTTTTTGTTGCTTTGTTTAGATCTTAGAAATTATGAAACATAAATTTAACTGTTAATATCGCTTTCAATAGTTTCACAATGTGGCTCCTAAATCTACCCGTAATATCCACCCGTACTAATATCCACATATCCACCCGTAATATCCACCTATCCACCCGTAATATCCACCCGTAATTTCTACCCATAATATCCACCAGTAATATCCACCCGTAATGCTTTTCGGTATATATATGAATAATGAACGTCCCAAACCATGTAATACATGCAGTTATGTAACACACAATTTGTTAAAACGCATGCATGTTATGACATATACTTCCTGCACAATTAAATGCCATGCATAATCAACTGGTGCATATTTAGCTTCGAAACAACTCCCAGATCATCAGATTGGCATTGATTTGATTGATAATTATTTTAGAACATAATTGTATTGATAATTTTGTAGCTTTTAGTTTATTCTATACAGTAGTTTTAAAAAATGACATGATAAATGTTCTGTTAAGATATATAAAATATGTGAAAAAAGCTATTCGAGGAATGATAAGTAGTCCTTGTCGCGTATGATTATTTTGACGGTGATCAACACAGCAAAGCTTGATGTAGACGACATATGCAACGGCACAAAGCCTGGCTAAAACGCAGTTATGATAAATATCAACGCTACGATTTGAAGGATAAAGTGTTATTGACAACACATTAAAGGTTATATACGGCATCTAGTTTTAGTGACGTGGGAAGACCTTAGTAAATCCCCATATTTCCTTAAGTAACACTTTCTGACATACATATATTTTGCAGAACAGGGGTTTAAACCCGTGACCTTAGCGGTGAGAGGCACATGCTATTGAACCAGAGTGCTAGTTAACTCAGGCAGGGAGGACCAAACAAGCATCTTAAACACGATGGTGCATCAAATATGCTTTAAAACCACAGCTATAACCCATACGTTAACATATTTCAGTATATCAGTGTTTAGTATTTGGAGTCTGACGGAGGTTTGGATGATGATTCAAATATTGCTAACGTAAATTATGGATGAACCATTTTAATGACTCTTTATACGAGGAGTGGTTACATGTAAATATGCAATGCGCCCCTGACTCCAGTCTTAATCGGTGTCCTAGTTCCGTTCTGCACTGAATGAGCACCGCGATTATTAAATATTAGTAATAGTTATATAACTTGAATCAAGTAAGGACCGACTTTCTACGTCCGCCACACAGCACGTTAGTAGATCATGATGAAAATATCCATTTCAAACAAGGAACATGACCCAATCGGGAATCGAACATGAAACTTTTCGCAAGCGAGCCGCCGTTACATCATAATAAATAAGAATAATTAATCTAAGAAAGCTCTACATACCAATTATGTTCTCTATCCAAGGGATAAATCTTTTCACATCAGTAAATATGTTCGGGCGTTCCGTCATGTTACAGAAATTTGCTACATAGCTTGCGATACCCATTATTTTCCAACTGTTTGTTTTGTCCAAGCACAGTAACGGTCCTCCTGAATCTCCCTGAGGTCAAATGTCGTTGTCAAATAATTAGCATATGATGCCTAGCAAATTGATATAACAGTTTGCAGAGCAAATGCACGTAATATGCACATACCTGGCAATTATTGGTGGTAAGCAAACAAACATATTTTTTGTAAATAAGTGTGTCGGTGTAATATTGATAACACGTTTATGATTCCCAAATGTTCCCATCCGTATTCCTCTATAATAGAGATTAACGCCATAGCTGCCATATAAAAGCCCAAAGATGGCTCTGGGGCATGTTTTAAAAATTTTTATACATGATTCAAATCAAATCAGATAACCCTTTTTCAAAATTACATCATTGTTTTTGTTATAGTTTTTCATTCTACTAGATTATTGACAATACATTGACTTGGCAAAAAAATATTTTCCAAAAAGTGTGTTTTATGTGCAGTTTAAAAAAACCCAACTCGAACTGCCAAAATATTTGAATTCCTATGGTGGAACTTTTGAAGTCATGCACTCTAAATTGTAAACAAATGCACATGTATCTGTGTTAATACAAATTTCAGCAGCCAAGTAATGATATATTTTTAAAACAATGTTTCAGAACTGACAGATAAAAAACAACTGTTTCACATTAGTTTCTCATACATAACTGTTTACCTTGGCAGTAAACATTGGGCATTTAAACGCGACATCCCAAATTGTCTTATATTCAAATATTCTAAGATTCAAATACAAAAATATAGCGTTTTAAATGACCATGTTTGTATACTTATTCGTGTTTAGACCATAACATTTGTGTTAGTAAAGTTTCATATAAAAATCCAATCTAATGACTTGTATAGCTGTCTCTTGCCAACAATACAATACAACCAACCATGCAAATGTATTTAAATAGCAAAAAAATACTGTAAATATACTAAAAATAATGACATGCAAACCACAATACTCCTTAAACAGTCATAGTTATTCAAGTAAATCATGCAATTTATTCATTTTATTTGTTAGAAAATCCTTTCCTGACATAAAGCAAGGAAAAAACTCTACGCAAAGCGCAGTGCATGCGACAGGAAAATATCTGCCTATGAAACCATCCGTTTGTTTTATCTAAATATTTTTAAATTTTGTGCAATTAACCAGTCTTGTTCATCACGATGTTTAATTTTTTTTTTCTAATCCTTTTAACAGTATTTCATTTGGACTGTGTCATTATTTACACAGTGTAACAGATGAACTACAGTGAATCACGGTCATTGTTTGGTTAGCCTTAGAGTTAGAGACTGTAAATCAAATACCCTGGAACACAGGTTCCGAATATAACTGTACAGCTTCGTGGGGACCAATCACACAAATATACGCAAATTATGAGGAAAGTGGGTGAACAGCGATGAAACGGTCACACAGGTGTTGGCGTTTCAAAAGAATAGGTATACACCTTTATGCTTGCTTCGAAATCGACGTATGGTCTGGTAATATGCAAATAAAAAATATCTTCATACACCTTTTTTGAAATTTGTCATTTACACTAGTAGTTTGTATTTATAAAATTGCCAATTTAAAAGCACAATTTTGAATCAACTGGTAAAAGTAAAATAAATATTGATATTCAATTGATTATTTTGATATCCATGTAACGACTACCTAACACCACACTATACATGTACTAAGGAACGTAAACACAGTCTGTCCAAGACGGTTTTGCTACAAAGTTAAATCATTTAGCATGCAATTATAAACCAAAACATACGCATATGTATGGATAAAAGGCATCTGCAAACTACAACACCAGATACGACAAATAACATGAAAGACGTTGCCGAGCAATTACCTATTCTATCATTTAGCCATGACAGAAAGCGTGTAACATTTGTAAAGACGTTCGGCCTTTCAGTCATGTTACAGAAGTTTCCTACATAACTATTGATACCACGAAGTTTCCATGTATTTTGCTTATCAATGCATAGAAGTGGACCTCCACTGTCTTTCTAAAATAGGAGCGCATATCAAGTGATAATTAACATGTAGAATGAGTATCCGGGCAAACATGATTTCATCGATTTCTCTAAATAAGTAATATTTCTATATAAAATGAGTTAAAATTATCATTTTCCTATTTTGGAATACTCATTTAATGTTTTAATACAAATGATTACACCGAATGTTTAAAAGACATAAAATCAGGTATTTATGCGACGTATGGAACAAATTCTTGACATTATAAGCTTAACATTTACAATGCAAGACCAAAAATGAGAAATTGTTCACCATTTTAAATCTTAATGGAGTATTTTGGGAGTTTCAGATATAAGTAGCCTCTAGGTTTTGAAATCATAGGATAATTTTCACGTCCAGAAATTGAAAAAATGTAAATAATGAATTTTTATTCTAATTGTGAAAACTGGTGAACGAATCAACAGTGTTTATCAGAGACAAGTCATGTTCAAAGTCTTCTAGTACTTAGAATAAACGGATCATTCTCACTACACACTACTAATACGGAGGATCGAATCCAAGACTCCGGATCATGGGTTAGTTGCACAACTATGTGATGAGCCAATTGAATATAAAAAAACCCCAAAAAACCATCAAAAGAACATACCGCATGGAATGTAGTATTTCCTAAGTAATATTCAATGAGATCAGTATCATAATGATAAGTAGAACAATATGGTAAACATGGACACTTACCGAACATATTGATCGGACTCCAGATATATAACCTGCACATAGGAACGTGTCGTACACCTCCCCATTCCAGGCGATAGAACTGTTACATTTGTTCGTATCCCAAAGGTCCATCTTCAATTTCTGAAGGACGTTTGCGTAGTCGCCTGTCATAAATAAGAGACAACAAAGTTAATTGTAAATATACTTTTTTTACCAAAAGTACATGTATGGTCTATTATGTCATATATTTGTGTAAAAATAATTGATTCTTTTCTTCAATGTGAACCGATGAAGCCTTACTTCGGACATACAGCGGACTTTTTTTTTAAATCGGGTTTAACGCCATTTTCAACACAGTTACTAGTAGAAGAAGACCTCAGACTGAGTAGAACAACCGTCCTTCCGCAAGTAACTGGGAACTTTCTTACATAAAGTATTTAAAGCGAGCGGGACTCGAAGCTACGACCTTAGCGGTGAGAGGTAAGTGATCTTGAGACGGTGCCTTAGACCAATCGGCCACGGAGGACCCTATACAGTGAACAAATTAAAATGAAAATACATATGTTCATCAGGAGGCGAAGCCATGACATCACAAGTATAATATAAACACTATCCACATTAAATACAGTGCAATCATACAGAAGAAATAACAATATAAGACATAGCAATAAACAAATCAGTAGTAAAATCGTCACGAGAAATCTTAGACCTAAGGTGGTATTCGACAACCATTCTTAAGAATATTCTTAGACTTCAACTCAAAATTGAATTTTGTAATACGCACTTAGACAACATATTTGGAACAAAATATTGCAACCTAATATACAGTCACAGTTTATTTTAGCTGCCATAGTTAATAAGATATCTAAGTTTGAAATCTGGATGATCAAGCTCTAATCTAAGAATATTGTCAAGACCTGGTTTACAGATGTACCCGACCTTTTTCTTCCCCCGTCGTAACATCATAAATTTCCTCACGTATCTTACAATCTCGCTACGCCAATGTTTTAATAATAAGCAAAGCCAACTATGTGTATAATACAAAATTAAACATTCCATGTTATGGATGCCACGAGTGCTGTTCAATTAACAATCATAATGATAGTTTGTTAGAAAATTTAGGTATTATCTAATACTCTTAAAACTGTTCCATTAGTGTAAATGATTCCAAGTGTATATATATAAAGCAAGAAGGTATTTAGCACCGTATTGCAGCAATTGCAGCATTTGACCTGGCGCGGGCTGTCAATCAAACAAGCCGATAATCCAATCAGCGATCGGAATTGTTTCAAAGACCGCCCTGTTTTTTAGACATTCGGACGGTCTCAAAGTAAACACTACATTGTATTAAATAGTATTTACTTAGACAAACAACGCCACGTCGCCTGTGGACGCCGTTATAGTTGCTCTTATGTCAGTCGGAGAAATATAATGCCCAATTGGTACCAAGTGCCTTCTTATTTCATGTATCTCATTGCACTAATGAGACGATATGTATCTGTTCCAATGACAACGTACCGTCCCATTTCGTCTTTCCCCATCCGATTGTATAACAGTCCGAATAAAGGGGCAGTGGTTCATCAACTGCAGGTAGACACACCGGCTGGACATAGTTTGTGTAGGACACTGGATTCGCTAGTTGCAGTAAGGCTATGTCATTCCTCTCAAAATACTTGTGATCACTGTGGGAGTTAATTGCTTCTACCTTTATAACATGCTGGGTTTCTTCGGGAATCTCGCGATTATTTGCTCCTAATTTAACAGTTAAAAGTCTGAAGTCGTTTGCGTACCGTCTGAAACATAACAAGTTGTATAATAATCAAATACAATTTATCAAATATTGCGAAGTGTAAATTGTTCAAAGCACACTTATTATTTGAATAACCATCTATAATGAGCCTATTATTCGAATAGTGGTAAACTAGTTAAAGATGTTGTTCAAAACTTACTTAAGCACTATCATTCACATGCACATTGACATGAGTTTTGTTTTATATTGCGACTGTAGTTACTACCATACGACACTATTTATTTTAGCTCGATTGCGATGAATACTCTAATATAAACCGCTCTCGAGTCCGCTTTGTGGGTAAAACCAGTACTGAGTGGTGTTTTATGAGAGGCATCGGATCGAGCTGGGGATCGAATCCGCAACCTCTGGCGTGAGCAAGTTGCAGGTTACTTCAGAGAAAAATATTTTAACTTAGAAACACAACATTCGTTGCATTTACATTTTACTAAATTGCAATCTGCTTAATGGAATTTTCAATCTTTAAACTTTTTGTTACATTTCATCAGTAAATAGTATTGTAGAATCAACACTGAGCTCTTCTATTACTCTACAAGACATATCAGAATCGACATCTATATCAGTAAACAGTTACTGTATCTCTATCAGGCTACTCACTCGACGCAATGAGCGGCTGTCAATACGAAGTTGTTGTTTATCAATGTTCCACCACAGAAGTATTGGCCACCAAAGTAAAGGGCTACGTGCCACGGCCACTCTCCCGGTGCAGAGTTTTCTCCACCAACGACTAACGGCACCTGATTCACCACACTTCTTCGACCACAGCCTAAGATAAAAAGTGTAACATAAATTGTATAAGAGTGTAAGAAGATCTAATTTACAAAACGGATGGAAATATTCACTTGTTTCTATCCTTCAACCACATCCGTAAGCCAGAACACAAATGCCATTATTATGCCGTGACGTGAACAATATACTTGACGGACATGATGTGACGTTTAAAAAGAGACAATTGAAACTAAAGATGATAGTTATAAAGATAAATTTACTTTATTCCACAAAAAAGGTCAGGTAGCTTAGCAGCTTACATCTTCTTATACAGTTCTATGTTTGAATTATTTATAATATGTAGAACTTATAAAGATATGTATCTATTTATATGCCTATAATTGAGTTATTCAAGGATAGACCGGCATTGAAGATTGACGAAAGATGTATTCATCAACGATTTAGATTTAGCCTCAAAGCTCGTCAAGTAAAAGTAACCAGTAGAAAAGTACCTATACGTTATAAAACTTTAAAACTGAACATAAAGTAAACATTGTGTTTAATACTTCGCATAATATTCAATATCATGAAATATGTATGTATACAAACGTAATATACCGATTACCAGATAGAGAGTTAGCAGCACATTGTGGAATATATTTAAATGAGAAGGATACCAAATTGTTAAAAAAAATTGTTTACCTCTCGGTTCGCAGTTTATACGTACAGCTTTGTTCCCAGGACAATTAGTTCTACAAATAAACCATGGTTATAGTCAATGAAAATACCACCTTGTTTTGAATTAAATGTATAACAATTTTCCTCAGAATCATGATTAAAGCATAATCTATAAACGATAGGATAAATACAATTGATAAATAAGGTAAAACAATTCTTTACATGAATTATGAGGCCTGCCCAGAGGGGTCCATGTTCCCTGGATTTCTTAAAGTAATGGATATTGTATCCCAGATCCCCAAGTATATTTGCCATAATTCCCCAAAAATAATTTCATATATTTATAAAACTAGTATTTTTATACCTAAATTCCTAAAATGAATTTACAATGTTTCCCAGATCGCTTAAATCCCTGAAAGGACACACACTTACTAAGAATGTGTATGAGATATAAATAAAGCAGACGATTTAAGTGTTCAATAAAAAATTGAGACTGATAATAATATAAAAGGTTAAAACAAGTGTCAAAATTATTATTTAGCCTATATTATAAGTATCAGATTGTCGTATAATTTAAAGATGTACAAATAAATATAAGTTTATTTAGCACGTTACAATTTCTCTTGAAAAGCAATATTTTCTTAAGAATATATACTGAATGATTTTAACGATTTTAGCACATAAAATCAAGTATTATCAATATTAAAATATTGTCTAGGGCTACATGTAATACAAAAATCTGAAAGCATCTGTTGTAACGTTTAAGCATTCATAAAGGGAATGACGTAATGTCAACGACGTCAAAGGACGTCATATTAGAATTTCCCAATGTTGTTCGACCCATAACGATTATCAGATTGGCGTAACATTATTTCCTTTGAGTTGTTATACAAAAGGAATGTGACTTAGCGTGAATTGTTATTATTCGTCTGATGAAAGTCGAAAATATGAAAACAATATTTAAAACAGACATTTATTTATTTATATTTGATTTTCGTTTCAACGAAGATTCACAGTTAAATATATATTCCAAAATATTGACATTTTAACACAGATTGGCAGAAAACCCACTATTTGTTTATAAATTTTACATTTTGTAATAAATGGTATGAGCTTAACATTATACCTTCACAGCGAGACATTATATTTGATACAATCTACAAAAAAATACATTTATTTTAAATACATACTTACATTATATTAATTGTTCCCAAGGAAGAACTTATAGAACCAGTGTGTGTCAACTCAGCAAATGTGAAATGGTTGTAGGTCACGGCAGTTGAGTCTATGTATGCCCTACAAAATGAATACACCAAATTATATTATCATATCTATACTAAAAATGTTTCTAAAACAATATTTTAAGTAAAACATTTGTTAAATACAATAAAATGTCATTAGTTAAAATATCTGATTAGAGAATTGCAGGAACATTAGTACTGATAATACACAGCAGTATAACGGCATATCAACAATCAAAACATTAGAACGATCTTAATCACATCAAACAAAAGTTTACTAAAGAGTCAACAAAAGCAGCTACTGCCTTTAAACCGCCGGTAGCAAAGTTTCCACAGGGGAGTTTAAAGGGCGCGTACAACCTCAATCGGACCGCGACGTTGTATCATACAAAATGTGTAAATAAAAATAGCCAAACAAAGCTACTTTATTTACATATAGGACAACATGCATATGTGTACTGTGGACTGCACAAAATACGCCACTTATACCGAAGACAACAATTCTATACAATTCTGACAAGAAATTTAATTGCCATTTTCAATATATTCACTAAACGATCCTTAATTACTCACCCTTTTCCGAGTAGTTGAGTACAGGTGTAATCGCCATACATGTCAGACCATGATGATGCACAAACTGGGGTCCAACGTTTCATTGTTTTCAGTTCAAGGACGTCTTTGTCATGGTCTCTTACTGTAAATGTATTATTCGTAGGTAAAAAGACAGACTAACCGTTACTTTTACGTGACATCTTTGTAGAGTGATTTGTAGAAAGTCAAATTAACGTCAATAGATCTCATACTCATATCTAAATATTTAAGGTATCATCAAACCATTCTCATTTAACACATTCCTCAAATGTCTATATATATATATATATATATATATATATATATATATATATATATATATATATTAAATGCCATTTGTATAGTTTTGAAACACTTGATATTGTGGCAGGCTTGCACCCAAGATATACGAAAACAACACAGAAACATACGGTTTAGAGGTACTTTACTTTGAAATGGAAAAAGTGACATCGATGAAGGAGGACCCCAATTAATCAGTTACATCTCCAGTAAACAACCAATAATTACTTTACGATATGGATATATACACCCGTGCCAAATATGTTTTTATATCTCTCTTGTGTTGCATTTTCATATCTCTTCTGATGTAGAATTTTCACATCTCGTAAGTGCGTGCAAAGGATGCATTTTACATGTATATACTATTATAATTTATAGTATTGTGAATATTCATGTAACTAGGTAATACTTAAATCTATAGAATTAATTCAGAATCAATATAATGCTTATAATGTATATACGCCCAATACAGTTTTCTAGAATTGAAGGTACTGAAACAAATAATTAAACAGTACTCATTCCTGCTTGTCAGTTATTTACAGATGGGCGATGATTGTAATCTGAGTTTACTCTCAGACTGAAGACCTTTTTCTCAGTCAATATATCAAATATTTAAAATATCGGACGAATATTGCAATTTTATTTATCCCCTCATGAGCAGACTAAATAAAACAAAGTTTGCTTTTTTTGTTTTCTTGCCTTACGTACAGTTTGGTGTGGTGTTTGTTAACAGTCGCCACGTAACTTGACCCAGTTGTGTTCATTGCTAGTTGCTCATTACAAGTTGCTCGAAAGCAAAACTCTAGCACCACGCTATGTGTTGCATAAATTTACTTAAACGCAGGTCTGCCAAATTGTCTTCATGATTTCGGTTTTGGCTCCCAACGGATTAAATCATATATACATGACCTGCAATGCGTTGACAACGACATGTACTATATTTGAATGACACTGACTGTCATCTGTTTTGTCCTTCTTTATTTAACGAACCAACACAATATACCAAGTCGGGTGGCTTGTTAACTTACCACATTCCCATTCATCAAAACCATCCGGGCAATCGGGAACCAAATTACAAATCTGGGAAATATCTATACAGGATTTGTCTGTGCATTGGAATTTCCCTCGAGGACAGATGTCTGTAAGATAACAGGAAACAAATACAGTAAACAATGATTAAATCGGGGCTAAATCTAATACAGAGATTATTTTTATACTTGTATGCATACACATATATTCTCTCTAGAAATAGAGAGTCTTACAGGAGTGCTCATTAATAATTAAATGTATTAAACAAGTTAATAAATTCTTACGAATGGAAAAATCTTTTTAGCATATACCCGCACAAATCAACGTCATTTATATGTTCGGACGAATTGAAAAGAAGTTTGGCACTTTACGTTTGATAGCCGAGTTATGTACGGAAAACACCGAGCAATGAATCGGAAGTAATATTACTGTAGGTGTATATAGAAAATATGCCACGAATTTATTCCACTGCAGAATCGTAAATTATGTGATAAACATCAAATGTGTACTTAAACTCACCGCAGTTATGTTCGTCCCATCCGTCGTTACATTCTCGTCTTCCGTCACAAATCCATTCGGACATTATACATTTTCCCTCCATTGGACATTCCACTTGACCATTCGTACAGTTACCTGCAAACATATATTTCCCTGGCTACATGATATCGATTATAAATCGTGATTAACTAATTTTATCGGTATATGTCTATGCCGTCATGTTGGTTGTGCCTTCTTGTTTATATGCAAACCATTTTTTAATAATGGGATTTAACGCCATTTTTAAAACACTTCAGGTTATATATTGCATATCCAGTTTTATTAGTGAAAGAATACCTCATAATGAATCTGAGTAGCACTACCGTCCTTCTGCAAGTAACTGGCATACTTTCTCACATACAGTTTTTGAAGCGAGTGAGACTCGAACATAAGACCTCAGCGGCGAGAGGTAAATGCTCTTGACCACCCGGCGAATAAAGACCCTATACAGACCATTAATTTCGTTTTGGCTATTGATTTAATAGATATTACAAGCTTCATTTTATTTTAAATTCTTTACACATTTTGAATTATTTAAGCTCTAAATTAGGACAGGCATGGTAAATACTGTGCAAATAAACGCATAACACACGGATATGAATAAACTAAACATGGTACAGAATGGTTTAAGAAAGGGAATAATGAAACAATAGTGTCTACAGTATAACACATATTCGACTCATATATTATTAATATCAAATACTTCAGCAAATCAGAAAACAGACTTACCACACTTTTCCTCATCACTGCCGTCCGGGCACTGCGACACTTTGTCACATCTCTGGTAGGACTTAATGCACATTCCCATAGCACACTGGTACTCGTACTCGTTACATTCTGTTGATAAAAATATGACAACAGCCGATAACCAGTCAGTACCGTTGTGTAAATCGACGCAAGTTGAAATAGAACAAGTCATGTTTGATATAATTTCTGTTATTTATATTGTATCATTATACAGTTTAATATAAATTCTTTATTAAAACTTATTTATTGTCAATAATTGGACACTACAACAAGCATTGTTAACAGCTCGAACTGAAAGTGAATGCACCATTATGATTGGTCATCACAAAATAAGTAAAAATCAGATATTGCATTTCATCAATCAATTGGCCGAGGGTAATACAATTTCTTCGCCTGCATTGAAACAAAAGAACGATATAAAATTATTGCATAATGTGAAGAGAAACTGTCTAACTATAATATACTATCTTCCGTCTACTTCTTAGAGTGTAACTAAATTGATACTTCTAATTTTAAAAACTTTAACTCTATGAAGTTGCGTTGATGCATTGTACAGTTGCAAAATATAACTGGACCATATAATGAATAATAAACAGAACTTGGATTATTGTGTATGCTAAGTAAAAACAAGCTCATAAATCCATTTTCCCCACATGTTTACTAAATTTTAAAGGGCGATAACCCCCAAGTGTTTGGTTTGATGAACAGGTAAGATTTATAAGCATATTTATATCTACTAATAAATGCTCCAACGTTCAACTTACGGCAATCCATTTCGTCAGTCCAGTCTGCACAGTCGTTGACTCCGTTACACACCTTGTCTGCCGATACACACTTGGACACTTTCCCACATGTAAATTGATTTGAATGGCATTCTGAAATAAAAACTCATTATGATAAAGTTTTGTATAAAAATATCAACAGTTTTACTTTTGAATTCAAATTTGATTTTTAACGTTCTTGTACTAAGCATACAATATATATTATATATTATAATATATATATATTATTTTGAATGTTCGCAGATATTTGATAACCTACAGAAGACGTATATTGAAGACTTCTAACTGAAATACTATATTTGATTCAGCGGGCAATGCAAACATTTAAATCACTTATCATTATGTTTCAGTCACTTACTGCTATTTTCAATGCTTTTTAAAAGTTGCTAGTGTGCTGGTAATTTGAAATAAATAAAACGCGGTTTTGAATAAATTCCAGTTTATGTCAACTTCGTATAACATTGCCACGCATAATTATTTGAAAGCGATGTATCAAAATATTTAGTCTCTGTCCGCATCGATGACTGGTTCGAGCGCAAATCGGCTCAGAAACATTACGTATTACTAGGACAGTTCGCCAGTTAAATGGATCTGGTTTTAATCATACCCGGACACAAAAATTCTTTCTTTGAAAATAACTGAATGACATTTCATTTTCTCTAGTTGAAAACGGCTTTTAAGCACATTATACAGAAATACGATTATTTCGGATAGGTTACGGATTGTTTAGTCACAACTACTTATATTTATGTTACACAGGCTTTATATTACTACATCATGAGTGTACATATTAAACATACCAACATTAAACATGCCAACATTAGACATACCAACATTATACATACCAATATTAGACATGCCAACATTAGACATGCAAACATTAGACATGCCAATATTAGACATACCAACATTAGACATGCCAACATTAGACATGCAAACATTATACATACCAACATTAGACATGCCAAATGCAAATTTCATTGCCTAATTATTATAATAATTGTCCATGCATTTACACCCAAAATGCCACAATAAATACAAAGTCATATATTTGAAATATCCTTAGATTTATGTCACAAATATACTTGATTAACTAGTCTGTGTCTAATCGCTATCAAAAGCTACTGCTAAAACTAACACAAATAGGTTATGTTGCATATGTTGTATGCACAATATCTTAAACAAGAAATACATGCTTAACCATGCTTCATTCATAAAATCAGAACTATAAATCAAACCGAACAGAACGCCAATATTAAAAAGCGCTAACGAAAAACTAATGCCATAAAAAGATGGATAAACACTATCGAACTAAGACAAAAGCTGTTATACAACAACAGAAAGTCGAACAAGAGTTGAATAGAATAAATATAACTTAAAAATAGCAATAGTGAAAACAACAAATAGTTTAAGGTTTATTTTGAAATATATCTCGAATATAATACATAAACATTATGTAACAACAATTCATATACATAACAAAATGTAATTTAATGTTCATTCACAAATCACATTCGTCACTATCATGCAAATCACGTAAACAAGATATTTGCATGCCTAAGTAGATATCTACTTACTTTTCTTGAACTTCTTTCTCGCTACAAGTTCAATATTAAATTATCATATGTAATTTCATTTATGTATGTGGGTACTTAATTTTGTTTCTGTTTTGGAAAAGGGAAATAGGTAAATCGTTAAGTCGTTCTGGTTTGGAGATGGCGATACGTATTCAATGAATTATAATTTCATTATTTGAAACACTATGATAAGCAAAAGGTCTATTATAATACCAATAAATGTTTAGATTTCAATATAATTATGTTACTTTTCAGGTACTTCTAGTTAAATAACGCTTCAAATGATATTGTTTCAGATAGTAATATTTGGAGATTTTGATATTCCAATTTTTTATTGTTATGTGTCCAAATATTTATTACTATTCTTTGATGTAAAAAACATGGTTTGTTAATCATAGAAGTATGACCAAAATTGATTTCATTCTATAGCAAACTTATATATATATAAAGGGAGATAATAAGTATGTAAATTTGTCCACCCCGTCCAGATGTGTTGCATGTAATTCCATAATATATAAGTCATGGTCGACACCAAATGTATTGGTTTGGCAGAGGCCTTGATATTGTATCTATGGTTTGC
This sequence comes from Panopea generosa, assembly GCA_029582155.1. NCBI lineage: Eukaryota > Metazoa > Mollusca > Bivalvia > Adapedonta > Hiatellidae > Panopea > Panopea generosa. The sequence continues at coordinate 41,504,087 of CM055904.1, forward strand.
ATTGTAGCTAGGCGCACTCGCCGTAGTCTCGTCTGTACATTTATGTCTTGGTTATTCACAAATAATTATCTCCATATATATATATTAACATTAAATGTATATACAACACAATTCATATAAACACATTACCTGGAACAGGCTCGGGTGGTGACATGCAATCAATATCTGGAAACGTATCACAGCTTAGCCAATCCAGACACGCATTCTTTACAGCTGTCGTGTAGAAATATTGAAGTAGAAAAAATAAAGTTGCAGGAAGACACATTATCAGAATGAAACATGACAAAATGAAGATAAAATTGAAATAGTTTTACTTGCACAATAATGTTGAAAATAACAACCATTTTCCTGTAGCATTCGCGGTACATCATAAATTATTGAGGACACGTCATCGATGTCTGAATGACAGTGCCATTCCAGCATTGTGCGCAGGTGTTAGGAGTTTAAATAAACTTTTATTGAAAAGGTGGTCTTATTCATATGCAAATAGTACCGCTGATAAAAAGGTGATACATCGAGCAGCAATACAGTTTGTGTCAATATTAGCAAAGCACCGACTCAGATAGATATACATAGTAAAGCTCCGAGAAATAATGTTGTAGCGCTTTTTTTGTCTACAAATGATACAAACAGTACAGTGAGGAACACGAAACAACAAATTATGATAACAGGTATAGTATCCTGTGTCAACATCACGCAAAGTCACGTCAACGTGGTAAAAATGCTTTAATAAGGATTGTTGTAAAACAATTCATGAACTATGCTGAGAACCAAGTATAGACTACAATACAGTGCACATGATAATTAAGAATAAATAGCATTCATTAAAGTGCTCGCAGGGTTCCCTAAATGCTAAAAGAGTACTAGTGGAGCGGCGAGTAAGAATAGAAAAAATACTTAAAATAAATTAACGTCGCAATGATGTAACGTAAATCTGGCCTGCGGCAGATAGGCGTACACGACATGTTTGGAAAACATATAACTGTTTTATTTGAATATATATATATTTTTTTACTTTGTAAAAAGTTTGCAGATAGATTAAATATAATACATGTAAAACTCCAAATAAATCAGACATGTCATCTTGATATTATGAGATTTGTCCATGAACTTCTGGATAACCCTCATAAATAAACAAGCCAATTTTAACGAATTTTTAACAGAACTCGCATACAAATATCTCAAATTCATAGCCGATATTTATTGGGTTGGTTAGCATTTCATGTTTTCAGTCTTAGAATTTAAGACGGATTTTATACTATTATATTTAATTTATTGTTTTGTAATAAATACATTTCTGTTAAAGCATAAGATTATATAGGTATATGTGACGACACATACAAGACGTACCATTGCATGTCCTTTTACAAGGCGGCTTTACTGTTGTACCCTCGCACATTGGAAACTGCAAACTACAAACGAAATAGAGAAAATCCGAATAACACCCACTGTTCCATATGCTCCGGAAGTGTCCATTGAACGACTGCATTGCTGTAGTCTGATTGGGCTCGTGTATAAAGTTGGGAAATCGTGTAGAGGTGAAGCCGATGTCATGACATTCCTTCAAGTCGGTGCTGTAACACGGTGCTGCAGGTGAATATAGCATTTTTATTATAATAAACTTTAATTAAAACATGATTATTAGGTTAATGGTTGCTCTACAATGCACGTTTACTGTATCGTTTGCGAACACTTTATACTATTGATATATATATATGTCTGTCATACAAAATTATATATCGGGTAGAGCATCGGACCAATGAACGGAGGGTTGTTGGTTCGATCCCTCGCAAAGGCTATTTTTGGGGTTCATGAATTTCAGAGCAGCATAATCAAACTATTGTTAACGAGATTTATAGTTTTAGAACATATACATGTATGTAAAAGTATTTTATTAATGGTTTTGCTGATGATAATGATAAATCTGACAAAATCATGAATGGAATATCTGTACATCCAAGTACAGAGTCTAATACTGTAAATATCGCTTAAAATAGTTAAATATTGTGACTTCTGCGTTAACTGTTCTTTCATTATTGTTGTTTGTATGGGATCACTAAAACTTTTCTATTGTAAGTTCTCTATTTGTTTGTAAAATATGAAAATTTAATAATAATGACGGTTTGTTTATATATTAAATACATTATATACATACTACCAATGCTCAAGTCATTTTTGTGCGGCCAGTCAATTACAAACAATGGCAGATCTACCTTTGAGAACTATTATGTTATCGTACTTGCATTTTACAGGAATATATCAGACTAGTGTAAAAACCGGAGTAGCGCCATGTACATACCTGGTGTTGGTGTTGTGGGTGCGGGCGTCGGTTTTGTGACCGTCCTATTTACACAGTTTGTGTTTGCCAGGTTTTCACACTTTACTGGATTCGAGAAATAGTCAGAGCAGGTTTCTACTGCCTCTATAACAAAAATGTTTGATTTCAGTTTTTTACCATGCAACTTATGTAACATTAAAACGTACTTATTTAACTTAAATGTACACTTGCAGACGACGGACATATTTCAACATACATGTATGCACTGGCACACATATTTCAAGTTGAACAAGATTAGTCCGCTGGAATTGGTGTCACATTTGGTTTTGATGATAAAATGATTAGATATATGTACAAACAACTTCTTGTTCTTCGTCATCTTTGTCAACTGGAAATTTTACCTATACGAGTATTATTCAACATAATATTTAATTTATTTATTTTTACAAAATTGTCATGTACCCTGTTGTGGCATAGTGCCACCATTGCAAAAAGGAAGTGCTTCCGTGGGGTAGTCGCATAATGGCGGTTGTAAATAATCCTCAATTCTTCTTCTTTAAAAATGCATTTTCCTATTTTTAATGCTCATTTTTTTTATTTGAATGGCATTATTGATGTATTTTGAACATTTTGATAGCATTGTCATGTTTGAATTTTGAATTTAAAAAAAAAAAATGATGCTTGGAAATTGGGGAATGAATACATGATTTCGGAAGTCTACTTTCACTTTGTCACCAGTGTACACACTGAGCAGAAAAAAAAATCTCTTATATGACACATGACCCCTACTTTTCTCATCATATTTTGATAGTGCAGAGGTTGACAAACAGTAAAATGTAGGTTTCACTTCTTTCATTTGGGACCTTCTATGAATGACAAGCCTTCAAACTTTTGTTATTTACTATAGAATAAAGAACAAAAATCAGTGGTGGGGTTACACCTTGTTCAAATATATCAATTATGTTTTTTGTTTATATTATGTAAACATGTAAAATGTAGTAATAGCTATATCTCCAGTATAATTTATAATTTTAGGTTACATCTAACTACATGTAAAATGATACTTAAAACAATGTAAACCCATATTCCTAATTTCTACCCTTCCAAATGATTATAGAATAATTAAACATGTATGGAAGACTTTATAACATGGACAGTCAACATTTTCTGGATGAATAATAAATAATCAAATGAATTGATGGCCAAACGTGATGTAAAGCACACCCGGCAATTTCTGAAAATGATATATCTTCACAATGCTAAAAAATAGAAATTAGAATAATAACATAATATAGTTAACCATATAGAAACCATTAGTTTCGTTTCTGTTTTGGAAACATTCGTATATCCTTAGTCATATCCGACCAAACCATTGTTTTATTTCTCATCAGTTTTCATCGGTAGTATCAATCTAAGAAAAGTAACAAAATCGCGTGATGTCACTGTTTTTATAAAAATAAAAATTGATAATCTCTTGAGTATTAAGTTCAGGTAGCAATATGAACTTAAACATAAAAAAATTCAAATGGTTGATTGTTGTAAAAATTGATTCGACTCGTAAACAATAATCTAAATATCCGTATGTCCTTTTTATTCAGTAAAACTATTTTTAAATCCTTCATATTATACCTGCACACAAACTTGAGCACGGGAAAATCTGCATGCCCGTCGTGTAATCGCATTTTGGAACGTAAAGTGAGCATAGGTACTCCAGGGCGGAGTCCTGACAGTGCTGATTGTAAACTTCAGCTGCCGTTACTTCGAATGCCTCTACAATCTCTGCCATTGTCGTGTGGCCAAACGGGTTCGGAAGTGACGTGTATCTGAACCCGCGAATTTCACATGTTGGCATGACCACCGGCGTGCACAGTAAATTCGCTAAATAAATATAAGAATTCACTAAATAACCAGATGATTGTTAATGTTGCGCTCATTTCATGAATCGCCTATCATTCGGGAAAAAACGGCTGTTTGGGGTGCTTGCAACAATCATCTGCTTGCATGTGAAATATGAAATATTGATTAAAGCTGTTTGTTTGTGCTTCATCACGTGACTAAAAATGAAATTGAGAGAGAGAAAGACAACTCAAAATTTGCCAAAGAATATAATAAACAGGCTTAAAATGTATCAACGAAACGTAAAATATGTATTATGGTCAGTGTATTGCAAGAATGCTGTCTATCCTACAAAAATTAAAATAACAATTACAGTTCTAGAAGTGATATTGCGCAATGTTTGAATCGGAACCAATTAAAAGGAAAAATAATCACAGTATTTGAATGATTGATACCAGTTGTACAAAGACGTATACTTACTCGAATTTCTTTTTATATATACTGGAAGGAACAGCTAACTCGCAACTGATTTTTCCATATCTTCGTCAAATATGGAGTGGTGCTTTTTGTATTTGTATTACAGACAATTAGTTTTTTAACGTAACCTAAAAGGTCTTTCTTTTTTAAATCCAGATTTCAAAAATAATTGCATTGATACATTTTGACAAAATACGTAACATGTCAGATACATAAATGCCACGTGGCGGATTCACCGTTTCGCTTAATATATTTTATATACGATGTACAACTTAACGTTACGAAACAAATGAAAGACGACATGTTTAAACTAATGTAAGTATTCGCTAATAAACTCATACTAACGATCGGGTGTTGTTGTACTACTTGTTATAGTAAGTGGTGTTGTTGTTTCTGCTGTTGTTGTTGTTGTTTCTGTTGTTGTTGTTGTCGTTGCTGTTGTTGTTGTTGATGATGTTGATGTTGTTGTTGTTGTCGGAGCTACAAGAAAATTTGAAACATTATTTTGATGATGCTACAATCTAACAACGAAACAATATCTTACAACTTACTCAGACTCGATGTCTTGATGGGCAGCAGAACTAGAATCCAGTTCCGCTAATATTAACCGAACTATTTGATAGCAATTCAACCGCAGCGGTTAAGCGTCAACCTCGCATGCGGAAGGTGGCGGGTCGATCTCCGGTCGTGTTAAACCAAAACTTGAAAAATGATCCTAAAGGCTTCATCGCTTGGTTTCAGCACTAAGAGGATAATTCTCGATCTGGTCGGCCGGGTGTCTGTGTAACGAAACTTGGTTGGGTATCGCACCATGTGCATGCGGTATGATACTCCAGCGTGGCAGTGCTTTGAAAACTGTCTCAAGTAGACACCGTCGCGATACAACTAATAAAGTGGTGAAAACAACGCTAAACATCACACAGCAACTACAACTTGTAAATATTTATTTGTTGACTAAATGGGTTACAAATTACATAACTGAAAATTTAGATTGATAGTCATTATACTAACCCGGATTAACGGTTACTTTTACAGTATCTATAGACGACTGCCCAACCGCGTCATACACTGTCAGTCGGAAGGTATACACTCCTTCCTCCATATTTGATAGTTTCAGTAAGCTTGTCCTCGTTCCCAGCATATCCACCCTGAGCGTCTGAGGCGAAATGTTTTCCCATGTGTTTCGTACAATACCATTGTCATCGCTGCTACCAGCGGCGTTTAACGTGCATGTGTTCTCCGGAAGGGTAATGCTGATGTCAGTTCCGGCATATGCTACTGGTGGGTCGTCTGGAGCTGCGTGTATGTACTAAATATTAATATCAAGCTGCTTCACGACACGTACTCCAAAGTGTTTATATGTGTTCAGAAATTTACATTTCGTTTACGACTATTAGAACAATGGTCAATATTAACACTATTTTCATGTTTTTTGTACTGCTATTTGTGGTTGAATTAAAAATACGTTATATATACGCAGTATTTAAAAACCTTAATTTCAAAAATGTTAACTGACATAAATTTATACATGTATACTGTATATCATAGAAACATTAAATCTAATTGCTGAGAACCAATAGATTAAACATCAAGCATTTTTACATATTTGACAACGATGTTCAAGTTTCTTTTTATCTGGTACGAAATTCAAAACCCATTCACTTATTTTTTTCCTCTTTCCCGATATCGTATAAAAAGGATGATGAGTTAATTGAAGACAATGAACCAATAACAAGAATAATTCCCACCAGAATAGTCACGGAACCTCAAACCTACGTGGCACATGCACGCCGTGTTAATGATGATTTGTAATTCTAATTGAATGTCTTTAGTTTATTTATTTTACGTTTGTATTTTTATACATATATTAAATCCAAATACTTCAACGTTTTCTTCATCAAACTTTTAAGAATGTTTCTAATTTGCATATACGTAGTCTGATAGCCCGTCTTTTTAATTAGTTAACGTACATTGAATACACGCCTGTTTTGGGTGATTAATTTGCAACCAGATTCATTTACTAACAAATAGGTAAGTTACAGCTTCATTTTAATAGGTGTATGTATATAGCCGATAACAGACTGTGTAGGACGAATAATATATAGAAATTATCGAATGACGGTTACACACCATTGAGGTCTAGTGTCTCATCATTGAGGTCTAGTGTCACTTGTTTGGTGGGTGCAGTCAAAATTGTCTGAAGCAATCAGTCGAGGGAAAGAGCAAAAATGGCCTTTTAAGATAGATTTTGCTTAATACAGGTTATTTTATATGAAAGCATAAAAATGGGAAATAGCAAAATATGGATGCCATAGACAAGTGGTTTCTTAATACAGGTGACCACCTGCACAGGTTTGACTGCATGTAGCGTAGGTATTATTAAACGTACATATTTGTGGTATATGTGAACTGTTGTGATTTGAATATTATGTCCTCTATTGGTTGAATATTTTTAATTAATAATGCTGAATTAGGTCAATTCTGAAACAAATACTTCTGACAAGAAAATGTACAAACCTGGCTTAACTGTAACGAAGGTAATGTCGGAGTCCGACTGGTTGGCGACATCGAACACCGTCAACTTGAACGTGTAAACACCTTGCTCAAGACCGTACAAACGCATCTGTTTTTCATCCGCATGTCTCATCACCACACTCAATGTGTGAGGTGATATGTTTTCCCATTTGTATCTGACTATTCCCTTGTCGTCTGTACTCGTGTCGCCATAAGCAATGACAACTTTTACAGGAAGAGTCACAGTAATGTTTGGACCAGCGTCCGCACGTGGTGGCTCATCTGGTTCTGTAAATTATGTTTTAGATAAAAAATTCGTTTCGATAAATAGCCAACATATATCTATTTATTAGTATATTTACTAGTATATTGTAAAAATAGATTATTTAGAAAATACAAGAACTATTTCCTTTGAAGTATGGCACGGAGATATAATATGTATGCAAATGAAAGTGTTCCAAATAACCATGTTAGGAAAACATAGTAATTGGTACAGAAGCTGAAAGGCATAATAACTGAAGTAGAGTTTCCAATGCTATGTTGTTAGTTTCGAATCTAACTATTTAGAATTTCGAATTTTCCTGCTGATGGCAATATCATATATTACCAAGTTATGAATGGCTACAATACATTAACGCAACAATTAAACAAGATAATTTACGACCTAATGAACTAGAATATAAACTCCAGGATATTTTTTTAATGAAAGATATACAGCACCGCTACAAAATACAGTTCTCGGACTTCGTTTGAAGTTCCGTTTAATTCCAGTGTATAATACAAGAAGAAAGCACATACGAATTAACCAAAACACTGAATGGAATATGTAAACCAAGACTGGTATACCCATTGTTGTAGTTGTTGTTGATGGTGTTGTTGTCACTGTAGAAGTCGTGGTCGGTGGCTCTCTGGTTGTCGTAGTTGGAACACGTCTGGTACTAGTACGTTTCTCTGTCAGCAAAAATAAAACAAAATAAGTCAGGTAACCAGGTATTTTATTCACAAATACCCTCAAGTTCGGATTTCACTTTTTCTTAAAAAATCAATCTAACTTAAAATATTGATTAACATCAGCTTTAAATGAAAATCTTTCATGAATTTTCTAATTAGTCAATTCTCAAATTTTAACTTTAGTTTTAACTCAATATAAGACGTTTTGTTTATCACTGGAGACCTTTCTGAAGCAAATATAATTGTCTGAACCTATGAATCACTTCATTATACAATTAATACTCAACATAACCTGGCCCCTTTAAGACAATATAACTATCTATGGTAACAATTTATCCTTATTGTATGTAACGATTACCAGTTTTTCGATATTATTTGTCTCAAAAATATATTGAATATAAGAAGTCTAAATAAAGCACATCATCTTATAAAAAAGCAAGCATGGTACCAATGGAGTAATATATGCACATTGTACATTGATAAGTGAATTATATAATCCAACTAAACATGTTATATGCATGGGTTTGAATACTTAGTTACGTATGTTATACTAACCGGGCACTCGAATATAAATTGTTGGATCGTCTATAGGTAGACGCGATCTTGGTGCTTGCTTTTTTATATGTTTTTGTATCATTGCTGCAAATGCTGGTGCCGCATTGGCCTTTAGTTTGTACCGGTCGTTATATAGCATGTTAAATAATACCTTAATACTACCGGGACTGAAATGGAAGATAAAGTTCATTACATGATGCTATTTATACTATATCTTAATTGACTTTCATTAAAACTCAAATAGTCCCGAAGCTGAAATGAAATAGTATTACTTATATTGAGTTGTTGACAGATTAACGTAAATGTTTTATCACATTCAGAATCTTAACATATTGTTATTAAATTTGAACTTGATAGTTTATATTATATGTCAAAGTGTTAGTTCTGTCAGAAAGTTTATTTTGTACTACCAAACGAGCCTTTTTTAGTCATAAAATTTTTAATGATGCTTAAAAATGAGATGTGATATTGAATAAACTAAGACGAATAAAGAATTAAAATATCTAATCGCTTATGACGTAGGTTTAATCCTTCATGACTTGTTACAGTTATATGGTCCTTTGAGATAATTTGAGATCAATTAATAGGACTTGAGAATGGAATGCTTAATTTTCAATTAACATTTACCGCCATCATCTGTATATGTGTCAATGTATTTGTCAATGTAATTTGTATAACTGATGGCAATATGACAATATTGTTAAATCATATACTTAACACTGTGAGTTTTTTTTTGTTTGTTTTTTTTGCATTATAAACCATAATCAATTGAACATATATAAGGGAACGCGCGATTACAATTGAAAATTAAGAACTCACCTGAATTGTATTACTTCGGTTCGGATATAACTGTCCGAAAATGAACTGTTTTCCATTAGTAAGTCCATCTTGAAAATAAAACAACGTCAGTTTTGTTACTATAATCGAAATAAACTTATTCATTTTATTTCGATTATGAAATGATGACTTACAATCTAACAGTCACTTTCACTAGACACATTCCTGGGTAAAACTAGGGCTAACCATATGCAGAAAACGTGTTTTGTTACAGGATATATTGCAAGACCCTAGCCATGATTGAACCAACCATCCTCCAATCCTTTTTAATTCATTGAGACTGGCAATATCAACTCAACTTGTATTCTTTCGCATACCAATGTGTCACTTCATTAATATAATGATAGTGTTGGCTATAGAAAAAAATGTTTTCATTTTCAGTTTTATTTAAAATACACTATTGTATCAACGCATAGCTTAAATCAAAATATTTAAAAACATTCTTATAGAGCAATTAAAAATATATATAATTGTGATCATTTTGAAGTGATCCATGAACATCATTAAGGTGTAACCCCACCAATTGATTTTTGTTCTTTATTCTATAGTAAATAATAAAAGTTTGAAGGCTTGTCATTCAAAGACAGACCCAAATGAAAGAAGTGAAACTTACATTTTACTGTTTGTAAACCTCTACATTATGTTAATATGATAAGAAAGGTAGGGGTCCTGTGTCATATAACAGATTTTTTTTTCTGCTAAATGTGTACACTGTTGACAAAGTGAAAGTAGACTTCCGAAATCATGTCTTCATACCACAATTTCCATGCATCGTTTTTTTTTCTAATTTCACAATCCAAATATGACAATGCTGTCAAAATGTTCAAATACATAAATAATTCCATTTAAATAAAAAAAAAATGAGCACTAATTAAGGCAAATACATTTTTAAAGAAGAAAGAAAAACAAAGATTTTCGCCATTATGTGACTACCCCAAGTGTGGTACTATGCCTTTAAGTTGTAATAGGATTATATGTTATTGAAATAAAAGGTACTGTATGGTTGATATTTATATTGTATATAATACCTAATACATTTCTTTTTGCGTTGTTCTGTCCTAACTTTTTTTTATTTGATGAAAACGATTTCAGTATCATTATTGCATATATAAATTATATATCAATATGTTGATTTCATAAGAGGTATAGAAAATGCTCAACTTTGTTAAATATGTCAAGTAAAACAAACTTTACAGCAGACCCTGAATCTAAATGGAAAAAATCAAACTGAATGCAAATTTAGTGGTGCGAAAACATTTAGATAGTTTGCAATACTTTCTTAAAGGGGAAAAAGGTGTTCATCCGCCTTGGTGAAATGTTGGTTGTTTTATCTACAACTAATAAAACTGTTCAACTAATACATACGTTATGCTTTCCTCAAAATATAGTGTTTACAAAATCCAAGAAATCCATAAAAAATGTTCGTCTATTTTTGTAATATGCTTATCAAACAATTTGTATTTAAAATCTTGAAAGAAAAAAACATGTTTTGTATTTAATGGAGAGACTTTACACATTTTGGTTTTATAAAACAATTTCTTACAACTCAGATAAATCACGCTCGAAGTGTGTGTTTGAAACTCTGTACTATGTGTATGAGGATAAAGTGTCTTGTTCAAGAACACAACACATGCCCATCGGATCGAACCCATGGTTTACTAATGCTAGGTTCGAGTTTACACATGCCAAGTACCGGTAGTCGTCTTACCTCGGACGTAAAAGAATCAGCTGTACTTTTATACAACTCTGACGAAGGGTCTGCTAGGTCCACAGTCCATGTCTGTTTGAGATCAAGGGAACCCTCCATCAATATTTCATCTGAAAGCAGAAACAAAATAAATAATAATAATGTGACATGTGCTAGCATCAGACAGTGGATACAAAAGAAAGCTACGGATGCGTATAAAGGCGTACAATTGTTATTCGACAAGCAACAAAATAGAAAATATATTTTGAACATGCGTCTAAATTTAGTCTATCTCAGAATCTGATATCTCCCGAAGTAAGATCTATTAACCCCAAATGAAAAAGCAAACAATTCTATGCCTGTCCCACAACTCATAGCAATTGAAAGATTACTAAGCTGTGACGTCATTCAAACTTTCAGCTGAAGCAATGATCAATCAACCTGCAAAAATGCAGCTTTCTCAACATTGCTATTTACCGAACCCAACCGAGAGAGCTTGGATCCGTTCTATAGATAATCAAATTATAGGTGAGAAAATAAATTGTCAAACATTTTCTGATAAGCAATTGTTAAAATTACCTCCTTCAGCAAGCACATGTACATATATTAATGTTCATGTATGATTAATGTAATTTGGATTTCAAATGCATTGATCTTTGAGTTAGCACGTATCATATCTTAAAACGAGATTGTTACATCAAGTAGCATTCTTAGAGGAACCTACACGAGTGCTACTTTATTATAAGATTTATTGAACGTGTTGGGGCAAAAACTATTATGCTGTACGAGAGCAGTATTTCATTTACCATAGAAAGTTGATTATATAGTAAATGAGCACGAATGTAAGAATTTTTATATCCCATAACTCAGGAAAATTACTATTTGATAATCGCACCATTAATGCAAAAAAGGTAGCAAGTGCCTTCTTATTTCATATACACTTGGTACCTTATTGCAGTAATGGAACGTTATGTGATAGATCACCTCTATAATGGGCGAGAATAAAATGATCATTTTAATTGCCGATGTCCTTGGCGTGGTATCTAAAAGTACGCCATTTATCACAACAACTTATCGACGCCATCTATATATTCGGGTTAGTCGGAAAGAAGTTCGGCATTTTAAGTACAACTGCCGAGTTATACGAAAACCACCGAGCGATGAATCGAAAGTGATACCAATTTACACTAGGTTTATTTATGTCATTGGTTTATTCAAGGGAAACGTACATCTCCGCTTCATTCAAATTTCACAGGCAACTAATTTGTTTTACATAAAGTGTTAGGTGTATGTAAATTTAGACGTTTTATAATATTTTAAACACGAAAAATGATCTTGAATTGAAAACATTGCAGTTTGAAGTAAACTTTTCAGTTCATTGTACTATTCTGATTTTTAAATGCATTACACATATATTATAATCACAAGTATTTCAACAATTTTAAACACAGTTTGCCGGAAATAGTTTCGTTTTGTAGAGAATTCTTTTGTGCAAAGGCGGATTTTTCTTTTGTATTTCTGAGACAAAGAGAGGTTAGGAAAAGAGATTTTGTGAGATTTTTGCATAAATACGCGAGCGTTCATAACATCTCGTTCAGTTTTCCTTTTCTATATCAATCCCTGTTTTTTACACTGTTACAATGATAAACTGTGTAACAAACATGTGTCAAGAAGCAAAAACTATGCCTTTTATTCGCTAGTTATATAGATATTGCTTTGCATTTTTTTAATATTTTGATGAACAAACGTGTATATCATGACTGAAAAGCATTCAGCAATTAGATATACGAAATATATTCAAAATCATTAAAACATTTCAGCTTTGAACAGTTAAATTATGTAATGCAACGTTAATGATTTATTCAAACAAGAAGTAGACACGCCTTGTCTGAAGTCGACTGATTGCGTAAGTTCTGTTTAATGTATATACCTAGCCATAACAAAGCTTGATTATAGCTTTGTCTGCATCATTGTAGCGTGTGTTATTACACATCGCATTTACGATGGTTATACAACCATGTGATTTATCTAAGTGGATTGACGCACGGATGAGTTGATAAAAGTTTGCTTATCCTCTTTTTCTTAAAGTGACATAACCAGTAAGTGAAAATACAAATAAATAAACAACGTGTTTATAAATGACCAACATTTTCAAGATTCTATGGGTGTATTACAGCCGATACATATCTTACACGTGAATTAATCGTTGTTTTTTTTAAATATAAGATTAACCTATCAGCGGGATATAAATTAATCCTAATACATATATGCAAATTAGCTGCTTCACTGACGAAACTTACCGCAAAGTTTCCGGTCATATTCGTACAATCTCCTGCCGGTAAAGTTAATTGCTCTTTTAATCGACGATGCCCGGAAATGTCCGAACGTTTACGGATATAATCGAAATCAACTAGACTAACCATTGAGTAAATTCTGCGGGACGTGTCTTCCCCAATTTTCGGCGATGACAGGAAAGTTTAAATACATGTTTTTGACGATACACAACGCTCTTATGTAGTTGACATGTTGACTATAAGTAACAGTTAATGCTAAATATTACAATTATACCAGTTTTGTTATTGCATTAAGTCTATATATGCTACTTGTAATTCCGTTTTAAATGAATGAATCTGCCAAGTAACAAAATAAAAGTATGTACATGCAACTTTAATCGTTTAATTGTGCTTCCATACTAAAAGAAGCCAAGTATACTCTGGTAAAATGGCTGAATGGTATCATGATTGTATTTTCTACAAAGTTTAACAGTACGATTGATCTTAATAGAATATCAAAAGTATTTTGAAGGATGGAAAAATAAAGCAAGGAAAAAACAATTTACTTTTTTTTACTCATGTTTTCAAAATTAGCATGCTAGTAAACAGTTATTAATGCTTTCATAACTATATAGTTTTATAACTGATTTCGTAATTCTAGGATTTTAATACGTCCATACCATAGCTATACTGTTGATAGCTGTTAATGTTTATGTGTTGAACTACATGGATAAAAGTGATGTGAACATATTCGGGATGCCTCTTTTAAATAGTGTTCGACACGTCATATTATCTAGGTTTTATTTTGTAATTTTTTTTATATCTAAATTTTATTCATGCATCTGGAATTTTGTCGAAATTACAACCTGGTATAAATATGCTTTCGACTAAATGACGTGCATAATCGTTAATCAATAAGTTCAAGAGTCAGGAAGTGTAAGTTACACATCTAAATGTAATTAAACCAGGATATTGTTTCAGCCAGTGAGAGTAACGAACAATGAGTACTGAAGTTTGAAATATATTAAAACATGTTCGTATACCGGGGGATGGGGAGGGGGTGCGGATATTGTGTATCGTAAGATGTTGGGGGTAATTAACAATATAATATAATATAATATAATAATATAATATAATATAATATAATATAATATAATATAATATAATATAATATAATATAATATAATATAATATAATATAATATAATATAATATAATATAATATATAATATAATATAATATAATATAATATAATATAATATAATATAATATTATAAAACAATACAATACAATACAATACAATACAATACAATACAATACAATACAATACAATACAATACAATACAAAACAATACAATACAATACAATACAATACAATACAATACAATACAATACAATACAATACAATACAATACAATACAATACAATATTTAACAATTGCTGTGATTTATTGAAAAATCAATGTTTACATATAAAGTTGTATTAGTACATATTAATAAATAAAATTGTTGTTTACAGTTCACCAAAAAACGCTTTCATTGAAACCCACATCTAAGGAATTTTGGATGTTTTGCAAGAAGAGATAGCCATCTTTGTTTAGTTATACAGAGAGTGTTTAAATGATGTGGTTAGATAAATGAACCATTGCAATGTAAACGCCCCAATCCGTACGAAAAGGTCACGCTGTTAACTGCATTTGTAAACATAGCATTACATTGGTTATTTATAGATTAGGAGGAATGACGAGGTATTTTTGTTTCTTTAGCAGGTTTAACGCCAGCTCCAACACATTTCAGTATCCTGTCACAGCAATAATCTAGTCTTAGAGTTTGACATTTATTAGAATTGGGTTTAACGTCATTCTCAACACATGCCATGTTTTATAAGGCATACCTCTAGTTTTATTGGTGGAAAAAGATCTCAGAATTAATTTGAATAGAACCATAATCTTTCAGCAAGTAATTGACTAAATTTCTCATATAGAGAGTTTTTGCCGTGCAGGGGGATGTTAATAAGCAGGGGATGTTAATTAGCAATTAAATCGCTAACAGACGATCATTTAACCTAACCACTGTTTCCTGGGATCCTGAAAGGTTAACCAGTACTCGAATTCCATATCCGCAAATAACTGATAACTTTCCCTACTTGAATTATCGGTGAAAGACAAATGATGAGATACAATGTCGTATATCAATCATCACGGAGACTGTTGTCGGCATGAACTCACAGCCCCTGGATTGATAGTCAGACCCGTGACCCACTCAGCATATCGGACCAAGCTATGCAGTTCAAATACACATTATTGTTGTATAGTAGCACAGTGATAATTAATAATACGAATGCATTTTTGGCTTGCAAATATTAAAGCGTCATAAAATATGACTGTAGATACAACTTAGTATGTCCCCAAAAGGTGTCCCAGAATGCATTTCTCCTTGGAATACATCTTGTACAATTTATTATTGCGACAAGTAATGGCGAAATATAACGCACCAGTGCAGTCACTTTCAATTTCTTACAACACAGGTGTTAATTTTCGTTATCAAATATATGAATCATATTATCTCTCTAACTTTATCTTTACGGACGAGTGAAACTGCATCAGGTTGCTTCAGGCATGTTAAGCGTTATTGATAACAAAACAAAAAAGCATTTGCATCTATCATAATTTGCGTCTAAAATGGTCGTGATTAAATTCTCGAGCGGCTGATTATTTTTGAGACATTTATTTTGCGTGCAAATTTTTTTGAGTTCTTTCGTGTTAAATGTTTATTAACATCAATAGTTTGACGTTGTCATTTGTATCAATGGCCAATTCATTTATTAATTTAATTATTTATTAAGTCTTTCCATTTTTAGATTTTAGTGAAATGTCATGACAATAAGTTGTCTCGATTAAGATTAAATGTTATTGTTTTTTAGAAGGTTTATGTATTTTTGATGTGTTTATATGAATATCAATATTATTGTAATTTAATCAAAGGCTGGTCATTATCATATCTTAGGTTATTTAAGTCAATTTTTTTGTAACTGAAATCCCACACGATTTTAATTTTTCCGTTGATACTGTATCGATGTGATAATTAATTTTTGAAATGTTTCATTACTCATTAATTAGATATGGCAGCAATTACATCAAAGAAGAAGATTTCATTGAAGAAAAAGCGGATATTACATTTGACAGTTACATTGCAGAACCAAAATTATATTATATTCCTTAATAAACATTATTTTATTATTATATTTGCGTTTTCTTAAAGGGCAATAGTAACGAGACACGCAAACAATTATTGGATTCATTTCTAAATTATATTTCAGCAAACAGTTTTAGGAAACACGAAGACCTTTCAAGTTGAACTATGACGTATTAACAGCTATATCGACTATTTTGAGAATATTGGTTAGTTTCATTGAACTCTAATGAGCGTTGCAAAATTATAATGGTTACATACACGAGTGTCTAATCCTAAAGGCAGCATGGTAGTTTTAGTATTCAAAAGAAGAATTTAACTGCAGTATTTAACTTCGTTTCATGATTGAAAACTGTGAGAATGCCATTCGTTATTTCACTATTTGTAACACTGAGAAATCCTTACAATTTAAGAAAAAGTATACAATTTGATAAGGAATTTCCTATTAATAAAACAAAACAAGTAACTGCTGTATCTATTTTTCTTTCCAAACATGTGTGTTATAATCTATGGCCTAGGGAAGATAGCGAGGTTGACTAGTCCGTAAAATATTTCGCTCATTAGTTGATGCATGGTTAGTGTTGTCTTCATTATGTTTATTAATTGCATTGTCTGTTCATGTGTTATTTAGCAGACGATATTATGTGAATATAACAACACTGTTGGTGGACACAATTTTAATATGTATAAGTTGATATGGAACACTTTTGAAATTCACCTACGACAAGTATAAAATGGTTTGGCTAGTTTTGCTTTTGCTCATATCAGTTTTACGAAGTATAAAATTCAAGTGATAGAGTTAGACTACAAATGACATAACCATAACTTTATCAACAATAATGTTAGATTAAATAATCTGTTAATAATCGTGCAAACACGACCGTACTTAGTACATGTATAATATAGTTATAGTGTTTCAGCACGGTAAAGAAATATACTTAACGATGTTATACACATAAATATTTCCGCCATGTGGGTTTATAGTAGTTGTATGTAAAACCTATTTACCTGGACGGATGGCCGTCACCTCTTGAGCAGGGGTTTCTGTAAGTAGAAAATAGTTATATACTATCACATACCAAGTTTCATCTCTTGTAGAGATGACTCAAACTAAAATACTAATGCATCAGCCACAATGTATCACTAGGCATATTATAAGATCAATTTTTATGACGTTTTAAAGTCATTCGTTATAAATAATAAGATAAGTTTCTTGACAATGTATGATAGTTTGAATTCAAACGTACGGTATATTTTGTTATCAAAACCTTATTTATTTCACATCGATTGTGAAACAGGTTCAAACAACTAAGACAAGTCACGCTCGAAACATTTTCGTGAACTTGCATCACCTTTTGTGGATTTACAGCATCCTAACACGATTACCCTTACACGTGAATAAATCGAGTTTAAAATATATATATACTATATAAATTACATTTATATGATCAATTTTTGAAATATCTGTATTCTTAAGGAGGATGTTCATAAATTGAAAGTTATTAGAATATCATTTCAAGTTTATTTAGAAAACCATACACAATAGTGTATAAAATGAAACTGATCACGAACCAGGTACATGAATGTAATCCTTGCTTGTTAATGTGCTGTTTACTTGTTAAGATACTATTTACGTCAAATATAATATTTCAATAAGACTTAATAATATGAGATTATCAAGATAACAGTATGGCAATGTATGAAATGTATCTTACTATATAAAATGAATAGCATGATAACAGCGGTAACATTTAATGTTGATCATTGAAAAACTAATTGAGAACTGAGAAAAGTGTATTCCCTGTACAGTATTGTTTTAGAAAAGTTTCATTGAATTCATCCAATCCTATTTCTTTTATGTTCTTATAAATAAAAACAAATAAAAAAGTTTAATTAACCCTTTTTTATATTATTAGAAAATCATAGAATTGCGGGTAGATTAAAGGAATATTTGTCAAATTACCTTGGATATTAAAGAGTGCATACTTTTGGTGATACATGTATGTTTATATTTGATAACAATGGAAAATATTAATGATATGCTTTATTTACGAAATAGGTTTAACACACACACTTGTACACCATCTGGCAAAGTCAAAACAAGGTTAATATTTAATAAAAAAATACGTAATCAACTTAAGCGGAAGCCCTATATCCGTCATTTTATGTTTCTTTGTAAGAAAATGAATAGATACAAAAAAAAGGAAGACTATGTTTGTGACTATATATTAAATGTATCAATAGCCATAAAATTGCAACAAAAGTGATAAATTCTTAAAGGAAAAACTCCAATTAAAGATAAATATTCACAAACATGAAAATCTGAAATTCTTTAGCCAACATAACTTATCCCAAACACTGAACACTAGTGGGTATATTATTTAACACATTAGTTTAAATGTATTAACTTTATTTCGATTGTGAACCAAGTAATTACAACGTTGAAGTCCTCCCGGGTATAACCAATTAATTGGTATATGCTGGATAAGTGTCTTCCTCTAAGACACCACTCATACATGTAGCCGTTTGGAAGGATCGTACCGACGACTCCCCGATCTTGGGTTCGATGCTCTACCACTGGACCTCGCGCTCAACAAATCAGTTGATACAAGGTATATAACTATAAACAAAGAAAATTGAACAGTTCTTACCTCCAACATTGAACACTTTAAACGCTAATATCACAGCCACACCAGCTAACATTACAGCCACTAACACACTCACAAACACTATGCATCCTATTTTCCGTGATTTTGTTTTTCTGTGGGTGACCCCCTCTGTATTGTCAGTATCTGTCCATTTGTATTTATCTTCTGAAAAGTTACTTCCCCTTACATCTCTCTGGGAATTATGGGATTTCTTTGATTTATTGGACAATGTATCTGAATTATCCTTTCCGTTTGAAATTGTAAACACTTCCGGTGGGTCAAGATATTTGAAATGCCCATTTGAAATTTCTCCTTGATCGCTACTCGTTGATGAGAGCCTTGGGGAAGAGGAAATGTTGTTACTGTAGAAACCATTTTGTTTCGACGAAAATGTACTTGTCGCAGATGGCGAGCTTGGTGGAGTTATTCCAATTTTTCCTTTCTGAAACGAAATAGATCACAAAATGATTTCTACTTTACTAAACAAAGTATGAAGAAAAAAATATAAATGTCCACCAATGCTATATTCAACGGCATTGCATTTATTGCATTTATATTGATGTAAAATAATTTCATTTTTCAAACCTTTAAAATTCGAAAATGGTTCTCTATTTAATTTCTTCAGTCATCTTTATTAAAACATTTAAACTCTCATCAAGTTTATAGGTGTTTCATTCCCTGTTTTCCACAATTCATAGTATTCCGCCCTGCACGTACAGGTTAGAAGTTATATGATAGTTTTGTTTCCATCTTACTTTTAACGGGCTTAGATGTTGATCTATTTTCTCGTTTCTCGAGTGATTTCATTAACTGAGAAAGTAAGTCAACGTCTACTGACAGTCATGACTTTCTATGTAAAATGGAATGTTTTATGTTGAAAAATCTAAGCGATATTATTAACTGAGATTGAAGGCCAACATCTAAACGTACAGAATACCATATGAGTGCCGATGAGGAAGAGAAAAAGAATAACAACGTGTCTGGGCCTGATAAAATGTGGAAAATGGAATTATTTATTATGAATAATCTAAGCGATATTAATAACTAAGAAAGAACCACAACATCTAAAAATAGAGGATACCATATGAGCATGATAGTGTATCTGGTGAGGCAGCGAAAAAGAATAACTACGTGCCTGGACCTGATAAATTTTGGGCTATAAGGCACTTATATAGTACTATATTTATCATGTCATTATTTGTGTTAGTTTTGAAATTGCAACAACTGATTCTAGTCCAGCAAACAAACGTTTGTGTGTACCTCTGGTGTAAATACGCCTGAAAATAGTTCCAAATTTTATTGATGAAATTAAAACAAAACAAACCCAGTTTTTGTAAAGTGTTCGACTAATTCATAATTATAAGTTAAAATCAATAGTTTATCATGCTCCAGGTCTAAGTATACGCGGAAAAATGTCATTGGCACCACTTTTGGTCTTGGTCAGTTTAGTCTTAATACGGATTTTAAATAGTACATAATGAACATAAATAAGAATATTTATATCCTTATCAAATTATTTGATTTCATATTGTTTGTACACATATTGTTCGGTTCTAATTATATTTAAAGGAAGGAATGTTCTCTCAAATGGGTTTTTCTTTTTACGCTAGCTAAACCACTGTTTGCTTAAGATTGTGTAATGTGATGTAATAAGTGTTAAAGTACATTATTTATAGGATGTATTGTGTGTTGTGTGTTCTGTAATGTGTCATGTTTAATCACGTGACTACAGAAGCAAATCTATTATAATCTTTGTAACAACGATCGTATTACAATCATTCATGCATTTGACTATGTGAATACAATGCTATACATGGGTGACAATAATGTTTATTAGGATTGTAAGGCATTATCGAAGAAACTGAACTGTCAGAAAGTGTAGCACGAAAGACATGCTGAATATAAAAGAAGAAACGGATATCGAAAAACAACTGCAATTTGCAGCTAGAATTACAGTGTAACTCACTTTATTAATCAAATTATGATTGTTTTGCCCGGTATGGCAGGCCAATCTTGCTATATTGTATTACACTTTTTCATGTTCAAAATTAACATTTGTGTTATTAAGTTGTACGTGTATTATGTTAAATTTTATATTTCTATTATTAGGTTTACATTCTTGTTGTTAAACTTAGAAAATAAATATAAAACTAACTTACAACAAACATTAAAAATTAACAAACACAAATTAATTGAATAACAAGAATAAAAGTTGGAACATGAAAATGAAATTAACAAACATAATTAAGTATTGAACAAAAATAAAAATATATACAGTTAAGCAACGTTTGGCCTGCCATAGCAAGTAATACGCACTAAATGTAACAAGAACAAGGTCGAATATTGAAGAAACCCTCACTTTGTGTGTAGCATACTGAATAAAATAGAAACAATGAAGCATCAAATATCGAAGAAAACCTGAAAGTTTCGAACAGAATACATACTGAATACAATACAAACAATATCGGACATCGAATCAAACCTCACTTAGTAGCGAGAATTAAAACAATAAAAATGAATATCGAAGAAACCCTCAATATGCAGATGGAAAACACACCTTGCACCAACTATAATGAAAGTGTCAATCAAATCAAATAACAAATTTAAATAAAAAAGATGTTATGCTGAACATTAAATCCAAAATAATGAGCTGAGAGGTAAAATGAATACACAAATTGAATGTATATTTCAAACTATGACTTTAACATACATGTATATATTAGCGTGGTACGTTCAGCACCGGTAATATCTGTTTTTGTATATCATATCTGATGTTGCGTTGCAATCCACAGCTGAGCTCTGTTGAGATTTGACCTCGATATTTGATAATTTGAATTTGGAAGTTTTATTGATGAGATGTAGTTGTTCGGCAATATTTTAAGGAGATATACATTGTTGATTCAGGAAAGAGGTGTAGTTGAAAAATGGGATGATAAACTTTGCAGAGCTAGATTTTGTGAAAGCAACGGTATATGATCCTTCCTACATAAGGACTCGATTTGAATATGTCGTTTGTTATTTTGGTGTTAGTTGTCTCCATTACGCACTGTGTCGTTTGCTGAACCTATATTTTTAATCATCAATTTCAGCTCGATTGCGGAGAAAGCTCAGAGCTTATATGAACCACTGTTGGTACCGCTTCCAGGGTAGAACTATTTCTATGTATGTTTAAAGATCGAAATCGCAACATTTTGCGTAAGTGGCCAACACTTCATCAACTACATTACACATTCTTTTCTACTTCTTATAGGGTTCGAATTCCTTAAACAGCTATTGGATTTTTCTTCATTCCCATTTAATATCACAAAATTTGAATAATTATATCTTTTGAATGCCTTAACATCATAAAATTACATTGAGTTAAGATAGTGTGAGCCTTCGTTCAAAATTGAAGTTTGCTTTTATTACCTGTCAGTTCTGAGCTGGTTGGTTATGTAAAGAACAAAGAGTGTTGACTGCTCACACCAGATGATGTGGGCTGGATCCTCATCTCAATCCGATGCCTCTCATAAAAACAACACTCAGGTACTGGTTCTACGCAGGAAGCGGATTCAAAATAACTGTACAGTACAAATAAGATTCGAACTTTCTTCGCAATCGAGCAAAAGTGAACGAGTAATAAAATAAAATAAATCCTGATCAGATACATGACTATGTACATTTAAATATTCAAATTTGATAAGCAGCTTAGTTAAATAGTGGGAATAGATCCAGTAGAGCGTGTCTAAGTCCCATTTAAGTTATACCGACACGAGCTATTATATATTACCTTTTTTTCCTTCACGCATCATTACCTACATCCTTTCCCGCAGTATGCTTAAAATATAATATTTATCGACATATTTATAGTTTATACAGCGAAATGAGCTACATGTGAAACTTACATGTGTGTTATTACAATAAAACTCGCACAAGTGTAGTAAATGAGGTGAGTTTAAACCACACATCCTATATTACATTTGAAATAATATATCAACAAACTGTCCAAATATTAACCACTGGCGCTTATCGGACATTCACATGTTACTTAATATGCCATAGGTTCTGAACATGAATAGTGCAACTGTATTCGAGATCAGCGATGTATCAAACGTACACTATTTAAGAATGGGATTTTAACACCATTTTCAACACAGTTCAGGTTATATATGGCATATTCAGTTTTATTGGTGGAGGAAGATCTCAAACTGAATCTTAATAGAATTATCGTCCGAAAGTTACTGGTATACTTTCTTATATGAAGTTTTGGACCGAGCTGGACTCAAATCCTACAACATTAGCGGTAAGAGGTTAGTGATCTTCAGACAGTGCCTTAAACCAATCGGTCGTAGAGGATACCATCAACATTATGAAGAACCAACTGAAGATACAAATGGCGGTTCAAGAAATGACAAAGAAAATAGATGAAACAGTGTCTGATATTTTTGCAACATAATTATAGAGTTCATTGTACATTCGTTTAATAGTGAATATTGCTGTAAAGTGCTTTTTTGAGTTTACACCAAGCTAATAAGGTGCGATTGCGAACACGGAGCTTGTGTCAAATCTATATATTCGATCTCGGGTCCGTTTACGAGTAGAACCAGTATTGAGTGTTGTTTTTGAAGAGGCTTAGGGTCTAAGCAGGAATTGAGCCTGAGACATCAAGTGTGAGCGGTCACTCATTGATTTGATTGGTACTTCTGCTGATTGACATGTACCATCTTGTATGGAGAAATGTTATTACCACTGCTGTTCGTGGTAATAGTTGCGTTTATTTGCGTGAAAGAAATTGTACACGGTTTCCTGATAACGTATATGTATATATAACAATTGCCAAATAGAACATTCTTTCAAAATATCTTAATTTTATTTACACAAATCTTTATTATACCAGATTGTTCGGACAAAAGAAAACAAGCCATTAAGGAGTGAAAATTTGAGCTTTATGTAAATAAAGTTTTAACAAAAACATCCTATCATAGAAATACGATGACCTCAAACCATTGGCCATACTGTTAATGTAAAGATGTTTATATGGTTATCCAATCGTGTAACTAGATATAGTATTTATGGTGTTGACTATAAAATAAGTGTTAATGCTATTAACCCAATGTATAGTAAATGTACAAGGTGACATTATGTATGATATGATAAATGTATTTAAAACTAAGTTTACAATACCATCTTTACTTTCCTTAATTGTAAATATACCTTCTTCTGAAGCAAGCTATTGCAATGGGTTGTTTCCTTAACGAAATACATGACCACTTTAGCCGGGGATAAATGTGTTGAGTTAAGGATTGTGTATACTTTATTACATGTTACAAGAAGATTTAATACAGCTGAGCATGCTATCTTCTTTCAATGTTGTGTCCAGTGCGTTAACGTCTCCCTAAACTGCCTGTCCTTTTTTGCCACGGTAACATTATTTTTCTAAATGGTTCGTAGTGGTTGTGATGTCTTGCTGCAGATGAGTAGAGCAAAAGTTTGCATAGTATATACAGCAATAAGATATCACTGGTCTTAAAAAAGAGACTTTTATGTTTTAAAAGATCTTATAGTGTCACTGAACTTTCTTTAAAAACCAAGCTGTTCAACCTACCAGTTATTGTGCTTTTGTTATCGGGATACATTCCTGCTATGAAAAACAATTATATGAAATACTTTTTTATCGTTGGGATCCTAAACCTAATTTTATAAAGACAAAAAAATCAAATTTCAACTGTGTAGTGATACCTTAATTTAAAGGATTCATCAATTGGAGGTTAATGACACTGATAGCTTACACTGTAAGGCAAGACGTATTGATAGTGATTGATACTAAACAATATATCTTAATTTGTGCGGTGTTCGCACATGTATCACTGGTGTGTGCAAAGCAATTGATATTGAAGTAATAACTGTGGTGATCAATAACTAGACAGCAAATTACTAATTAAATACTTACAATGCCTGATTGATACATGTCTAGAATTATGATTTAACATTAAATAAAGAATATTTGGATTTTTCAAAATATTAAAATTTGCAAAAAAAAAATTACATTTCCCCTGTATAACATGGTCTTATAATTGTATATTTACTGCTCCTGTATTGCCATATTGATAAATATGCCTAAATTAAAAATGATTCCACAAATAAAATTGCAACATATTTTGTGACGTATTTTGTGACGTATTAAAGGAGTCACGTGCTTTCATGTTTATTTCGATTTGATCTGTCGTATTTATCGTCAAGCAGTATCTGTATGTATCTATTTCCAGAATGAGGATTTCGTTTCAATTTAACAACTCCACTTTAAATATCGCTTATTGGTCACGTTTTAAGCGGATTTGAAATACCAAATTATTAAAAATGTTGTGTTTTATTTCATGATAACGAGATGCCTAGTATTCTATATATAAATATTTTTTGACAGTTACATGTATATCAAGTTTTTTTTCTGATATGCTACCTTTAAAGTATAATTTTATTATTCATATACCAAAAGAATGAGCATTAGTCTTGGTATCTCATAAAATTAATAAATCTTTCTCGAAAATGATAAATAATCTTAACAAAAACATTTATAAATCCGAAATACTGTAATATTCAGCAGATGTAAATGTATACCATGAAAAAACAGCACAACTTTAATAAAAAGTTATACACAGAGTAATCAAAAACAAAATCTTTATTAATTTAGTTAATGCATATGGATCTAAAAGGTGTCTGATTACAAAAATGATATGTGTCCGTGCTTGTTTAAGACGACGTCAAGTGTAACAATTTATTAAGTTTAACAACATGAGTTCATAAAGATATCATTGATGTATTTGATTTTGTTATTTAAACTTATCAATACTTATTTTTCGAATGTGAAAAACAAGTTCTTGCAAAAATCACGTTCGAAGATGAAGTGTCTTGCCCAATGACACAACACATAGCCTTGGCGGAGGATCGAACCTAAGAACCTCTCTTATATTTGATCAGTTGCTCTACTACTGGGTCACGCACTCCAAAATACATAATACAAAAGATGTGGTAATAAAAGTCTTTTAAAAATGGGTCAGCATGCATAAATGTACAGACGTTCCTGATATGACTTAAACATGTAAAAAAAACGACCATGATGAAAACTTGACAACGCGTCAATATTAAAGATATGGTGCATCATTACGGTGAAGACTCGAAAAAACATGATCCTGTTTTAGCCATAGTTAGAATGATTGAGAAGATGTGTACTGAGTCATTTACAGCCTGAAGTTGTTTGGTCACGACAGTTGGATGAAGTGTGAAAGATAAAGTGATTAAAGATGAACTGTTCAATTACATAGTTGACCTTTATTGTGCCCAGGGCTTGTATGAGTTTAGTGTATACTGATGTACTTTGTTAGATTGCGAAGAAATATCTTATGAAGAAACTTTTATGAATCGCCGCGCTCGAGTTTGTTTCCTGGATAGAACCAGTACTGAGTGTTATTAATGGGAAGCCGTCGGATCAAGTGGGGAATCGAACCCGCAACCCCTGGCGTGATCCGCAACACTACCGCCCGCTTAAGGGCTACTATTAGTTTATACATATTTTTATTCATGATATTTACAACGTTTGCATGTATATACAATGACAAAACATATTAGGATTGGAACGAAAGCATAATGCTTATTGGATACTATTCATTATATGTAATACTTTCATAATTTTGACTGAAGATTACGTATAAATTGCTTTCAGAACTATAGTTTAATTTAGAACCATATTTAACTAAACAACAAGAGGACCGCGGCGGTGGTCGTTGGTTCGATCCCTGGCCGGGTCATACTAAAGAATTGATGCTCATCATTTAGTGGATAGTTCTAGGTCTGGTCGGCCCGGTGCCTGTATAATGTCACTGGATGGGAGTATCATACATGCTCTGTACCATGTGTCTGTGGCATGATACTCCAATTTGGCAACGCTCAAATACTGTCTCAGGTAGACACCGTCGTAGCAATATGCCTGAACATTGTTGAAAGCGGCGCTTATCACTATACAGCAGCAACAACATTAAAAACAGAATGGAATATACGAAACGTCACATTGATTCACCGTAACTAAACTTTGAAAATAATATTATATATAATATATCAACTTGATGAAAACATAGAAGGGAATTTGGAATTCAATATACGATTATACTAGTGTTACGAAAACTTACTAAAAAACAGATAGGAAAACAACATAATTTTGCATATCATTAACTGATCTGTCTGAACTGAATATCTATACACTGCCTCATGTTGAGTACATGATATACACTTGAAACATATTTTGAAATTTGTACTTAATGTTTTCTGCGTACAGTTATATCATTGTACGTTTATGTATCCTCTATGTATCGCCCAAATGATGCAATAAGGTACCAAGTGTATATAAAATAAAAAGGCTCTTGGTACCTTCTTGCAACAATGGAGCGATATACGCATTCTCTCTTCTCTATTCTTTCCTTCCCTCAAACTTCTCTTCTCTCGTCGTCACACACACACACACACACACACACACACACACACACACACATACTCTCTCTCTCATCCTTTCTTCCCTCATTTCCTCTCGTCTCTCTTCTCCACACATGCACACACTCTATCTCTCCTCTTTTTTCCCCTCATTTCCTCTCTTATTCTCCTCATCTCCTCTCCTCTCTATGTACTCTATCTATCAACCGCTCTCTCTCTCTCTCTCTCTCTCTCTCTCTCTCTCTCTCTCTCTCTCTCTCATCCCAAATGTTATAAATAGCAGTGTATATTACTATCTTTATTCAACACATACCGTACTATTTAAGTTGTTTATGTTTTACGTGAGTATATGTATACCACATTGAGTAACGTGTTTGATCAGCTGATATGAAACTACCGGCTATACATAGTGTGGTTTAATATGTATCCATTTTTAAACGAATGGAAGCTTTTCAACAATACAGATAAGCATTAAATACTGTTTAGTTTAAACTTATTTATTTTATTCCGGTTGTGAAACAAGTTCTTACAACTTCGACACATAACGCTCGAAGTCTTTCTGGTAGAATCTGTACTAAGCATATGCGGAAAAGGTGTCTTGCTCAAGGAAAACACATATAGCCGTGGTTGGGGGGGGGGGGGGGGGGGGGGAAGGATCGAACTCATGACCCTCTGACCCTGGGTTCGATGCTCTACCACTTGACCACGCGACCCACATATTAAAAACATCATTAGATTCATAAAACTGTGTCCCATGCTTAACTTAAAATTTCATGATCAACTCATTACAACAAAACAAGTGTAAATATGTTAAACTTTCGGACCCCGCCCGGCAACAGTCTCCGTGATATTTGATATACGACACTGTGTCTCTCTATCATTCGTCACCGCTGATTCAAGTTATCAGTTACTTGCGGAGGTAGGGTGTGCTCGAGTACTGGTTAACCTTTCAGGATCCCAGGAAACAATGGTTAGGTTAACCGATCGTCCGTTAGCCCTCGATGGCATAAAATGACGTTAAATATTCAATTAATCAATCAATCAATCAGTCAGTCAATCAAATCTACAACGTTTTATAATTACAGACCTGATCATAATCTGTACTATAAAACAAACAAATATGGCAAGTATTTGTAATGCAATTACATGTATAACGTATGCCGTTTAAACGCATGCTGGTTATAACAATGCATACATGCGTGGGTGAACCCATCGTGTTTTCTCGCTCAGAGGTCAACCTGTGTCATGAACCACACTATAAAGAGCTTGACTATGTACCGCCCATACTCTTTAGTCGTCCTGTATTATCTTAACGCCTGTAGTGTGTATGGTGTATACAAAGCGTTTATTGTTATAACCCCGTCCGTGACATTTGGTTGTAAACTTTTTACCATTATCGATTGCGATGAACTTAAAATTGGGGGTTATCATTTAATATACATTAATATTTTATTTTTAGGGGTTTTGATATAAATACAAGGGGTAATACTAAAGAAAGGTAAAAAATTATAACACACAGTAGCTTTGAATAAGCTGTACCATACAGATTTGTGTGGATTGTATTTTATTTTATTTATACTAATTTACTTACGTGTATAGTAATTTTTAAATTTAAAAAATATGTCCGTTTTATTAAAGAATTATGATACTATTTTAATACATTTACATGTTTTTACTTCATTTCAATTTAAATTTGATTTCAATCGTAGACGATTATATATGTATATATATGAATAGTAAACTCAACCGTCTGTTTAAACATTACACAATGTAAGTTTAGTGCGATAAATGCCAATATAGGTGTGAAGTATTTAAAGCACATGTCGTTATCATAAAATAAACACTTGCTTGTTTTCGAACATTTACCTAGACCTTTCGTGATAACTCTCCCCCCCCCCCCCCCCCCCCCACCCCAACTCACGCCCATAAAGTATGTAATTCGTCATCATAATATTATTCAAAACATACCATTATATAAATACAAATACCAATAGATAACCACTTGCTTAGCGTTAGTACTACGGGTCACTTTTTAAGATAACATTCCACTGTTATATCTTCATAAACAGCTTAACCCTTTAGTATGGGTTCACACACTGTCATTTTCTATGCCGAGGCACTACGTAACACTTATACTATGGTGCATGTACATGTATCAATATACCATAAATTTACGTTAGCACATATGAAATTGCATGCAATGTTGTCGTGCATGTACTAGTAATACAGCATTTTAAACTCGGGAACATTATGTAAGCCCAATTTCTAGTCGGAACACATCGGTATAATTATCCGAGCGGAACCACTGTCCTTCCTCAACTAGTACGCTTTCGGATTGAAATAGACTCAAACCCACAACCTCGACAATGTCATATAAATGATACTGAGAAAGCGACTTAGACCTGCCAGTTCCAGAGGACCCGTTTAACACGTAACATGAAATGTTTAAACACATCAGCGTCATTTATTAAACTTCATTTTAGGGCATTTAAATTACATTATAAGTTTTATCCTATTAAAGCTATGATAGATATGCCATTAAAAATACGTTAACAGTATCAAATAGATATCAAATTTCCATATCACTTTTGTTAAACTAATGTACTTACTCTCGAGTTGTCATCAAGTTCATCCGACTCCAACATCTTATCTCCTTTTTTTTGTAATTTAATCCGATATTTATTATATTAAAGTTTTTCACCTTCAGTTACGATACAATGCAATGCTAATATGACACACACATCTATTTAATTAATTAAAAACCTAATATTCTTCTACCAACTTTCATTATAATATTCAAATAACAGTACAAATTTAACAACCACTTTATCGCCCAATTACATACAGGTTATGTGTTCTTATGAATCAGGTACGAATAAGGTAGTATTCGATTTACGTAGCTTAAATAATATAGCGACATTCCTGTTTTACGACCACGTAATACTACAGTACTTATACCGCTACCGTCATATAACACAGGCCTAAGTCGTCTCAGGTAATCAACCTTTCAAGCGGAACCTTGCCAGATTTGGTGTTGAGACCGACGGAAAATGCACCTGCATTTTTAAGATACTCAGCGCGTTTGTGGTTTGTGGTCAGCTATTGGAACCGTGGACGTTTTTTGTTGATTTAAAAAAAAAATCTTTATTTTATTATCATTCAAACAGTTCGCTTTGGTACCGTGTGAAAAGGTCGTTGTATGTGTTGTTATTAAAACAGATATGTTGCTAAATAAATAAACATTAGCATATTTTCTCTTCCCTCTAAACTACCTATCATTTCTTTCATTCTTTTAAATTAGTTATTTCTACATCAAAATCGCCGACACTGTTCAATGAACAGACATCTCTCCCTCTATCATTCTCTTTCCCCCTTTTTCAGTTTATGTTATGTACATGATTGTATTAATGATGAACTAAAGAATACCAGGTAAATTAAATAATTGCCGTAAATAAAATAAAATTTGAAAGTTATGATTTCTAGTGTATTGAACTTTACAATTAAACAAGAAACGCGCTTCATTAATATAATAAGTTAATGGATCAAATTAATGCGTATACAAGAGATTCAACAACACAATGACAAAGTGCAATGTATAAACATGCACCTGCACTGCATGCTGTTGAACACTACCATTAAAGTTCTACTTTATTTTTAAATAGTTTTACTGTATTCTTAATTATATTTCTTTAATAAATCATAGTCACCATCGCATTCATCACGACATGGCCTATTTATGTGTTGACTTGCTGTTAAACTCCATTCATACATTAATTAATTCATTCGTTCGTTCATTCGTTTCCCCTTTATCGTTTAAACACATTTTCTCTCGATCTCCCAATACTTCCTTTTAATTGTTTTGTATCTCTCTTCATAAGCATAATAAAAACTGTAATATAAACTGGACTTTTAGTTCTAAACTTCACAAATGAATAACTTAGTTAATAACTCGGCTCTTCAAACTAAATACTGCTGCAGACCAGGTTACACTGATGTGTTTTAATTACCACGGTCACCGCATCACAGATCGCATTTATCATTAGACATACTGGTAATTGTATGGCAGTATTTGTATATGTTTAAATGAAAATAACACTATCAACACTAAATAAAGAGAAAAAACATGCTTAGACAGGCTTATATACATTTACATCAAACTAATCAGTGGTCAGTGACCTTATCTCAGCACTGTCTACTTTTATCATTATTTTTAATATATCAGGTTTCGCAGCAATTTTATTTAAATATACGTTAGTATTTCAGTTTGGCTTAAATTTAAGCCAGATTTGGTTCTGCTACACATACCAATAGTTAGTTTAAACTGGTTTATTTAACATCGATCGTGTAACTGATACAAAAAAACGTCAGGTTAAAGCATTTTAAAGGATATAGAGATAAATTGCTGTGATGAATGCAATACAATGTGGCCCTGATGGAGAATGATCGAACCCATCTATTTTGGGTAGATATATTACAGGTACAACAGGACAGAGATATGACTAGCATGGCTTCTTTGGGTGGAATGTTTTTCTATTATCTATTAATTTTGAATTTGTTAGTTTAATCCATTACTCCACAGATACGCATTTTCCCGCACCAATCACAGAAGGCCTTTGAAAACAGTGCAGGAAGAGTTCAGATTGCTCGTAACGAGCAATCTGAACACTTCCTGCACTGTTTTCCACTCTGTCAGTTAATATAAACATAATTCACCCATTGCTGATACATGGTGAATTAATGCTTTCAACATTAGAGGTGTCCAAAGGCGTCTTTATGAAGTAAAGGGTTAAACTTATTTATTTTACTTCGATTGTGAAATGAGTTCCTACAACTTCCTGGTTAGAACCAGTACTATGCATATGCTTATATAAGTGTTTTGCTCAAGGACACTACACATAGCCGTATCGGAGGATCAAACCCACGACCGTCCAATCATGGGTTCGGTGCTCTACCACTGGACCACGCGCTCCACTATAATTGAATTTGTTGACAGCTTAATTAATGTAAAGAGAGGCAGTTACGAGCGCAAACCTAAACTGGACTGACATTTTTTTGTAAATGTACAATTAAATATAATATTTACTTAATTGTTTATATTAGGATGAAATGACCAATTCAAAGACGCTAGAATGTTGTGTAATTCTTTGTTGTTTTTTCGATTTTTTAAAAAAGGAGGAACCGCATTTCCTTCAGACAACTTAATCACCAGAATGACACGTGGACAGGTATCAACTTACAAAAATGTGCTGTTGATTATTTATTCACAAGTTACTTATCGGTGTAACACCTTAAAAATGAGGTCGGATATCCTAGCTGACCTGTAAGGCAACGCTGTGTTATTCTGTATCTGCCATACTACACACACGTCAGTGTTCAGGTATTTGAAATTCTTAAATTAATTCCTAGCTTATCGACATCAGACAAGGGGATAACCTTACACCCGCGGTCATTATCGATATAAATTAGTGTAATTTCGGTACACGGTTGGTGCCATGTATGTTTGTATTTTAACGAGGCTTAGAGAGAATTTATCAGGAATTTATTATTATTTCAAAATTGGTTAAAATATTTTTTTCCCAATATGTCTTTATGTACTCACTGACCCTGTATTGTCAAATGGATATCTATTTAAATATGCTAAATTAATATATTGAATATGGATTTTCTAACTTGGGCTACGCGTCAAAGTGAAACCAAAAAAGATTGCACGCTTAAAATTGCAACATATTTTGTGACGTATTAACCTGATTTCATTTGAACTGTAATTTGATCAGTTTAACAGGTATACACGTAATAAAAGTTTTTCTTCAAAGTCCAAATTACGACGTAAATGTCGTCAAGAAGTATTTAATTGCTGTCAATTTTAAGAATGGGGATTTAAGTTTAATATCGATTTTGTCTCGGTTTTATTGATTTGATAAACCAAACTATTAAGGTTTTATTTATTAATCATACTGAGATGCTTTTTATCAATTTTAAAAAATATTTTATGTTTTAAGACATTTATAGCTTTTTTTTCTGATAAATTGCCTTGTAGGTTACACTTGTTCCGCTCATAAGTTTATTCCTGTTTTTATAATATAAAGTATATACAATATATAATATATAGTATATACAATATACAGTTTATACAATATACAGTATATACAATAAACAGTATATACAATATACAGTACAACAACGTGTTTACTTAAAACATTTATTTTAATCCAACCGAGACTCGATCTCACATTTTTCATTAAAATCTTTTTTATTACTTTTTGAGTGTTTGTTTTTTAAGTTTCACTTTTAATTTAATTTTCTACTATCATGACAGCTCATTTAATAAACAAACTAAATGTACAGCATACTTAAAGTTTAATCGACATCTCGGAGGTCACTCTAAACTTAAAACCGACAGACTAAAGTATGGGTAAGTAAGACCAGACATACATTAACCAAACTAATGTAAACATAATTAAAAACTACGAAATAAAATAAGTTTCACAATACGTTTCAGTGTTTACATTTGGTTAGAGTAGTGAGAAAGCTTAGGTGAACATAGTTTTTTTTAAAAATAATCAACATACGTAAACACAAAACAAGACGTTTTGATATTCGCTCTTGAGTAAAGTCGTAAAATCGATACGAAACCTAGAGCTGTGATCACCTTTTACAAATAGATAGTTATGCAAATGAGCAAATTTCACATCGTGGAAAGTGGGAGTTATCCTCTAAGGAATGTGAATAGGTGATTTCAAACGTAAAAATATAAAAAAAAAATGATTTAATCTGATAACGTTGTATATTCATTTTTTTCTGATGATGACATGCGGGAGAGCAAATACTAAATAGAGCGGAACGACAATATATTGCTAGGGTATAGGTCACTAACACCAGTGGTCGGGAGTTCAATCACAGGATCGGTATGGTGGTATCCTGGAGACAGGCTCGGTATGATGGTATCCTTGAGACAGGCTCGGTCAGATGGTATCCTGGAAACAGACTCGGTCTGATAGTATCTCGGGGACAGACTCGGTATGACGGTATCCTTGAGACAGACTCGGTATGACGGTATCCCGGGGACAGACTCAGTCTGACGGTAACCTGGGGACAGACTCGTTCTGATGGTATCCTGGAGACAGACTCCGTATGATGGTATCCTGAAGACATACTCGGTCTGATGGTATCCTGGAGACAGGCTCGGTCTGATGGTATCCTGGAGACAGACTAGGTCTGATGGTATCCTGGAGACAGACTAGGTCTGATGGTATCCTGGAGACAGGCTCGCTATGATGGTATTCTGGAGACAGACTCGGTCTGATGGTATTCTGGAGACAGACTCGGTCAGATGATATCCTGGAGACAGACTAGGTCTGATGGTATCCTGGAGACAGACTAGGTCTGATGGTATCCTGGAGACAGGCTCGGTCTGATGGTATCCTGAAGACAGGTTCGATCTGAAGGTATCCTGGAGACAGGCTCGGTATAATGGTATTATGGAGACAGGCTCGGTCTGATGGTATCCAGGAGACAGGCTCGATCTGATGGTGTCATAAAGACAGACTCGGTATGACGGTATCCCGGGGACAGACTCAGTCTGACGGTAACCTGGGGACAGACTCGTTCTGATGGTATCCTGGAGACAGACTCCGTATGATGGTATCCTGAAGACAGACTCGGTCTGATGGTATCCTGGAGACAGGCTCGGTCTGATGGTATCCTGGAGACAGACTAGGTCTGATGGTATCCTGGAGACAGACTAGGTCTGATGGTATCCTGGAGACAGGCTCGCTATGATGGTATTCTGGAGACAGACTCGGTCTGATGGTATTCTGGAGACAGACTCGGTCAGATGATATCCTGGAGACAGACTAGGTCTGATGGTATCCTGGAGACAGACTAGGTCTGATGGTATCCTGGAGACAGGCTCGGTCTGATGGTATCCTGAAGACAGGTTCGATCTGAAGGTATCCTGGAGACAGGCTCGGTATAATGGTATTATGGAGACAGGCTCGGTCTGATGGTATCCAGGAGACAGGCTCGATCTGATGGTGTCATAAAGACAGGCTTGGTATAATGGTATCCTGGAAACAGACTCGGTCTGATGGTATCCTGGAGACAGGCTCGGTCGGATTGTATCCTGGAGACAGGCACGCTATGATGGTATCCTGGAGACATACTCGGTCAGATGATATCCTGGAGACAGGTTCGAACTGATGATGTCATAAAGACAGGCTTGGTATAATGGTATCCTGGAGACAGGCTCAGTCTAATGGTATCCTGGAGACAGGCTCAGTCTGATGGTATCCTGGAGACAGATTCGTTCTGATAGTATCCTGGAGACAGGCTCGGTATGATTGTATCCTGGAGACAGGCTTGGTATGATGGTATCCTGGAGACAGATTCGTTCTGATAGTATCCTGGAGACAGGCTCGGTATGATTGTATCCTGGAGACAGGCTTGGTCTGATGGTAACCAGGAGACAGGCTCAGTCTGATGGTATCCTTGAGACAGGCTCGGTATGATGGTATCCTGGAGACAGATTCGGACTGATAGTATCCTGGAGACAGGCTCGGTATGATTGTATCCTGGAGACAGGCTCGGTCTGATGGTAACCAGGAGACACACTCGATCTGATGGTATCCTGGAGACAGGCTCGGTATCATGGTATCCTGGAAACAGATTCGGTCCGATAGTATCCTGCAGACAGGCTCGGTATGATGGTATCCTGGAGACATATTCGATCTGATGGTGTCCTGGAGACAGGCTCGTTATGACAGTATTCTCGAAACAGATTCGGTCTGATGGTATCCTGGAGACAGGCTCGGTCTGATGGTATCCTGGAGACAGGCTCGCTATGATGGTATCCTGGAGACAGACTAGGTCAGATGATATCCTGGAGACAGGCTCGCTATGATGATATCCTGGAGACAGACTCGGTCTGATTGTATCCTGGAGACAGGCTCGGTCTGATGGTATCCTAGAGACAGGCTCGGTATGATGGTATCCTGGAGACAGGTTCGATCTGAAGGTATCCTGGAGACAGGCTCGGTATGATGGAATCCTGGAGACAGGCTCGGTCTGATGGTATCAAGGAGACACGCTCGATCTTATGGTATCATAAAGACAGGCTTGGTATGATGGTATCCTGGAGACAGACTCGGTCTAATGGTATCCAGGAGACAGGCTCAGTCTGATGGTATCCTTGAGACAGGCTCGGTATGATGGGATCCTGTAGACAGATTCGGACTGATAGTATACTGGAGACAGGCTCGGTATGATTGTATCCTGGAGACAGGCTCGGTATGATTGTATCCTGGAGACAGGCTCGGTCTGATGGTAACCAGGAGGCACAAGCGATCTGATGGTATCCTTGAGACAGGCTCGGTATCATGGTATCCTGGAAACAGAATCGGTCTAATGGTATCCTGGAGACAGGCTCGGTATGATGGTATCCTGGAGACAGACTAGGTCTGATATTATCCTTGAGACAGGCTCGGTATGATGGTATCCTGGAGACATATTCGATCTGATGGTATCCTGGAGACAGGCTCGCTATGACAGTATTCTGGAAACAGATTCGGTCTGATGGTATCCTGGAGACAGGCTCGCTATGATGTATCCTGGAGACAGGCTCGGTCAGATGATATCCTGGAGACAGACTCGGTCTGATGGTATCCTTGAGACAGGCTCGGTCAGATGATATCTTGGAGACAGACTAGGTCTGATGGTATCCTTGAGACAGGCTCGGTCGGATTGTATCCTGGAGACAGGCTCGGTCTGATGGTATCCTGGAGACAGACTCGGTCTGATGGTATCCTGGAGACAGGCTCGGTCTGATGGTATCCTGGAGACAGGCTCGGTCTGATGGTATCCTGGAGACAGGCTCGGTCTGATGATATCCTGGAGACACACTTAGTCTGAAAGTATCCTAGAGATAAACTCGGTCTTATGGTATCCTGCAGACAGACTCGATAGCGATTCATCTAAGTTCTAAACTTACTTTAAAACACAAATATAATCACATAATCACAACTTCTCGGTAAAAGTTCATTACAAGTATAATAATATGATTTTTCTTACGGATGATATACTGTCTCATTTTTATGGGGTTTAATACACTACACGTTAAATATGGCATTTATTGTTGGAATTATACCTCAGAATAACTTTGAGTAAAACCACCGCCCATCATGCCAGTCTCATTGTTTCGTATAAACTTAGGCATGCAAGCTAGGCCCGCTCTCGATAACATGTCTGACTGTCAAGCCAAGAGTCGCGAGTTCGAATCACAGTCTCTGCAAAGATTGATATAAGACATTGCGTTTCATTTTCATTCTTTTCTCAACGCTGATTCAGGTAAGACATTTATCATTTACTTGGAGATGGGTATGCTCAATTACTGGCTAATCCTACTAGATCCAATGAAAAGGTGGTTAGCTTAACTGATCATAAGTTTACCCCCGGTGCTAGTCGTCTGTTAGTCGTTTGTGTTAGCCCTCGAAGTTAACCCTTGGTGTAAGTCGTCTGTGTTAACCCTCGGTGTTAGCTCTCGGTGTTAACCCTCGGTGTTATTCGTCTGTGTTAGTCGTCTGTGTAAGTCGTCTGTTTAAGTCGTCTGTGTAAGTCATCGGTGCTAACCCTCGGTGTTATTCGTCTCTGTTAGTCGTCTGTGTAAGTCGTCTGTGTTAGTCGTCTGTGTAAGTCATCGGTGCTAACCCTCGGTGTTATTCGTCTCTGTTATCCCTCTGTGCAAGCCCTCGGTGTTAGTCATCTGTGTTAGCCACCGGTGTTAACACTCGGTGTTAGCCCCGACGCTAAATATTCAAATAAACAAACACACTTAGCCATGAATATTTTATTTATAATTATTTTATTTATATAGGATACAGCCCCATGCAGCGAGTCGTTTGAACAGTCATCCCAGGTTATGACGAGGCACGACAAACAGCAGGTCTACTAAAGACTGAATCAAGGTTTGTACTTATATTACATGTCACCAGTGGAGGTAAACAACAAAACAGATTAATTATTTTGAATCCTGATATCGTATTTCAATGCTTTACTGATTCACAACATTTAGCTTATGACCGTATATGGCGCTAAATGCAGCTTTCGTTCCAGATGATAGGATATAAATTATCACAACAAAACGCATTTAGACGTGTTTAAAATATTTAAAATTCATATCAATAATAAGGCTGTACATCTGGCGATAAGCAAAATCAATGAACCAATCCTTAACGAAATCGTTAACAACACCATTATTGTGAATGATTGATTTATTGAATATTAATGTCATCGAGGGCTAACAGACGATCAGTTAACCTAACCAATGTTTCCTGAGGTCCTTGAAGGTTAACCAATACTCGAGCACACCCCCATCTCCTCAAATACCTGATAACATTCCCACTTGAATCAGAGGTGAGAAAGAATGATAATGAGACGCAATGTCGTATATCAATCATCATGAAGACTGTGTCAAAACGGGGATTCGAACTCACGATCCCTGGATTGATAGTCAGACACGCACGACTGAGATAATCGGGATCGGCCACTTATTGTGACAGATCAACATTCAGTACCATGACACGCTACGTAAATTTCATACATGTTATAATTTATTTACAAACGGGGGCGGATGTTTGATATTAAATTTGTCTCATGTTATTATATAGAACGCGGAATGTTTCGATGTAACCATACCCTTTTATTAATGGGATTAAACGGCATTTTTAACACATAGCAGATTATGTATGGAGTATCCAATCTTCATCAGAATGAATTGTAATAGATTCTCACAGTACTTCCGCGAGTTACTGGCAAATATCCTGACATAGAATTTTGGAAAGATCGGCGCCAGAACCCACTGCCTCAGTGGTGAGATAAGACGACAGCACCTTAGGCCAAGTAAGACCTCAAACATGACATAATGAGTGTATCGAATCTTTTGCGAGGGGCGGTGTTTACGTATTTCATTCACATTGATTTAATATTTTATTTTAGATCATGCTATCAAATACGCATCAACATTTTTTTTTTTTGCAATGAATGTGACTCACATTCCAGACGGTTGGATATACAGGTCAATAATCTATGTTATATTATGTCTTAATCATGTTGAATCTGTTACCTATACCGTCCCAAATATTAAACTGTGACCCGGAATAAAGTATCGCATACTGTTTATATAATGACTGTACTAAACAATTTACGAACAAAACGAATAAAACAACTCGGAAAATGCTGACATCATGTTTATCATGTTTTTAATATTTGCATACATTAACTTTAATAACCAACCATTGTTTTTTTTTAATTTATGTTTTAGTCCATGGTCCAATAAGATGAAGATCAGTTACAAGTTAGGTGATGCACCTTCAATCTTCTACACATATGCAAAAAAGTTATAAGAACAAAGAAAGAACAAACTTATACACATGTATGCAGGACATTATGTTAATACAGTCACGTGTATTCTGTACGTATGAGCATGTGTTTGCTATATGCAAATATGTATGTTATCTGTTTAAATATGAGCGGATCGAAAAAGTACTTTTGATAGTGGGGGGCGGGGCGGGGCGATGGGTCCAATGTAAAGTTTATAAAATTCCATTGTGCTCGAGTTCTGGTTAATCCCAGGAAACAGTGGTTAGGTTAACTGATCGTCTGTTAGCCCTCGATGGCATAAAAATGACGCTTTATATTCAATAAATCAATCAATCAATCCATTGTGGGTCCAAGTACAAGTCTTATACTATTAGTATAATATTATTTTAATAAGGGATGAAAATGTTTGTCCCCTTCCCCTCCTCTGTTTAATTCACCAGTGTTTACACCGTGTATACTAACATAAAACTTTTAAGTTATGTTTCTTATGTGGCCTGAATATTATATATTATATGATGCTAATTGTCTTCCAAACAGTAAATAATATCCACTTCACCGCCATAACTATGACGTCGTAAGCAATCCCAAAATGGGAAAGTCTAAATCTGTTTGTACATATATACAGAAAATTCCCTTCTGACACAAGTATTTGGTTTGTAGATTTAGATCTAAATAATGTTTATATATACTCTTTACAGGTATAAAATTTAATGTTTAGTATCTAGTGTGCGTATGACAGAATGAGAAATGATTCACTTTGGAATGTGAGAGAAACTCAGACGGCGTATAATATTGTGACAAAATAAAACATTTACGACATTGTCATATGTAATTTATTATCTTGTGTTATATTTAATTAATAAATAATGGTGCGGTGTGCATATTCCGTTTATAATACTGTGTTATAATGCATGGTTTAAGGTCAATGATAAAAGTAAAACCACAATCCTTGTGCAAAATGTGATGCGCATAGAATATATTGTTAAGGACACAAATAACGTCAGTACTGTGCAATGCTTGGAGTTTTACATTTAGATTTTGATATATAGTAATGCATGAATAAATGAAAGAATGAATGAATGAATAAATGAATGAATGAATGAATGAATGAATAAAAAAAAAGAATGAATGAATGAATGAATGAATGAATGAATGAATGTGATTTAACGGCGTAACAACACATTATAGACTATTCGACGCCATCAGGAAGGAAGATTCCAGGTTCACTCTACATGTAAAATAAATTATCGTATTGGCAGATAAAAATCAAAACACATATTAACAAATGAATATGCAGAATGAACCTAGAACCTTGATACTTGCAGAACTGCATAGTTACAGCAAATCCTATAATATAAACTCAAATTGTCACTTTGTACGACATGCATGATCCACAATGATCATATTCTTGCCATTACTCATATGGCTCCCTGGAACCACACAGGGTTGGTTATTTAACCACATGATAAAAATGGTAAAATAAACATGACACCCATCTGGAGGATTTCGACCCCTCTGTACAGATAGACATTGATTCTATTCTTAGCCGGAACTACACCGGTTTTCGAAATAGTAATAATACGGCAGTTGTTTATCCTAAACTTAGATTACAAAACCGAACCAGACCATAACTATATACAGCTTCTTATGTATGAAACCACTATTGCAGTATGAAACCACTACTGTAGTATGAAACCACCATTATAGTATGAAACCACTCCTGTAGTGTGGAACCACTACTGTAGTATGAAACCACTACTGTTGTTTGAAACCGCTACTGTAGTATGAAACCACCACTATAGTATGAAACCACTCCTGTAGTATGAAGCCACTCCTGCAGTATGAAGTCACTTATGTAGTATGAAACCACCATTGTAGTATGAAACCACTATTGTAGTATGAAGCCACAATTGTAGTATGAAGCAATCAGTGTAGTATAAAGCCATTATTTTAGTATGAAACCACTATTGTAGTTTGAAACCACCATTGTAGTATGAAACCACCATTGTAGTATGAAGCCACTTTTGTAGTATGAATCCACTGTTGTAGTATGAAACCACCATTGTAGTACGAAACCACCATTATAGTATGAAGCCACCGTTGTAGTATGAAACCACCGTTGTAGTATGTAACCATTTTTGTAGTATGAAACCACTTTTGTGGTATGAAGCCATTATTATGGTACGAAACCACCATTGTAGTATGAAGCCACCGTTGTAGTATGTAACCACCATTGTAGTATGTAACCACTTTTGTAGTATGAAACCACTTTTGTGGTATGAAGCCATTTTTATGGTATGAAACCACTGTTGTAGTATGAAACTACTATTGTA
Source organism: Panopea generosa (assembly GCA_029582155.1). Taxonomy (NCBI): domain Eukaryota; kingdom Metazoa; phylum Mollusca; class Bivalvia; order Adapedonta; family Hiatellidae; genus Panopea; species Panopea generosa. Next base: position 41,546,495 of record CM055904.1, read on the forward strand.
GTATGAAACTCCCATTGTAGTATGAAACCACTTCTGTAGTATGAAGACACTACTGTAGTATGAAGCAACTGTTGTAGTATAAAACCATCATTGTAATATGAAACCACAATTGTGGTATGGAGCCACTATTGTGGTATGAAACCACCATTGTAGTATGAAATAACTTCTGTAGTATGAAGCCACTACTGTAGTATGAAACCACCATTGTAGTGTGAAACCACCATTGTAGTATAAAGCCACTACTGTAGTATGAAACCAGCATTGTAGTATGAAACCACTATTGTGGTATGAAGCCTCTATTGTGGTATGAAACCACCATTGTAGTCTGTAACCACCATTGTAGTCTGTAACCACCATTGTAGTATGTAACCACCATTGAAGTATGAAGCCACTATTGTAGTATGAAACCACCATTGTAGTAAGAAGCCACTATTTTGGTATGAAGCAACTATTGTAGTATGACACCACCATTGTAGTCTGTAACACCCATTGTAGTATGTAACCACCATTGAAGTATGAAGCCATTATTGTAGTATGAAACCGACATTGTAGTATGAAGCCACTATTGTGGTATGAAGCAACTATTGTAGTATGACACCACCATTCAAGTATGAAACCACTTCTGTAGTATGAAGCCACTACCGTAGTATGAAACCACTACCGTAGTATGATACCACCACTGTAGTATGAAGCCACTATTGTAGTATGAAACCACTATTGTGATATGAAGCCACTAGTGTAGATGCTATTTAGCTTCTTATATTTAAATGAAATGAATGCAATATCACCAGCAGTGGATATGTACAGCAGCAACAATATCGACGTAAACGACGATTGACGACGAAAACGACAAGGAAGACGACGGAACGATGATGAAAAATAGCAACATCAATATCAGCACAATTTGAATCAACAACACCAGCAGTAAAAGCAATAAAAAAAAACATTATCAAGTATTTATAAAGGTTTGTTTATATGTGGCAAAATATAATATATGTGTATATCCCGATATAATAAAAGTTCACTAGTTATGTTACCTTACAACTGTTGTCATGCTCCACGGATTATGATTATATTATAATAACAAAAACAATACAATATCATTAATCAAAGCCATGAAAATAACGAAAAAAAAACATGTGTGCATAAATTCTTAATTATATGTATAATTAATTACATCAGCGATGAATCAGTTATTGTTGTAGTTTTTCTATATACTAGTGTTCTTGGCTATTGCTAGTTAAAGGGTTTATCAGGACTATTGAAATTGGCTAACTGACCCCGTATTGCCAAAAGGATATCTATATAAACATGCCGAAATAATATATCAAAAAGAAATTTCGTAACTTTGGTTACGCGCCCAGGTTTCCCGCTTTAAATTTCAACATAGTTTGTGACATATTGTATGAGTCACATTTGATTTTAGTTAGATCAGTTATACAGGTAAACACGTAGTAACAAATTCATCTTAGAAAGAGTCCGAATGATCTACGAAGGTCATCAAACCGTATTTAAGTGCTGTCTATTTTTAGAATGAGAGTTCCATTTAAAGTTTACCTCTCAAATTTAAATACCGATTTTGTCATGATTTGGTCGTATAGACATACCAAACCATTCGAATTTTATTCATTAATAAAAATGAGATGCTTTTCGTTCATTTTTATATTTTGTTTATTATTAAGATATTTTCGCGTTGAACTTCCTTTAAAGGTTAAGGTTACCATACTTTATTTCAACCGGTAGGTGGCAGCCAGAAAGGAAGATCAATAAAATCAAATGAAATTCAAAACTAAAATTTACAAAATGTTCCATTCACTTTGAGCATTACGTAAACATTTCAGTACCATGGACCGTATTCGTATCCTTTGCCGGTATTATGGCAGTGGATATCATCTTGTGTGGTACTATATATAAGTATAGACTCGGTTTAACAAAGCGACATGACAACTTCATTCATAATGTTAACCAACCATGTGACATCATTTATCACTTTATCTCTGTATACATCTGTGGTTGCTGACAAACTGATATCTTTATATAACGGTAATGGTAGCTGTCAAACAGTATACTGAAATGTATTTAGAATAAATAGACATAACATGTCATGCCTTCTCGTGCCAGATGGTATTGTGTTTGACCCAATGCTCAACATGATGGTCCCTTAACACAGCAACAAACTAGTAATGGTGTTACCTCGAAAACAGACACCATTCGTTCACATAAGCCATGAGCTTACCTTTTTCGAGCTTAAATAAAGGATACATTTGTTTATGAATAAGACCTAATGTTACATTCAAAACATTACAAATATGTCACAGATGGTATCCTGTTTTATTGGTGGAATAAGTCACATGTTTATATTTGAATCTGAAATGAACCAACCTAATCCCATGAAACTAACACGCTTATTCATTTAACGTTTACAAATTCAGCCTCGAATGTAAAAAATAAAAAAAAAGTATTGTGAAATTCCTAGTCTTTCTAAGAATCTAAATTCTTTCAATTCAGTTCAAATATATACTCTAATGCAACAACACGAAATTCCAATTCTGTTACCCAATTTATAACATTCCAAAACCTTTTACCAAATTGTGACGTATTTTAACATCCCCTAAAACAACTGACCAATCAGCCTGTGCGTGCGTCAACGCTATGTTCCTGACGAGCGAGTTTTTGCTATAGTTTAATTTTATTTATTTCACTTCGATTATGAAACAAGTTACTACAACTTAAACAAATTACGCTCGAAGTTTTCCTTAGTAGAACCAGTATTAAGCATATAAGGAAATGATGATTACTACATTCTAATAAAAGTCCTGTGCTCTTTGGGGCAACACTTCAATCACTTGGGTCACGGAAAACATCTTTTGCTTAAACATCATGTTTAATACATAATTATATACAACTGGCATGTGATATACCAAATATGAAAGGAATACGAGACAATAAAGGAAATAAAACATATTGTCTCTTTTATTTTTAATTCTTTGGTATTTTAAATTTAAACACAATACCGACCATATTACGTATATAAAAAGATTATGATGTGATTATAATATAACGATACCGGTATAAAAAGGAAACAGCAACAGGTCATGATTACAATATAGTATAACAAAATAATGATATAACTATGGGAACCTGAGAAAGGGAAGTAATTTAAAGAAGTAATTCGAATATATAATACTATTAACGATAAGATACTGTCCCTTTTACTTAGATTGGTTTGGTTTAAACCTATTTTATTACATTCTCATAACAAGCACATGGTCTAGGAACATTGATACTGTCCTTCACATTTAATATACAAATAACATTAGTATCTGCGGTGTGTAATGTGTAAATGATAATTGAACTGTAGGTTTAGGTGAATAATATTTTTATTTCATCGAATGAGCACTCGAAAGTGATATGGTCACAACAAGCGGAGCGGGGGTAGGGGAAGGGAGGTTGGGAGTTGAGACTAGTAGAAAGAATGCAAATTTTAGCGTAAACGAATGGAATCTAATTGGTATTTCATTGAAAAAAAAATCCCACATTAATTTTTATGCCTTATGACGAAAAACAATGGAAAATCAATTAAAAGGAAGGTTTAGCAGTCATACTAGTATTTGATAGTAATTCATAAAGATTTTTTAATCTCTGAAATACACTATTTGTTTTATCTCTGTAATACACTATTTTTTAATCTCCGTAATACACTAATATTAAGTCTCTGTAATACTAAAATCGAGAAAGATTAATGGTTTTTATTTACAATCACACTTTTACTTTGAATATACCCTTCCTGTCCGTTATTTAGTAGCTTAAGAGATATCTGTCATGAATATATCAGTGCAACAAACGAGTGTGATCTGAGACGTATACAAAACCGACTAAAACACAAACAGGAACACCGTCTTGAGTTAATCAATCGGTTTAAAGTGTTTGCAAATTTTTAACAACGATGCAAGGCAAAGCAAACGGAAAATGATAACGAAATGTGTATTAAGTTGATTGAGTGATTGAATATTAACCGTCATTTTTATGCCACCGAGGGCTAACAGACAACTGTTTCCTGGGACCCTGAAAGGTAAACCAATACTCTAGCACACCGCAAGCACTTGACTAACTTCCCAACTTGAATCAGCGGTGAGAGACGAATGAAAATGAGACATAATGCCGTTTATCAATCATCACGGAGACTGTTGCCGGATGGTGATTTAAACTCACGACCTATGATTGATAGTCAGAAACATAACTGACTGAGCTCATCGGGCCGGGCTTGTGTATTAAGACATAGTACGGTATAAGTATATGTGTGTTATTTGATGCAGATACTGTAATTTAGAATACATAAATAAAGATCAAAGTTACTACACCAACCAACCTTACTCTTTATTATTTCTTATGAAGTCATTTTCTACACATATATAGCTTATCCATTATGGGAAACTATAATGAACAGAAGCCGATACTATAAAAGAACAAAACTACTACAAAACAATTATATATGAAATAAAGCTCCATGTGGATCGGTTATTCTACAACAAAGTTAGCATTTGAAAAACTGATATATTTGTGAACTTCAAGCATGTTTTAAATCATACAGATGGTAAATATAGTTTTACCATCACAGAAAAACAATCAGCTACGCAGCTAAGCAACATAAGCCTAGAAAACGTTACGGACCAACAATGGAGACTGCAATGTTCTACGACATCTTGCAATGTTGGACGACGAGGAACGTCTATCGAATGCTACTCACGAGATAGGAACAATAACAGCTGTATTTACGGACAGATTTCGCAACCTACAACAATGCTGTGACATGTATGCCAACAAACAATCAATGAACGCGGATTTGCTGCTGTTTGTCATTACCAATGAATATGGCAAAACTACGAATAACGGCAGCAACTAGCCGGTTACAAAAGCCATACACAAGTACAGTTTCCAAATACAATCATCATTTGCCACTCATTCCTCAATACAATCCTTGCAAAATCAATAACAACAGCTTGTAAATGAGTAGACAGAGTTTAATGCACTTGTTCAGAGTAGCAATCAGGAAGAGGCTCGTACAGTGAGATACTTAAAGTCGTTGAGGACGTACACAAGGACTATCATACTTCAGACAGAACATCTTAACTCCATTCAAAACCACAGCCAACACATATGTGTGCTTTCATGTGGCCATGTGAATATCCGTGTTAATGAAATATAATGGTGATTTATCGGTATCAAATATATATAATGAGATAAAAAAAAACATTTCAGGGTTGCCTATTCATATGCATTGATAAACAGATTATCTTTGCAAACCCTGTCTTTAAAGAAGTTACTTTACAAAGCTAGCATTATGGTTAAGGAATAAAAAAGAACACACAAAACATGCATGCATGTCCATATGCATGGATAATCGGTTTATCTTTGAAAACCCAATTTTTTAGGATTCCACTTTCAGCATACTAATTCAAACAAAGATGGCAGTTGGTAACGGAATCCGAATATTACACAGAAACGTACAGGATAACGGAAGACTTTGTGGTCCAATCATTTATTACGTTACTTTCACGTTAGTAAATTCAGACATCAGGTTCAAATAACATACAACAATTATTTAGTTTAAATGCAGACAGACTATCCATTCGCAATGAGCTGCACAATGCAATACTTATTATTATCATATAAGGCTGACATTAAGTGTTTCCTATGTTACTAATAGACTAGAAGTATGACTCAAAATATCATCATTATTGTCAGCGTCTTATTCATGCATTTTAAAGATGAATATAACTACCTTCTTTGAAGAGAATCGAAAATGAGAAAACGATGATCGGTTCTTGGCCTTACTCTCAGGCGTCAGTTTGGCTCTGTCATCGTCACATTCTGGCATAAACTGCGTTTCTTGAACAGACATTCTAACCCATGTCCGTTCTTTAGAAGTTTAGAATATTATAAATCCTCAAAGTGGTCATGTATGTCCTTCTCTTACAACTGTTAATCCGTTGATTGTAAATTCTATTATCCAATTAGATTATATCCAATAAATAATTCGCTAGGACGAAGATATGTTTCCATGTTTTCACTAATATAACAATGCAATCCAAAAAAACCTTGTTTAAGCTAACTCATACTTGTATTGTTTGTTTGTTTGTTGGTTTTTTTTTAAAAAGAAATCCAGTTGTTGAAACTCTTATACCATATGAGTCGCATATATTATTTATAGCTTTATGACTTATATGATGTTTGATAAATCTATACTTTCAATGTGGTGATATGTTTGTGACACAAATGACTGTGCACTTGTATATACGTATCCGGTAATCTACTTAAAACGACAGGGACGGTAGTGAAAAATAGAACGATTACGTACATTAAAGAATGCGTTTAATGAAAGAGGAGTACTTCAAATAGTCATGTCGCGCTGAAAACGTGTTTCATGATAACATATATTGTTACATGTATACTCACTGTCTTGTATGAGGGAACTTCAAAATAGAACTGGGCGACCCGGTTTCACTAAACATCTCATTTTTCACAACTCAATTTTTTTTCTAAATGAATATTTGAACACATAATCTATTAAATGGCCACACAAAACGCATTGGTGAAGGATAACGTACAAAATGATCACTGTAAATGAAGCTTTAGTATTTCAAACTTTGAACTGAGAAAAAAGTTGAGATGTTTAGTGAAACTGGGGCCATAACTATTAACATAAAGTTAACCCTTTACTTCATATAGACGCCTTTGGACACCTTATATAGACGCCTTTGGACACCTAATATAGACGCCTTTGGACACCTCTAATATAGAAGGCTTTTGAATTATTGGGTGAATTATGTTTATATTAACTGACAGAGTGGAAAACAGTGCAGGAAGTGTTCAGATTGCTGAACTCTTCCTGCTCTGTTTTCAAAGGCCTTCTGTGATTGGTGCGGTAAAACGCGTATCTATGGAGTAAAGGGTTAAGCTTTAGAAAACAAGCTATATTTGAGGAGTAGTTGAATGTGCTAGGTGTTCTGAAAGAAAATGTCACACACACACACCAATGCATGTGTTATTTTTTGAAAATAACTATTACTTTAAACTAAGAGGAAATACAAGCTGAGTCTGACATAAGCCTTATTTAATTTGTTTTTCATCTTAAGTTTATAACAATGATGCACGCTTTTGATATGCTTACAAACAAGGAACATCAATTTGACACAGACTCTTATAACAATTCGATTCAAATTATTTTTAAGTGCCAACTTTCAGCAAGAATATACCTTTAACCATTTGCAAAAAATATATATATATCAATGAAATGCCAATTACATATTGCAACGGTTTATGTAAGATCATATGATTTATGTAAGATAATACAATGGTTTATGTAAGATAATACAATGGTTTATGTAAGTTAATACAATGGTGTAAGATAATACAATAATTTATGTAAGATAATACAATGGTTAATGTAAGATAATACAATAATGTAAGATAATACAATGATTTATGTAAGATAATACAATGGTTTATGTAAGATAATACAATAGTGTAAGATAATACAATGATTTATGTAAGATAATACAAAGGTTTACGTAATATAATTCTAATTATCATCCATAATTTTACTGCATGTTCTTTAAAAATAACCGACAACGTATATTTACCTGGATTACAAAATACAGCAAGATTTGGTGTTTGAGATTTAATTCATATAATACGCTTACAAAGTTTTGAATGTATTTTAGTAGACACGTCGATGACTCGAATCCGACGGGAATGGACGAAATAGTTCGCGTTTATGGTTGTTCGGGCCAAGTATTGTTCCACGACATACCATACATGTGCATGTATATACATCGAAATAGGAATTCTATCGGACCAGAGCAGTATGTTGTGTTCCAGACATCTGTGTTCCAGCCAACACAATTCTACTATAAAGCAAGAGATGATTTCTGCAAGTCGTAACTCGCGAGTTAAGACAATTAATAACTGTAATCATAGTACAGCATACCGTCCTCAACCTCAACTTTATTCATAGCACACCATTTATTCTCTTATACTTATGACCAAGTAAAATACAAATAGTACTGGGAAACAAACTTTAAACCATTATCAAATATAGTTTACAACCGCTTTATTTAAAATATTAAAACGCAGTTTTGAAATGGAAACCGTTACAAGTATCAGAGTGATTTTTAAGAAACCTTTACAGGAAACCAAATATGATAAAGATTTTGCAATAAGCCTTATTTAGTCTATCAATCAATGTAGTTTACAGCTTTGATGCACGCCACTGCTATTCGCACACGGACATTTAAATAAAAACTGATTTTGATCATATCAAAGCGACACGATCGTCTGACAACAAAGGAAAACGTACTTCAACATTTTAAGCTAAAATAGATATTTTTAATCAATGTTCCGCTTTGACGTGCGCAGTTAAACAAAAGTGTTTATATTAAGTTGAAGGAAATCAAAACTTGCTTTGTAATTATGTATCTTAGCTAATCGACACAGAAAGGCATGTGGTTTATCAAAAACTCGAAATTAACGCAGGAGCGAACAAAACTGTACAGAGATATAATCATATCCTTCTACTTTTTGCTGCAGGCTCACTCCTCTCCTATATCCAATGCCTAAAAAATACACTCATTACTTGTCCTACCAAGGGAGTGAACTCCTGAGCCGTCTATACATGTGTAAGCTCTGAGTTTTCTTCGCAGTCAGGCTTAAATAAATTAGTATAAACTTATAACTATTCTTTAAACTATCGTAGTATTACTAGTTGTTATATTCCAAAAATACAAAATTTGTATTTCTGTTTCAACCAAATAATCATTGACTAACATGCATGAAAAAACAACTATAACGTATTTCCCATTTTAACTATATCAGTAAAAGCATTTACAAATGCTGAAACAGGCTGTATCGACATAAGGGTCATACTTCAAAGAAAGTATCATAATTTTTATTTTTCATATCTATATTTTGAAAAGAGGATTGAAGATGTGAATCTGAATCTAGGATACACTTTGAGTTTGATGAAAGTTGTTTATTGTACTTGATTTTTTTTCTCAGTATAACAAGTACATATTGTAATGTAACACATTATGCCGTTGTTGTGAACGCCTTATAACATTAATAGTATTGTGAAGATACTTCTGCGGTTACGCTTAAGCAAAACCGACAGGAAATTGAATTTGCTGTTAACCATTTATATGTACATTGAACTTCGGAATGCAATTACAGTTGGTAAAAACAGTTCAAATTACAACATATGTCGTACATAATATATTTAACAATTTGGATATTCGCATGAAAACAGACAAAATTTTCTTGCAAATTCGCACTTTGTCTTCTGGATATGTGTTTATAGCACATTCATGATGAATAATGGAATTTTATATCATATGGAATATATGTATGTACACCGCTCCTACTTTTATTAAAACTGACTTGTTTTTCTTAAATAATGACCCTCTGGACATTATGTTAAAGACAGAACTATAATTGAACCAGACATGATATATACGTTAAACAGGTTAAACTAATATATGTCATCTTAACGAAACCGTCAACATTGGTTTATTATGTATATATTTTCAATATATATCTGTATTTATTAAAATGGACATATTTTTCACTTTGGGCATTGTATGTTAATCCTCTGGACATTATATTGATAGTCAACCTATTATTAAAGCTGACGTGGTTAGTTTTCTCTAATGATTGTTGTGAGGACTGGTATGTCTTCATGGTAGTATTGTTTTTATGGTTTGATGTACTATTTATTAAAATGGATAGATTTCTTTCATTACGTGCTCTAGTTATACATTTCATGCTGTAACATATCTGCTTTTACTTTGGTTTCTATTTGAAAATAGAAAAAGGATTAATGAAAATGAAAATATATAAGATACAATTTGATAACTATCTACGAAGGTAACAGAAAGTAGCAGAAGAAAGGAATGAATATGTTTTAGTTTAATTTAAATCTATTTTGTTTTAAACTCAGTTGTGAAACTGGTTCGTACAGAGCTCGATGTGTTTGTACTAAGAGCAAGTTGTTGATAGTTTATTAGGATATTCTCCAAAACGGCACATTATTTAGAAAATCTAAAAAAACGGCTAATTATCAGAAGGTTTAGGAACTGCCGGAAACGGCATATTATAAGGTTTAGGAAATCTTTAAAACGACACATTATTGTAAGGTTTAGGAAACCCCCAAAACGACTAGTTATTTGGGAAATCTCCAAAACGACACATTATTGTAAGGTTTAGGAAATCCCCAAAACGACTAGTTATTTGGGAAATCTCCAAAATGACACATTATTGTAAGGTTTAGGAAATCCCCAAAACCACTAGTTATTTGGGAAATCTCATAAAAAGACACATTATTATAAAGTTTAGGAAATCCCCTAAACGACTAGTTATTTGGGAAATCTCCAAAACGACACATTATTATAAGGTTTAGGAAATCCCCGAAACGACTAGTTATTTGGGAAATCTCCAAAACGACACATTATTGTAAGGTTTAGGAATTCCCCAAACTGACAAATATTATAAGGTTAAGGGAAGCTCTAAAACAACGAATTATTATAATGTTCAGGAACTCTTAAAAAACGACACACTAGTTTAAGTTTTAGGAAATCTCTAAAACAACAACTTATTATAAGGTTTAGGAAATTCCTATAACGGCAAATTAGTTTATGGTTCAGGGACCATTCCAAAACGATATGGTATTATAAAGTTATATATAAATCTCCAAACTAACATTAATTTCAGGTTCAGGAACTCTCCAAACGAAAATTCATTATAAGATTTAGGAAATCGTTAAAATACAAATTATTAATCGGTCAGTTGTCAGAATTATTTCATGTGAAAAACAATCCTTGTCCAGTTTAAGCATTTAAATTGTTGATGATTAATGATTTTATCTTTACAAATAGATTTGATTGAAGAGTTAGGGATAATGAATTTTGTTCACTTTCAATGGATACTTACGATATTTTTTTTTGTAGACCAGATACTCATCAGACCTGAATATAGACAACGTGCAGAAACCATTGAATCGAACTTGTTTCAAATCTGTCAAAACCATTTATTTATCAAAATATCATTAAAAGAGAAATATGTACATATACTGGCGTGTTTTATATTTTGAATTACATTTGCATCATGTTGAATGGTATTCTTTGTAAACGACCTGAAGATTGAATTATCAAAATTAACGTTTGTCTCTTTAAACGCAATATGATTAGGTTTTAAACAAGATATCGGCAAAATAACAAAGTGTTGGTGTTAGTTTAAGCATTCATATATAGAGCTAATACTCATCAGACCTGAGTATAGACACCGTGCAGAAACCATTGAATCGAACTTGTTTCAAATCTGTCAAAACCATTTATTTATCAAAATATCTTTAACAAAGAAATCAGTGGTATGCACATATACTGGCGTGTTTTATATTTCGAATTACATTTGCATCATGTTGAATGGTATTCTTTGTAAACGACTTGAAGATTAAATTGTCAAAATTGACGTTTGCCTCTTTAAACGCGATATGATAGGTTTTAAACAAGATATCCACAGAAAAACAAAGTTTTGGTGTTAGTTTAAGCATTCATATTACATCTTTACTCAAGTTATCAAAATTATACAACATTTTAATAGAGTATTAAAATTTCCTATTTTTATTTTGCAATTTCAGATACGGAAATAACAAAACTAAAATTTTACGGAAACATGTTATATTTCTTAAAACTAATTTTCTCTGGTATGCGGTCTCAATTATAATTGAATGATAAAATAGAAAACCGTCTGATTTCAGCATTCCAAAATTTTTTATTACCTTCCAAATATTTCGCAACATGTATAACGTTAACCTGTAAGTCTGACCGAAGACGAAATTAACCGGTGTTGCGTTAGATTCACACGCAAAATGGAAAGGGCACGGTTTATTTGTGGACAAAACTATTTATTTATATGGTGTGTCTTTAAGTTAAAAACTGATATTTATACGCTCTCTTCCATCATATATGTATTTCAGATTGGCAATATTACGCAAAGTAAAGTATTTAAAACTACATTCAAAATCACTCAATATTGGCAAAAAATATGTTTTTGCATTAAACAATTTTTTTTAAAACCTAAATTCTCAAAACACTGAAAAAATGCACCCATACCTGGCAAAAGCTCTTTGATAAAACGTTCGATCGCTGATACTTTCAAAGTTATTTAATATTTGACGCATGTGTTATAATAACAGCTGAAAAGTACACGGCATTAATATTTAAAATATGTACCAAGACGATAAACGCAGTTGGGTTTATATTTTATGTCGTTTTACACATTAAGTAAGATATGTTTGAATTGTTTATTAAAATGTACGATTGTCATTTTGACAATAACTAAATGAAATACTAAATTTCAAAAGTAAAAGATACCACTACCGAAACAAGCACTGACACGGTAATAACGAAAATAGTTTTAATCCTAGACTAATCAAGATGTCAAGTTCACATAAGCAATTACACAATATAAAATAATATGATGAAATATCTATGGGTTTTTTTTGCTAATGAAACAAAACCACTTAACATATCTTGTTTTGTGGTTTCCACTATTTGTTTCGCGTACTTTATCGTTTTACTGTGGTGTGGAATGTAGGCGAGTGCAACAACACCATAATATATCACAAATGTGTCATTTGTGGTCTGTAGAACGGACCATGTTCTATTGTTCGATTAGGCCGGTTAAATAGCAATGTCGGATAAGACCATTTTAGCCAGTTGACTTCAGAGAAAGTTTAAATGACGTTTCTGTTTAGCAAGCGTTCATTTGCCATGAGTTGTGGGACAGCCAGTGTACTCTCTACTTTTCCTATTTGGGGCTAATAGATCAGATTCAGGGAAACTATCAGTTTCTGGGATAGACTATTTCAAAAGAGAGAATTTCGATTTCGATTTCGATAGATTCTGTAAATCGAATAGTGCAACGAGAATTAATGTTAACACGTAGCTGCAAAAGTCAATTATTTTCCACATGATTTTAGATTAAAGTGTAAGTGGTCTGCTGACATATTGAATAAGAAATTGACTGCATACGAGATATGAATAAAAGTGCTATATTAAGCTGAAATGATGCTATTGTTATGGTTGATGCTTTCAACAATAAAAAACGTTAATATGTTCTCAATCGATTAATAGTGATGACTCTATTAAGATTAGATTCAGATTAGTTTAAAGAAGAAATACTTCATGTTTAGTGTTTGTAAATTGACTAAAAAAAGCACTATTTCATCAAATATATTGTTGACTTTCACAACTAAACAGCGACAGTAACAGCAGATATACGTGTTGTATTGCATCAAGTCACAGTTAGTTTGTAAGTATTTGGTTCGATTGCAAAGAGCTTTTATGAATCGCTCACGAGATCGCTACCTGGGTAGGATCAATACTGAGTATTGTTTCTAGAGAGACATATGGTCGGCACGAGAATCTAACCCGAAATCTGGCATCAGCGGTCAACATTCTATCAATTACACTACCGCCCCGCTCAGAGTTTTATCACTTTCTAATTCTTCATGGAGTGCCAAATAGCATATAACAGTAAAACCTGTGTAAGTGGTCACCACTATTAAGCAGCCACCTGTCTTAAGCAACCATGTTTTCTATTTCCCATTTCTATGCTTTCAGAGTAAATTAACCTGTTTTAAGCAACAACCTGTCTTAAAAGGTCACCTTTGCTATTTCCCTTGGCTGGCTGCTTAAGACAGGTTTTACTGTACTAATTCCAGTGTTAAGAGCGCGAGGAGTGTTGCACTGTACCTTTGTTTTACGTATTCCAGCAGGAGTCGTGACATTCAAAGGATACAGGCACCTCAACAACAAAAACACAATTCATGCATAGCATAAACAGAAACATTACAATATAACATATAGACTAAGTGACATCGGGGATAACTTCCCCAGAATGGTCAGAAGCACCACTGCCATCAGAGAGTTTAAACCTTGGTGTACGACTGCATCCAAATTTACTTTCCCCCCTTATTTACCTCATAAAACGAAACCGTGAAAATCACAAAATACACATACCGAACCTCAAATTTGATATAAGGAACTAAACAGAAAAATATATATAATTGAAAATATAAAACATAGAACATTTTAAGGTTATTAATGGGAAACTATATAAACAACAGATGGGGTTCAAACAACACTGCCGCCAAAGCAGCACGAACACAATTAAATGAACGAGTGACAACAACAGGGATCACCGTCTTGAGACAGTCAGCAGCAAAGTAACTACTTGTGAGACTTAAAAACTCTTTTGTTTTTTTACTAATAATTGTTTTAAATATTAGTTATAATGATCGGAAATTAAACATAGCCTTGTAGTTCAGCACCTGACTACCTTTAAGGCGTCTCCGCCTCAAATGATGCCAATCCATGTTATCTATTAAGTCATTTGTGATTTTCGTTTGTTTAAACAGAATTATGTGTGACTGCTGTGTACAAAAGTGCACATACACGCTGCACTCATAGTGCATGTTTCGGTGGGCGGTCTTTCACTTAACATTTTACGAAAGAGGTTCATCAAAGACAAAGCAATTTAGGTCACATTTCATGTTCCTTGCGAGAGATGGTACATAATCTATACAATATTGCAACCCTAATATACAAGATGTATGTTATTGTAATGTTTCCAGACTTACGATATATTGCAATGGATGATGGGAGACGACATAACCTACGTAGCATAAGAAACAGTTTAATGAGCCAAATGGCTTGTGTGCTCCAGGTGGATTCCGAAATGTGTTTGAATAGTTACAAGTCAAACGAATCGTATTTGTGTATTTTCCAGGTGGAAATTGCATGTACATGTATCTAAATGCTAATTTGATATTGTATGTATTGATAACTTAGATTATTTTTACTTGTAATATAAAATACGTTCAAACCACAATTAGTAAAATCGAGAATGACCTTTGTAAGCTTTTGATTTATTTCTTAGTTGCTGTTAAGGTACTTTTATACATCAAATTAAGCAAATACTTATTTTTATTTTACAAACAATTTAATTTTCTTATCAAATATTTGAATAGGTAAAGAAAGCAAAGCAAAAAAACACAAAAACACAAAAACTTGGAACGTTTTTGTTTCATAAATAAAGGTAAACAATGGAATAGTTAATAATAAAAGACTGAATTTCAGTATTGTGTTTAACATCTGTTAGTAGTAATTGAGCATCCAAGAGCACTCTAGATCTACACTTAAATTAAAAATGTAAAACATGTTACATAGAATTTCCAATCTTCAACTGGAAATTGTTTCCCAAATACTCGTGACAAACTCAAGTACAATTACCATAGGTATCTAGTTTGACATCTATGTCGAATGTTCATTTTCATGAAGTTAGTAGTTTTATAGCGTATATTAGTGTTATCACATAAAATGATAATTAAAAAGTAACATAAACTGTACCTAATTTTCTGGTAGCATACAACATAAAAAAAGTACTCTCATTTTGATTGACATCTATGTTGAACGTCATTTTTACGAAGTAAGTAGTTTTATAGCGTATATTAGTGTAATCACATAAAATGATAATTAAAAAGTAACATAGACTGTACCTAATTTTCTGGTAGCATACAACATAAAAAAAGTACTCTCATTTTGATTGACATCTATGTTGAATGTCATTTTTACGAATTAAGTAGTTTTATAGTGTATATTAGTGTAACCTCAGAATAGCAATAGTCATTAATATTTAACAGCACTGGTAATGTATATAGTATGATTTATAGTATTATTAGATAGATGATTTATAGTATATATTTAATATATATCTATAAACATTGCAAAATGTATGCATTTTAGTACTATTTAATATTATTAGACGTATGGTTTATAATATGTTTTATGTATGTTTTTTATGGTTATAAACATTACACACTACTGAGAATCCTGTATTATAGGTAACCGCTATTAAACAGTCACTTGTCTTAAGCAGCCATACTTGTTTTTTTTCCATTTATATGCCTTTAGAGCAAATTAACCTGCGTTAAACAACAACCTATATTAAACAACAACCTGTCTTAAAAGGTCACATTTGCTCCTTCTTTTGACTGACTGCTTAAGACAAATTTGACTGAATAACATTAATGGTATTACTAAGTGGAGGACATATAGTATTTCTTTATAATGTGACTATAAACAGTACCTGATATATGAATTACAGTATATTTTCAATAAATGACTATGAAACTACACAATATATGATTTATAACGTTAGTGAATTCATTATCAAGAGTATATGTTCAATAAATGACTATGAAAATACACAATATATGATTTATAGCGTTACTGAATAAATTATTAAGAGTATATGTTCAATATGTGACCATGAAACTACACAATATATGATTTATAGCGTTACTTAATACATTATTAAGAGTACATGTTCAATATGTGACTATGAAACTACACAATATATGATTTATAGCGTAACTTAATACATTATTAAGAGTATATGTTCAATATGTGACTATGAAACTACACAATATATGATTGATAGCGTTACTGAATAAATGATTAAGAGTATATTTTCAATATGTGACTATCATTATTGCGCAATATATGAGGTACAGCATTATCAAATAGATGACTTACAACAGTATGCATTTAATATATAACTATAAGCAGTACCTAATAAATGATTTATAGCATTACAAAAAATATATAACATTGAGTATATATTCAATATGTTATTATTAAAACTACACAATATATGATTTATATGACTTACAGTATATATTCAATATGTGATTATTAAAATTACACAATATATTATTTATATGACTTACAGTATATATTCAATATGTAATTATCAAAATTACACAATATATGATTTATATGACTTACAGTATATATTCAATATATGACTATTAAAATACAGGATGTACAATTGATAGCATTATTAAATATAGTCAATATATGACTGTTAACATGTTTTAAATTTGATTTATAGTAGCATGAAATAAATGGCTACAGACTTTTTCAACATACCAAAGTAGATATATCAAATTACGTTTGTAGTCAATACATATATAGATTAATAATACAAAAATAGAAAACAAACAAAAATGCTAATTGAAAATAGATAAAATAATAAAATAACCACGTGATTACAGCTATACTGATAATATGAAGATAAATACCTTAAAAAGCATAATGTACTCCAACTTTAATATCCATACTGCAAGTATTCATTCTAAAGATGGGCGCAAACTAACGTGGACCGACCACACATACTTAACATAGTCATCGCAAGAAAATTATAGGTTGCGGTGTGAAAGTCATTGTTGACAAGGTAAACCCCCCTGAGAACAGTATACTATTGATGGAACGTAGATACTGTATGATTACTATTTTGGTTAAAGTGGCTTTCACTTGATATGACCTTTCACTTGATATGACCTGATCTTTACGTGACTGGTTTGTTAAATCTATTTATATTTCATTGAATTTTTTTTCCATAACGGAACATACGGAGTTGTAGTTACAGAAAACATGACAAATTTCGCAGTTATATCATAGGCCATAAATGAATTGTTTTTACTGTGTAAGTCTTAGTGAATTGCTCAGTCAGAATATAAAGTATTTTTAAATGGGTAAATGGTGAATTGTATAATAAGCTATGTACATTGAAATAAAACTGACAACATTAACACTCCATTTTTATTAATTTGATTAGTAGTATAAGTTTAAACTTAGTTTCACTTCGATTGTGAAAAAAAACAACATATTACAACTTCTACAAATCATACTCGAATACCTCCTTGGTAGAACCAGTACTAAGAGTGTGTGGGGAAAAGTAGCCCTGGAAGTTGATCGAGTCCAGGACTCTCCGTTCCTGGGTTCGATGCTTTATTTACTACTGGACCATGTGCTCCACACGTTATTATGCTATAAGTATATGTTTCTGATGCCATCGAAGGCTAAAAGACCTAAACTAAATGTTAACCTAACCACTGCTTCCTAGTATCCTGAAAGGTTAACCTGTACTCGAGCACATCTCATCTCCACAAGTAACTGATAACTTTCCCAAATTGAATCTGCGGCAAGAGACGAATGACAATGAGACACAATGTCGTTTATCAATCATCACGGAGACTGTTGCCTGGCAGGATTCGAACTCATGACCGCTGGGTTGATAGTCAGACGCGTTTCCGACTGAGCTAATCGGGCCTGGCGATAAATCGATCAAATATTATTAGTAGTTTCATAAGATGAGGTTATAGACTTACAGCGTGAACATTTTGCAGTCTGTTTTTTTTTTCTATTACGTCAAATCAGATTCCCAAATACCGCTTAAGCCGGTTCTTCCAGAAACGAGCTTATTTGATAATTTATCGCCCATCATGAACAGATGTAACATCGCTACTTTCTTAAATATAATTTATTAATAGTATAATATAACACAACGAGTATACAATATAACTATTCCGCTATCTTCCATTATTTGATATTTATAAAGGGGTGGTAGGTAGCAAAGTTCATTTTTTTCAATCGGACTTCTTTGATGTTTTCCTTCAAATGAGCGTTCAAAATATTGCGATTGAAACTTAATCATTTATGTTTATAGTAAGATTAGATAAAAAGAATACCAGTGTTGTGCTTTTCTCTACAATGTTTTATTAGACTCGATCCGAAATCAAATAATTTTCTTCGGATAACCGTGGCTTGTTCCATTTTCTTAGACTCATTTACTGAAGGGGATTTAACCTAATGATTAGTATCTATTTATCCTAATACCATGCGCTGCTACTGACATACTAAAAGGATGACCGAATTAATTTTGTTCCATTTTACAGGTACCAAAATAGGACTACTTGGATTCGTTCGTTCAAATCTATTGTCAAAAATTATGTGATTAAGGTATAATATGTGATCAAGACATATGAAATGTCCTTGATTTTGTAGTCAATACAAAATATGTTATAAAATTGTATTTCCTTGCACAACGTATTAAGTTCGGTACGAAATCGAAACAATTGCTCAGAGTGCTTCTCTTTGATGCACCTTTAAGCCTCACCTAATACACTTTGTGGGAAAAGGCAATAGTTAAAACGTATTTACGTTGATTGAGAAACAAGTTTTTACAACTGAGGTAAATAACGCTCGAAGGCTTCCTGGTTAAAATCAGTACTAAGCATATGCGGAAAAAGTGTACGGAGGATCAAACCCACGACTCTCCGATCATAGGTTCGATGCTGTACCACTCGACCACGCGCTTAACTAACCTAATAGTATCTGCCTAACCGATAGCAGTTCTTTAAAGTTAACCTCCAGATTCAAAACTGCATTTAAAATAAGAGCCAAATAAAATAACCAAATACCAAAAAGACGCTTCTAATGTAAATAATTGTTAATTTAATACTTGTGCTATATGGTTGTATATGAAAATGCTGTATTTACGTTCCATAGACATACTTATATAAACAAAATATTTTCGCATTTACACGTGTTTGAGATAACGAAACTATGACTGCATGTTTACTTTCACACAGAAATAATGACCTTCAGTAAATCTACACACATATTTCAAAAACAATTAAGACCGTTTCTATTCTAATGGACGATTTAATTACGTGTTTTTTGCAGAATTTCACACCGGTTGTCGACATTTATGGCGATAGCGAACGAAACCACTTATACTATTACTAGTAGTTATACAGATTTCTTATCACGTTTAATGTTGAACGGAAAGTATCAATCAAGTTTCGTTGTGAAATAACCGAGTAAAGGTCGCATGTAAAAGAATAAAGAGTTTAACAGCCGCCAAAGGGCAGATTCCAATACCGCCCGCAATTGAAGTAGGCGTACTTACTAATTACATATTCTTGACATATCCTTTAGTCACGGACAACAGCTACATGTATGAAAGGTTTGAAAGAGATAATTATGTGATTGAAGGACATACCGTAGTTTTGTTCATTCCACTATAAAAACATATAGAATTAAAAAACTCAAGTATGCATGCAAACGTTTTTTCTAATTTTACTTTTGAAAGGAGAATAACTAAAATAAATCGATCGAATGCGTCATTTGTCGCATATTCGTATTTGTGAAAAAATGGTATAACATTTTATTTGTGTGAGTGCTTCACATAAGAACTACGGGGTTGTGTCTTATGCACGACAAGTCGACATGACATGGTCATTATTTATACCAAGTTATTGCAAAACTCTCAACGAAGAATGGGTTTAACGTCATTTTCAACAGGTTCAGGTTGTATATGGCATATCCACTATATAACGGTGGGGGAAGACCTCAAAGCGAACATGAGTAGAATCATTGTCCTTCCGCATTTTACCGTCTAATATGTTTTCGGAACAAGTTGGACACCTTAGCAGTGAGAGGTAAGTGATTTTTAGACATTGCTCTAGACCATTCGGACACTGAGGACATTCCCAACGAAGAAGCTATTGCAATGAACGACATAGTAACAGACATGACAATCAATATACCGACAAAAATGTTTGTTATTTCCATACAAAATACAAAGAAAGACCATTAAAAGATGGTACACACATAATATAATCAAAGTAACAAAACTTCCGTAAACCATATTCAATATAGAAATGTTTATCAACTGTGTGTTTAAAATTAAGCTGCGTATTTGCAAACTAAAGCTATGCTTTCCTCGATATCAAATACCACACATTTTCGCCTCACATAAACTATTTCTAGGAGGTAAATTTTATTTCATCATAAAACAACAAAAAGTTCTTGGTATGCAATTTATATTTCGACAAGTCACGAGACAATGCGATAACTGCATTCCTAGAAGATGTCTTAAGAGTATTTTTTTTTTTCTGACAGTAAATTGATGTTAGGAACACATTTGATTGTTCGCAATTGATATACGATTCAATAAATTCAAAGTTAAAATTACTAAACCAATAGGTTTTAATTGGGTTTTAATGAAGTTTCTTGAATTTAGTAGACGTGCTGAGGGGTGTGTGATAGATAGAATCAAATGTTATGACCAATTTACTGTTACATATTGCGATTAGCGAGTGATTAGAAAGGTGCTTGTTGCGTTTGAAATGTGTGGTGATTTATATCTCTAAATGTTTAACAGATTTCGGCACCATAATTTAGAATTTCATTGCGTTTGTATCAATGTGTAATCAACCTATTTTATCAATGTCAATTATAGTTTCAGAATAATAACTTTTTTTCAATGCAACGACGCGAAACACACAGTTGGATGGAGTGCGCGGTCCAGTGGTATAACACCGGGTCGTGGGTTCGATTCCACGCCACGGCTATGACTTGTGTCCTTGGGCAAGACACCTTTTCCGCATAATTTTTTATGCTTAGTACTGGCTCAACCTAGAAGACTTCGAGCGTGATTTGTCTAAGTTGTGTAAGAACGTGTTTCACAATCGAAGTGAAATTAAATAAGTTTAAAACTAAACACGCTTGGGTAAAAAAGTTAAAAAAAGTCATCAACTCATTTCATAAAAGGGTTGTCCGTTGCCGAGTGGTCTAAAGCGCCGTCTCAAGATCATTTTCCTCTCATCGCTAAGGTCGTAGGTTCGAGTCCCACTCGCTCCAAAATCTCTATGTGAGAAAATTTCCAGTTACTTGCGGAAGGATGGTGGTTCTACTTAGGCTGACTCAGACTGAGGTCTTCAATCACAGGTATATAGCCTGAAATAAACCCCATAAAACAACTTCAGAAAATACCGTTTAGAACGTTTCATAGACTTTCTTTCATTATTTACAATACAGGCCGACGGAACGGATACAGATACCTAAACGCTCGATGAGGGTCAGAGCGACATTATCAAACTACTGCAAGTATTTATTATTAAGTTTGTAAACATGGCAATAGTTTGATAATGTGGCTCTGAAATACACGCGGTGATTCTGTATCCTGTCTGCATAGTTCTGCGTAGTTGCTAACTCTGATGGCAATTACTAAGATCATGAACTAAATAATCGATTTTTGTAGTAAATCAAACAATTCCGATATTTCTATTACTCGTATAAGTACATTTTAAGAAGTTGACAACGGTCAGAAAGATGCCTCAAGTGACAAATGTGATATTGAAACACTGATTCAAACACTGGTTGACGCTACCGCCGATTTCAAAGATACTGTTATTATAGGATAGTACCGTACGCCATTGGGAACGCATAATTGCAGTTATAAATAATCTTTGTTTCTTCTTCTTTAGAAATGCATATCCATATTGCAATGCACATTTTTTTTATTTGAATGGCATTATTGATGTATTTTGAACTTTTTTAAAGCATCATGTTTGAATTATGAATTTAAAATAAAAAGTGTACACACTGAATTGATATAAAAACTCTTATATAACACATGACCCCAACTTTTCTCATCGTATTTTGGTAGCAGAGGTTGACAAACAATAAAATGTAAGTTTCACTTCTTTCATTTGGGTCTCTCTATGAATTACAATCCTTCAAACTTTTTTTATTTAATAAAAAATAAAGAACAAAAAAAAAATTGGCTTACACATTTACTTACATTGTTTCTTTTTATTGCATCTGGATTTTTGTCTCGCACATATACATGTATCAATTATAAAATCGACAGAAAGTAACGATTGGTATCATAAACTCGCATTTGAAACATACTACATGTGTACGACTATTCGAGATGACACAGCTTTAATTGCCTATTAACAACATCACTTTTTGATCCCACTTGAGTTTTACGTCAACTGTAAGTTTCCCATCAGTATATACTAGTTTATTTGTAGTATACGTGGGCTTTTTATATATCACTTAACATACCGTGTTTGTTGTATGTATGTGTTTGTTAAACTTGCGCTGTATTAAACAATCATAAGTACTTCATGTGCCGGGCCCGGTTAGCTTAGTGTTAACACGTCTGACTATCAATCTAGGGATCCGGAGTCCGAACCTCAATCCGGCAATAGTAGCCGTGATGTTCGGTATACGGCATTGTGTCTAATTGTCGTTCGTCCA
Organism: Panopea generosa; assembly: GCA_029582155.1. Classification (NCBI taxonomy): domain Eukaryota; kingdom Metazoa; phylum Mollusca; class Bivalvia; order Adapedonta; family Hiatellidae; genus Panopea; species Panopea generosa. Next base: position 41,569,510 of record CM055904.1, read on the forward strand.
TCACCGTTGATTCAAATAGGACCCTTATCAGTTATTTGCCGAGACATGTGTGCTTGAGTACTGGTTAACCTAGTAGTACTATGATTCTATAAAATAGTGGTTATGTTAACTGAACGTCTGTGAACCCTCGGTGGTATGAAAATGACGTTAAATATTCAATTAAACAAAATATTTTTGTGTTGTGTACAGAGTGCATGTTATCAAAGGCATGACATACCCATCCGAAACAATAATTGCTTCCGCGAAGAAGAAGCAATTAAATGGCATTAACCCAGTTATTCTGTGGTTGTGATGTTTGTTTTTATCTATTTGAAACATTTTGAAAGCCTTTTCATAATTAATTGTGAATTTAAGCGTATACACTTGTATACTTGAACACTTAGTCAAAGGATAAAACGACAATTGAATCCCTGTTTTGAATTTTCTAACATTTTAATATTTGGCAGCTTTACGCAAATGTATCACATGCAATTTCAACAACCTAAATTTGAAGTACACAAGCAACCGTTCGTGCACTGCTAAATTACCATTTCAATTCGTCAGTGTCACGTATAAACAGAAGACCACTTTTTGAAAAGTATATAAACATTGATTTACTTGCCCAATTTCAACAAATGTTTTACCTATTCTACTAAAGAGGTGTGTCGATATTGGTTAATTGTTATAGCATGCGTTTTTCCTCCCTGATAATTATCTAGAGCACGATATCACTGAGTCTCAAATCTGGTGCATTAAACGCTCTTTGTGGGAATGCGTAACCTACTACTGTTCCTTGGTTAATTAGGATCTAAAGCTTCAATTGTAGACAGTTTAGGGCGGTGTGTAGACTAATATAAAACTTAAAAACGTCTAATTACCTGAGACAGACGTACACTAGATTAGTACTCGAGTATTACGCGCGTTTACACTCAGAAGGGCTGGGTCGGTGTGTGCACTAGGATAGTTCTCGGTCTCAGCATCATGCGTTTTTATTATCAGAGAAGTTTAGCGTTTATAACATCAGTAGAGCCCAATAACTCCTACGAGGGACGTCCACAAAGTATTGTAACAGTTATATTGGTAATAAAATAGAAAACACAAATAATATCTTGGTAATACTTGGTTCATACCTTCAAAGCGGTCTCTTTTAACAGAAATGTACTTTTTCTTTCGTTTTAACAACTTCTAGAAATATGTATTCATAGTATGTTTTGTGTATACCCGTTCGACACTAAAAAACAACGCTTCTGCTTGCGTTGCTAGACATTCGTCTGATTTTGGTGGCCATGGCCATGTCGTGCTGTCGTTCTTTCTATAAGGCTCGGAATAGTGAACTAATGTTTAATTTTCTTGCTTTTACCATAAACATATAAACATCATCGATGCACGTATTCCATTGGTGCAACATGCATTAATACAGCTTCGGATATTACCACATTTGACATATCTTAACTGTATTTGACTGCACCACTGTATGTGGTCACGACTACGATTAAAGGTCTTCTTGAACTCGCACGATCATGACTTACAGTTACAGAACATCGTCAATACTTTAACATAGCTATGATTCATTTTGTTAAAGTGTATTAAACCAGGAACTTTATTTACTACTCTGACCTTATTAATATTTATTATATTTTGATAAGTACAACCAGAGAGAATAGGACCGTTTGCGCACTTGTGCGATATTTTGATACGGAATCATATTGTCTTATTATCGTAACGCCTAATACTATTCAGACAGACTAGGATTGCGTGCATACGAATACCGTCGTTAAAACGGCATGGTATTGCCTGAGAGACTAGGGCTGTATCCACTGTAATAATGTTCTTAAACTCAAAACATTATTGTCCAATTACTCCTAATTACACGCAGACACACTAGCTCGTGTACACATTAAAACTTTACTTAAACTCAGTAGAGTGTTGTATAACACACTCTCGGACAGAGTGTACACTAGGACTTCTTTTAAACACAGCAGAGTGTTGTTCAGTTGTGCCTAGTTGCACACATATACACTGAGACTGTGTGCACAATAGGACTACTCTTAAACACAGCAGAGTGTTGTTCAATTACGCCTAATTACACAAAGATACATTGGCTAGTGCACACACTAAAGCTTAATTTAAAATCTGCAAAGTCTTGCCTAATTACGCCTAATTACACACAAATACACTGGACAAGTGCGCACACTAGAACTGACCTTAATCTAAATAGAATATTGTCCAATTACGCCGAATAATACACAGATACACTGGGACTGTGCGCACACTAAATTGACCTTAAACTCAGTAAAATATTGTCCAATTACGCCGAATAATACACAGATACACTGGGACTGTGTGCACACTAAATTGACCTTAAACTCAGTAGAATATTGTCCAATTACGCCTAATTACACACAGATACACTGGGACTGTGTGCACACTAGATCTGACCTTTAACTAAGTAGAATATTGTCCAATTACGCCTAATTACACACAGATACACTGGAACAATGCGCACACTAGAACTGACCTTATACTAAGAAGAATATTGTAGAATTACGAATAATTACAAATGTATACACTGGGACAGTGCACACACTATAACTGACCTTAAACTCAGTAGAATATTTTCTAATTACACCTTATTAGACTGGGACTGTGTGCACACTAGAATTGACCTTAAATTACGCCTAATTACATACAGATACACTGGGACAGTGTACACGCTAGAATTGACCTTAAAATTACGCCTAATTACACACAAATAAACTGGGACAGTGCGCACACTAGAACTGAGCTTAAACTAAGTATAATATTTTCTAATTACGCCTTATTACAGACAGATACACTTGGACAGTGCGCACACTAGAACTGACCTTAAACTAAGTAAAGTATTACCCAATTACGCCTAATTACACACAGATACACTGGGACGGGACAGTGAGCACACTAGAATTGACCTTAAACTTAGTATAATATTGTCCAATTACGCCTAATTAGACACATATACACTTGGACAGTGCGCACACTAGAATTGACCTTAAATTAAGTAGAATATTGTCCAATAACGCCTAATTACACACAGATACACTAGGACAGTAAGCACACTGGAACTGACCTTAAACTTAGTAGAATATTTTCCAATTACGCCTAATTACACACAGATACTCTAGGACAGTGCACACACAAGAACTGACCTTAAACTAAGTATAATATGGTCCAATTACGACAAATTACACACAGACACACTTGGAAAGTGCGCACATTACAACTGACCTTAAACCAAGAAGAATATTGTCCAATTACGCCTTATTATACACAGAGATACACTCGGACAGTGCGTACGCTAGAACTGACCTTACACTAAGTAGAGCAGTGTCCAATTACGCATTATTACACACAGATACACTGGGACAGTGTGCACAACACTAGTACTGCTACTAATCTCAGCAAAGTATTGTCCAAATACGCATAATTAAACACAGATACACTTGCAATATGAACATTTAAAATATATATTCAAAAGAATAATACTAAACTTTATCAAAACAATCTTCTTTAGGTGTCAGAGATTATAATTTCAATAAAGACGTGGCGAATTTGAGAACGGTAAAGTTATTGGAAGTACACATAAAAAGTATCCGAATCAAGCATGGTTTCAAATCATACACATGGTATGGTCCTCAGAGTTCTGAGTTCAGTATTCCAGATGATGGAAGCACTGGAGTAATTATTAAATACATTATCAAATCCCAGTGCATTTACATGTCACCAAAACGTGCGGGGTCAGAATACCTGAATCATTCTAAATGAAATAGTAAGCAACGTTTACCTACAACATCTACATGTACCTACCGTTGGCTTTAAAATGTCAAATACTAAATATATATGCTACGAATTTCAAAGTGCAAAGCAACTCGTTTAGAATAGCTCGTTTTAACAATGTTCTGTAGTAGTTTGTTACTGATAGGTAAAAGAAAGGTTTCTTAGGGCAATCGAGTTAGTTTATTAAGTAAAACAATCAACGCAGATTATCTTTAGTTTCTGTTTCTATTATTTCTTCAATTGTTCCTGCTAAACCTCCCATCGTCTCTCCAACCGCCAGACTTTCATAGACAGCGGTAACCGTTTTAACGTGTGATTACTTAATTTCACATCTAAAGAGCATTACCTGCAGGTGGTCTAAGACGTTCCCGCTAACCACTTGTTTGGTTAAATGATTTATGAATATTTGCCTTCCGATTTACAGTGTAGTTAATGATAATAACACGCGTTTAAAATAATAATACGGCTTACAGCTTATCACCTACGGAGAAACCGGGCCAATACGTACTGCTCAATGGGTTTAAAGAAAACAGCAAAGAAACGTTAATACTCATAGTCTCTGGCATTACAGCACAGTTCGTGCAGGTGTTCAATAAATCCACTTTGTATATTTCAAACGGTTGTTTGGTTGTAAGGTGTTCAACAATGTTTCAGTTATATCGCGACGGTGTCTATTTGAGGCAGTATTTTGTACGCTGCAACACTGAAATATCCTGCTGCAGACACATAGTATGATTCCCTACCCGGTCTGTATCGAACCCACGACCTCCCGCATGTACGGCGGACATTTTACCACTAGACAACCGATATGGTTAGGTACTCGGATAACGTGATTTTTTGTAATACATTTATTCACTGAATACATGGAACTAGAGTTTTACCGGATATCTAGATAGATATATAGACAATAAGTTCCAGTCCATAAACATAAAATAACATGCACACGATTTAAAATATTAGCAGCTATTTGTCTATTTGTTTCTTCTGTTCAGGAAATATTTTCAACAGTTTATACCTGATTTGTTCATTGTTGAAAAAAATACAAATGAACAACAAACAGGATGAAGTATACATTTGATGGTGCGTTAACTAGACACTAGAACGAGCTCGCTTGTAGATACGATAGATAGTTTAAGAAGCCTTGAGACGCAATAATTTCATTAGCATCTTTGAAACTATAACACAATGAAATGTTAGTAAGTGTATCGGGGTGTGTAAACTAAAGTAATCCAAAGTAACTAGGTCGGCTGCCAAATTAACACTGAAAATCTGTGACGTTGCCAATTCGCTGGTTGACGTCATAGTTAACTATTAAACTCTTGAAACTGATGCTAAGATTGAAATCAACACATGTTTCAAAAGGAGTTTTGTGACCCACTGTTGAGAAATGATAAATGTGATAATTTACAAGTACGAGACAAGACAGATGATTCAAGTAAGCATATCGTACTGGGCGGGAATCGTTATCGTAGTGATCGTGCTGTGCATTTCGTAAGTCGGCTCGTCTGCTTCATGATGTCCTTATCAAACGTAACAAGTGGCCGACCTCATTACATTGTGAAATCATATTTTATGGAAAAAAGCAAACAGGCGTGACATTGAAATAGACGTCAACAAAATAAATTGCAACAGACAATGAAATATATACATGAGAGGTAATCTAGTACAAAATTAATATGATATTACTGAAAACATAACTTATTTTCAGTGATAACGTAGATAAAACATGTTTTTTTACCATATTTACATAGCATATATATAAGCAAGCAAAATGTTTTTGTCTTATATGGGAAAGTCACTCAGTTCTAAATATTTCTAGACTGGATAAAATTGAACATCAGAGTGTACCCGTATATTAAATCATCAAAAAAGAATATTTCAAATGTTTGTATTTTCTTCTCAGAGGCACTTATAATAAAAATACAAAACCGCTGAATAATGCACTTTGATTTCATCCTCAATCTAGTATTTAATTGAATACGTTTTCGCTTCTATTCATAACTGATTTTTAAATAAGCAACCTAACTGTAATGTAAATTATATGAAAATTATATTTGTATATGATGAGAAAATGCATACGGTAAAAGTCAACAAAATTCTGTTATGTTCTATATAACATATAAAGAGGCATTACTTTTAGGTTCGATATTTTTTAAGAGAATGTTCAACAATGATTATTACAATGCAATCTTATAAAGAATGATTTGATATATGATGAAAATTTGTTACATATTATCGTTTCTTTTGCTTCTGAAATATATAGTGTACAACCGTTTGAAATGATACTGTTGTCTCCTTTATACCGACACATTCTACAATCTACAAGAAACATATGAAACCATCCGAACATTATCATCTGAATAAGCAGGGACGTCAACAACGAATGAGGAACAGATTCGTCCAATTCTGACTTGGTTAAATATTCAAAACGTCGGCGGAAAAGGCCGAAAGCTGATTAAATTGAAATAATAACACAATGTCTTAAGGTAATAAGCTAAGTGCGTTAATTTTTCTACGGATTCCACATTGACTTCTTTATATTAAATGTGTTTGTGTGCACAGCTGGCTCTTGTCGTGTCGAGGTTTCTCTTAATCTTCGAAATGGATAACGGTATAGTATATTAAATGTTATTGTCCAACTTAACGGATAATAAAAGGAATTCGCTTTCCAGCCTGAGACATAACAAAAAACATTTACCACAACAGTATCAAGATGTTCAATACATACGTATTATAGAATAAAATATAGCAAAAGGAACCGGATTTGATTGAAAGTAACTGCCACTAAGGGACCTAAGCTATTCCTGGCAAAGATCTGAAATATTTTATCGAACATATTGGTCATCCCTTGGGAAACCAATTGTTACCAGAAATTAATGTTCTGTTTATGTTTGTTGTAAGATAGGATAAATACACTATGTGAAACATGAGTTTCCCTACAGAACTTTGTATTTGAAACACTGATGGTTTCTTAATTGCGTTCCGAGTTTCCAAGATGTAATTCCATTACAATACTAATGAGTAGAATAGTGGGAGTTGTGTGTGGGTGTGTTTGAGATTATTTAACAGGGTGCCACGCACCGTCTTCCATGGGCTAATGGTTCAGGTGTCTGCCCCGGTAGACGTAGCTCGGAGGTTCGAATGTAGTAAAATGGCATATTGTTACAAATAGAAACCGTGGCACTTGCCCGCCTCACTCCCCACTGCGGTGCCAATACTTTGCTAAACGAATTTGCTTCTATTCAATACATGTATTTAGATATTGACGACCTAGATAATACTTTGTATAGATAGGCTTATTTTTTAATGGTTCTCACCATATTTTATTAACTGACGTCCACAGTATTTGTCTGAGAAATGAATTCGAAGTTGATGATATATATTAATATTTGTTCTCTTAAAATGTCCAACGTTCATGTTCCCATCGAGTCATACCTTGTAGACAAAAGCAGAACGCATTGTTTTTTTATCTTAAAAACATATTGTTTACAAATAAACAATTCAAAACAAGAAGGCGAAGAAAACTGTTGTAGTATTGTGCCATTGTGTTTTAAGGTTAACTTATAACGTCACAAACAGTAATATAAGTTAAAATCGAAACATCCGCCAATGTCGTGATTGCAATATTTGTTTAGGTAATAAATCATCGCAATTATTTTGGATCGTGATGTATTTGCAAACATAATCAAATGCTATCAGATAATAAATACCATCTTCATGCAGTTATCAATATCTTGAACAAGTGCTGCAAGTGCACGGCAATTTCCAGATACTTAACATTGGAAAACAAGTCTGCGAATTTAATCACTATTTAGTGTATTTGTTACATAATATATTGTAATTTATATATCATAATATTATATTTATTCATATATTATATAATTCAACTCATTTAGATCCCATGATTTGTATTTAAATTAAAGACATGTAAATCGGTTATTGGTTACATAAAGTCAAATTGAGGTAACAAATATGTCAATGTGTACACACACACACACACTTACACACACACACTCTCTCTCTCTTTCTCCCCCCCCCCCCCCCCCCCCCTGTCTCTCTCTCTCTGCTCTTTATAATTATGTTGAAATTAAATTGATTAAAGTTGGATTATGCCCAGTGGAATGTATGCACGTTAATTTGGTTACTGAGTTACAAGTTCATTTGGAAAGAAAAAGAGCTAAAAATGTTAACAGAAAAAAGTTTACGATTTTTGGTTGAGTTTGAAAATGTGTTAAAATTGACAAACTGCTCTCCTACTGTTTACTATACATTAGGACAAATATGGGACTACTTGAAGATGAGAAAATACATGTCCAAAAGGAGACATGGCATATCAAATAATAATACAGCACGGCAACTCAAAAACAATCACGACATAGAACGATACTAATTATATTAATATATAAGGCATGCAAAAATGAGAAATGAAATCACCTTGTAACGTTAAACTGTTAGAAAACAACCATTGGGATGATAACGACTTATGCTTATGTCTTTTTTTTTTTCGATTATATATTTCCCTATTGTTAGATTGTATGACCAGGTATACTACTACCATTAATACGATAATATTATACACACGTAGAATTGACTCAGATATAATTAGTGAAAAACTAAATATTTCTTACAGCTATTATAATGTCGAAGATTAATACAAATATCAACATATCAACATATCTCTAACGTACATTGCATTTACGTTAATAGAAACAAAAGTTACAAAGTGGTATTAAAGCAGTATACGTTGTATATGTGAATGCTACCGCATGTGTTAGAGCATAGCCTGACATGACTTTAATTAAAACTGTCAAGTTGTATGATGTGAATATCAAAGAGCGAGGTCGGGGACATTTTGTTTTGAACTTGTAATTTTGCACCAAGGAGACGTTCAGTTGATGCCGATCATATGACTGTATCGTCGGTCTCTGTTCAAAATAGCGAACTAACAAAAAACAAATGTTTCAGGAAGAACGAACATTTTCTCAAATAGTTTTATGATCACAGACTTACAATTAATACTTAGAAAACCTAATATATATTCAAAAGTTACATTGTATTCATTTTTACAGTAGAGTACTAGTTTGTAGTACAAACTGTTGCTTCAGTATTCTAGGCATTTTGTATGATAAATGTTACTAATGATGATTTCGCTATAGCCTATAAAGTTTTATGTTCGGATTTTATGTTCGGATTTTAATTTGCAATGTTGCCATTTTTATATTTTGTGCATATTCACATGATAAGAATAACATTTTTTTTCTGATTGGATATCAGCTTCGTCGTTTTGCACGCACATGCAGTTGCAATACCGCACATTTAAATGTAAAAAAGACCGAACATATCCCATAGGGTCAGTTCGGTTTTAGATTGGCGACCAACGATATATAACTTCTTCTGTATGTATAGAATATGTATTTAATATGAATATTCTACGTTTATATTGTTGGTGCGTGTGTGTTTTGACTGCCACGTCTCGTTATATCTCTTATACTGCATATTTGATGGAAAACAGAGAAACAAACAACAGCAACGCCATGCGCCGGTAATTAGCAGATTTTTGCACTAATAATCAATTAATATATGTATGTCAATTGTAAAAATAATCACAGATCGAACGACGAGGACGCGATCTTTAAACAAATAACAAGGTTTGTATGTATGCTACAGAATTCCATCTTAAAGGATTTTTTCAAAATATTTAATACTTCGTTCAAAACAGAAAAAAAGCAAAACACACCACACAAAGACAATATTAAGTTTATATGTGATTAGCAAATTATATAAAACCAAATCCTTAGGCGTGTATGATTTCCGGAAATGAATATCAGTTTTTCTAGAATGAGATTATTTCAAAGCTGCGCTAGTCCGTTTCAAGCAGCCTTTTCTATATATGTTCTATTTCATCTATAAAATAACATCTGGTGTTTTTCTTTTGCATTTAGCCAACTGATTGTATTAAGATACGCCTAGTGCTAAAAGCGATATATTTTGTAGACAAAAAGGTTTGCATGCATTATTTCATAGTAAATGATACAAATGATACAGTATTAAAAATATTTCTTAAATCGCAAATTACATATTAAAATTAAACGATGCGATCAGTTTAAAAGTTTTGACATAGAGAAAACAAATATTCGCAATATGTCAAAAACATGAAACTTCTACAAACTAACGCTAGTTTTGTAATAGATATCATAATTACTACGTTAAAAATACATCAATGCAAATAAAACATGAGAAACCATAAGATGTGTATTTTTAATTTAAATAGGTACTGCAATTATAATCATGGTTATAGATTCAAGATGACCTAACATGCTTATATTGAAAGTGCATAATTGCGCAATCGGAAACGATATTATATTCAATCTCCAATTTCACTACAACTGCAACTTGGATATATCTTTATGTTTAAGTTAAATGGATATCGCTACATGAGCAAAATCGAGTGAATCTTTCGAGAACTGATTTATAAGCTCTGTAGTATGTTGGACAATAAAGGACATACAACAACTTTAAAACCGCACAATCAAAACACACCCGGCGGTTTCAATAGTACTACAGACAGACAAACACAAATACACACAACTAATTGTTCTATCACACGACCAATTTCCCTTCTCAACCACAATATTTACCTCGGATATAACTGCTCCTTTTCGGTGCCTCACCTGTGCCCGGCAACTACATTTTACTGCTGTTTTACACATTGGAAAAATGCACAAATCTTTTAATTCCGTTGGCTTCCCCATTACACGAATAATTCACTACATTCTGGTTTTCGTCTTAATTATAACGACTAGGTTCACCTGATACCGATTTTGAACTATGAAAACACTTTATTGAGTTGAAGAATGCCTTGTATATTATTTTGTTTGCGAACTATCAAGTAATCCTTATCCCAAAGTCTATTTCAAATACTAAACACTTTTAAAACACAAGTGTCGCTTTCCTTCACCACTATCTCCTGTCACATTGTTTTAAATACCTTTGAGCTTAGACTAAAAAATTACATAACAAATGCACAACACAAAACATAACATAACAAATAAAGTATTTCATATTTTTATATAAGAACCATAATAATCCTTATCAGAAATGAGTGTATATATCCAATTTAAGATACTTTCTTACAATAAATAACATTAATCGTAATATCATTTATTCCATATGATTGTATACATATATCTGTTAAAAGTTAATCATAAGCACTGTATAACGCTGAGATATAACGTGAACAAACTAACGCCTGGCACATACTTTTCTACTTGTTTAACTGAAACACATTGGTACGCAGACTTCACTTGTTTTGCTACTGCCTTCCTTTAAACGCTTCTTTCAACACCTGTGGTCTGTGTAAAATATTACCTAATTTAAACTTCGTGCACCCTACATTTCCACACTGTTTTTGTTTTAGATTCATCAGTATCATCTAGAGGTTTTCCTGATATTCCCCGTATATAAGAAGCATGAAAAAAAACTTATATTAATTATCTAGTTCAGCAGACGCTTTTTATTCCTAGTTCATACTGCAGTCATATGTTTTATACGTCTTATAGTATTAAGTCAATTATACAAATGAAATAACAGCAACAAAAACAATGAAAAGTAAACAAAGCGGCTATCAACAGTCGTTATTCATCGTATTATGTATTACACTCAATATTATCATAAATCAAATGTGTCTGATCATGCTAAAAGGTTGCTTGATAATTATATTAAAGAGGAAGCGATATTCGATTAAATTTAATTTGTCCAATTAGAGCAATAAGGTACCAAGTGTATATGGAATAACAAGGCTTTTGGTAGTTTTTTGCACCAACGGGGCGAAATGTTCCGTTAGCAAAATTATATCACAACATGGATTCAAGGAATTATATACACATTCGCGGTAAAACCTAAGTCAGACCTCGTCTGCTTTTGTAAGACTAAAATATGCCTAAATTATATTCAAACGGTATTGTATATACAGTCAAACCTATATTAAGCAACCATTCAAGGGGAAATGAACCCTTAGGACAGGTCGTTGCCTAAAACAGGATAATTTGCTCTTGAAGCAGAGATATGGGAAATACCAAATATGGCTGATTTTGTCAAGTGGTTGCTCAATCGCAATGGCCGCATATACAGGTTCTACTGTATAAATGCCACAATGTTTATATCACCGTTACTAATGCTGCTTTTTTATGAAGGTGGTACAAATTCTCATTAATTTGCCGACCAGCTATGCATTGAATAAATACACGAGACATGTGAAGCATCCGAGAATGTTAATAGTACAATCATAACTTAAAAATAAATTTATGTTTTTCTTTGTGCTAACACTCTGTGTAGTAATTGAACATTACTGAATAAATAGTCTGCGCGTTACAGAAAAGTTATTATGTGTCTATACATGAAAATACTGTTCATTATTTTTGGAATTAAAGTCAAACCTGTCTCAAGCAGCCAGTCAAGGGAAGGAGCAAAATAGGCCTTATAGGACATGTTGTTTAATGCATGTTTATTTGTTCTGGAAGCATATAAATGGGAAATAACAAACGTGGCTGCTTAAGACAAGTAGTTGCTTAAAAGGGGTGTTCGCTTATTAAGATTTGTCTGCAATTTCAAAGGTTGAAGTGCATACAAAGATTTTCATTTGACTGATTATATGCACTTGATAATGTACAGTAAACTCTCAGTTGCATGCTTATGTTAATATGTGTATGATTACATATATATATCGGTAATAATGTAGCGAAAATCTCATTTTCGACGCGAGTCAAACTTCAGCGAATTAGAATCATGAATTATGTCCATTCTCAAACTATATAATTATTATATACTTAATTTTACTTAATGTCGACAAGTTACAATGCAAAGATGTCTTATATCTTAGTTTTGAACGGGTTTCTTCGTATAAACGTTAAAGATTCTCGATTGAAGCGGTGGAAACTTTGTAAAATTGAATGCAGCCATTTTAATAAAATATTACATAATGTTAATTTTATTACAAAATACACATGTGCTTACTTAATAAGCTGTATAAATACTGTTTGTATGAACTTTAATGTAGTCTTAAAAGTATCTAGTCTATTTAAGCTTTAATACGTTCTAATTTAAAGTACTACATGTACGTCTGTCATAAACTCATCTATATAATTTTTAGGATTCTTGACACTTTTAGTTTTATTCATAATTGTACCTTTCTTTACTAAGGAAACACATATATAGTACTTTTGAACTCGTAAAGTTATAGTAAATCTGATTAGCTGTCATAAACGTTGTACTAAACTAATACAAACTGTACAATATTAATGATTTATCAACGCATAAACGTAACGAACCGTAATAACTAGGTAGCTGAATATGACGCGTGGTCGTAACGTACTTAAGTATTACCTATAACGTGCAGTTTTATTACGGTTTGGTGGTAAATAAAAAGTTCGTTGGTGTTATTTGTGGTTTTTAAAGAACCAGGTTTCGATTTTTATTGGCTAACTATTAAGATAAGATAAGAGATTGAAAACATAAACTACGTTGTACTTTTAACTGTATGTTTATTTTGGTATCTTATCAAAAATATAAGAGCATAACACTTTTTTCTTTGTATATTGAACGCTAACTCACCACCTGACATTTTGGGTCATATTCTATATGCCATTTTAAGTATTTTTTTCAAATGCACCGAAGCAATATCCTTGAATTTTGAACTTGACTTAGAATAAATATTTAATGACAATGACCAAGTCTGTTTTATTAAACTTGGCATTAATTGGAATGCTTTCATAATTATTGGCATTGATATTTATATCAGTTTACATACGATAGTCGAAAGTGGCTAGTTGGCTGTTATGTTCAGTATAACTATGAAACATATCTGATATGAAGTTGTACTACCGATGTAATTCTTTGCAACCCCAGCTGTGTGTGGGTGTAATTTAAGAGATAAAACGATAATAAAAAATATAAATAACAGCTTGAAAAACAGAAAAAGTATCACCAATAAAACAAGTTACTCCTCGCGTGTTATGAAAACATAACAATATTTTTTTTAATGAAATGTGTTAAAGAAGTGTTTTCGCTGCAAACTACTTAAGAAATTGACATGGTACATAGTTCAATAATCTATATTTAAAAATCCATGTGAGCGTCGCCTCCGCATTTATGTCATCTCTGCACTCACACCCACGTACTTTTATATCTTTTCAAAGATGTATCATTCAATATGTGAAGTGCATTAGAATATAACTATACACAGCTCACACTGTTAAACAAGTAACATTATATGTGCCGCTTTGAAAGGTTTCTACTAAAGTCACCGTTCGTTTATTTTTTAGATTTATGTTAACTTTCAAAATGTTGTTTTGTCGTTTTTGATATTGTTTCACGTAAACCAGGCATTGATTTTCATTGGTTTAGGTTAACGTCCAATGATATTTAGTCCGGCGTTTTCAAGTTTTGATTAACGTAGACGCACAGTGGTATGTGTTCCTTCATGTAAATATTCAGCGATATTGATTCATAAAATTATAAGCATTTAGTGCTATCTTTTATTTAAAACAACACGTCGGTCATACAATCGGTTTTACACGTCGCACATACTGAATACGTCAAAGAGTGTACTTTGAAGAGAAAACAAGCTTGAGTATTCAGACTTATTGGCAGGTATCAAAATATGTAATACTATGGCAATACTTAGAACAAACACGTGGTTTTACAAAAAGTACTTTTAATTCTTGGCATCAGATAGAAAGTGGCTAAGTGACAGACCAATGTGCTCTCTCTGTATGAGACTAAGACCGAGACTATGAGCTCTCTTTCTCTGAGTGTCCGCCCGAGCCTGATTTTTCCAGTTTATAAAGACCCCACATCACGTCAAACCATATTTCATCGTGATTTTAATGTAGTTTTACTGGTCAACAACTCAGTTAAGCTTTCATTATCTCCCGGAAAAAAAACATGCACAACCTTCCATGCTTTCACCTGATTGGCAACTTTGATGATGTCTGGGTTCTGACGCTCCGTGTAAATTGTAGGGCAACCCCCGTAACCCTTCAAAGGTACACACGAAGTGTTTGAATCAAGTCACCGTCTTAGTAACATATTGGGTTTTTAGCTTATTTGTGAAGTACAGCCCAACCTATTTGGAGCAGATTGACCTGGAACAGTTTTAATACACACTAGTAAGGATGATAGCTGTTATTAACACACATATATGTTACTGTGTCTTCATATGATGATATGTGTGTAAAACCAAAAGTATCGTGAATATTAGAGAATCGAATAGATATTTTCTGCCTTGATAGTATTAGTAGAATGATACTTGTGTGTTTCCTCGTAAATATATATTATTTTTATCACCTATACATGAATTTACATATTGTGATATAAAAGATAAGCCTGTTTAAGCTGGGTACAACTTGTTATTACATTTATTATATTGAGTATCTATGTGTGTATGATATTGTAAATCATGTCACGTAAATTAGAAAATGAAAAAGAATATATACCAATTGAAGCGTGTAAAAAATGAGGGTTATAGGAATAGAATTACAGATATATTAATCATCACATACAACTCAATTGTTTATCATCAAACAGAACGGCACAGTACTTGAAGCAAAACAAACCAAAGATCACAAGCACATAAACACCATGGGAAACGCTTAAGATAGCAAAACAATGTGTAAGAGCTATGCATGCCACGAAAATGTCGAAGTAACGGAGATCTGAAGCGTCTTCGTTAATGATGTCGATTGTTTGTTTTTTTTCGATCTGTGAATCACGTTAATATTTTTTTTATCACAAATAAGAAATAAACTGTTGCCAAACATTATTATGTATAATTAGAGAGTACACCGTGTAACATATGCGTTTTAAGTATCTGTTTTGCAGCATGTTATCATATATTTCATACGATTTATATACACGAGATTTATGAGAGACGGTCAAAACCAAAAAAGATATTTGAAAAAAGTGAGAAAAAGTGTGTTAAACCAACATTTTTACACGCATAGAAGTTTATAAATGTATGCACTATGAATTGATCGAATGATTTTCATTGTATACACGTTTGAGGTAATTATACGTTGATGACACGTTAAAAAAAACGTTCATTATTAAAATTTGTCTTGATGAGTTTAGTAAAGCTTTATTTGAAATAAATGACTCGAAAGACTTAACGAAGATTGCGTGTCAGGCATTTTACAGATTATTATTTCACTGTTTCGGACAGGTCATAACAACATTTTAAAAAATACGTAGCAAAAGGATACATTGATATAGGAGGTACGATGATGCTGCAAACATTTAATTGACAAAATTAACGATTTTTTTTTGTGTTTAGTCATAATGCAGGATCAACGTGTAAAACGTGTAAAATTGCACAAGATAGACAAGTTCAGTATTGTAAGAGCTGAAACTATTTGTCATGATATTTACATTATGTTAAATGCAAGGGGAAATTGCCAAAACAATTATTAGCTGCTTAAAAGATAAAAGGAATTATATTCGTGCGCACACGAAGCATTATTTTTTAAAAAAAACTGACCATCATTGTTAAATACAAATGATTCCTTTGAATAAAACTCATTGACACATACTTTTTCATGCACATGTATTCCAGCCAATGATTGCTATGTGTTTACTGAAATCAACAAAATGTGACAAAGCCGCTATATATTATATTTACCTAAAACTAACTGTAATTTATTGCTTGATTCCAAATCAAAAAATGTAACATATTAATACATTATGCTGACATTTTTGCACGCAATGTGCGCCTCAAGCGTCTGCATGTTTAACGGTAGGGAACCATAATACTGCGGTTAGAAACTTGTGGTATATATGTTTCTTTAATTGTATTTACACATGGTTTATTTTAATTTCACAGATTGATTAGAGTTTTTATATATGTTTTATTGCTATTCTTATAAACATTTCCAGGCAAAAGCATTGGAGTACAATTCTTAGAATTTGGATTTCTAAAGATATCAAAGGGCATGTGTTATTGTCGAGCTATTATTGCAACAAATGTAAATAGTATTAAATGTTAAGATTGTACCTTGAGCACAAATCAAATGGAAAAATGGTGTAAGTGTAAAACCACAATTTATTTATTTTTTTTCTTATTTCTGTTGTGAATAAAACATTTAACAGTCTTGTAATTCATAGATATAATCAAATTAAAGAAGAACACATTACATTTTACTGGTGTAAAATCTTTAGAATTAAAACATTGCATTGAACTAGACATGTACATGTCCACATAATGACCACACTGTACCTGTAGCCTTATTGTAGCAGTGCAATTTGGTCAATGACATTCGAAAAGTGACTGAAATACTACTGCAGAGATGAAAATATGCACAATAGAATTCCGTAATGATACTTGCTAGTAAGTTTGGCCATAATCAACTGAGACGTTTAGGAGGAGTGATGATGACAAGAAGAACTGAACAATAATAAAAATCTAATATGAATAAATGGCGGTCACATAAGTCGTTACAGCAAGATTATCAATGTTAATTATCAAGTTCCCATAACTACGCCAAAAAGCGATTGTCTGGAATGCAGCAATAAACATCTGTATTTCAACTATCAAAACTGAAACTCAAAAAATAATAAAACTTCCGTAGCATGTTTGGCCAATATCGGTTGCAAAGTTTAGTAGAAGTTGAGACAAGATTTGCAACACAAGTAATAAAAGGGCCATAACTCTATCAAGAGGCAATGGACCGGACACGACACAAATGAGCACAACTTGACATCACATGTATATTTCTTAACAAGTTTGAATAAATTGGTTGTCGATTTTTTTATTATGTTTTGTTGTGGTAGAGCTGAAAAAATATGATCATTAAAACAATTGAGCCCAGAGCTACGTCAAGGTTTGATAAACCAGAATACGACGGTAATTTATTCTAACATACTTCTTACTGGTACTCCCTAGCAAGTTTTGTAAATATCAGCTGCAGAGCATAGGAGAAGGATTACTGAAAAGATTTACAATAATATTAACGAAAGGGTCTTATTTCCACCAACTGCCGATAGACATGAACGTGACGACAATATAATAAACAGTATGTCATATTAATTCTCAAAACCAAGTTCGGCTAAATTAGTTCGGAAGCTAAGAAGGACCAGAGCTGGCCAGAAAGTGTGAGATTTACCACTTAAAAGTTAATGAAGGCCCATAACTCTGCCAAAATCAGATGACACGGAACATATAAAAGCATGATAATATTCAATTGAAATTAAACTCTATTTGATTAACTGAAATATGTTCTAAAATATCTGCTTTATTTTCTGTAAATAAATAAGTTAACTGTTGATCATATAAATCTCTGAATTTCATTATCATTGTGATGACCGCCATTGACACCATATACATGTTGCAGTTTGCTAAATATTTGATAACACACATTAGTCTCTTGTAATTCTACATAGAATGATAATAAAATTATGGTTCTGTATATATACTGATTCTGTTGATGTTTGTTTCATGTTGTAAGCTTTGTTTGACTATAATAAAGTATAAAACTCTAACGTACATATATTTACTATTAATATTTACATCTCATTCATTTTTATTGTTTATTTTTATTCGTTTTTTAAATCAACATTTTGTTGAGTCGATCATAAGAGCAACGCAAGCGAGCAAAATCATATCATGTTTATTAATATTGAACTTACCACAGGAAATAAAAACATACATAAAGCGGTAGTTAATGTGTCAAAAATTGAGCCTACCGTAATAAACGTAATAAAAGCATGCGTATTTCATGGTTTTTAAATAACCGATTATTTATGAAAACAAAGAATGCACCTGTATTTTATTTTGTGGTTTCCGTTTTGTTTAATAAGTCTTACGGTATCAGCATTTACATTATACATTATCATTATTTTAATTTTATACCGTTTCACCACACCCAACGAAATGCATTTTAAATGCATAATTTATTGATATATTATGCTTCGTTTTCGGTAATGCTCCCTCCGTCGGCAATCAGAATTAAGTAATTACTGGGTTTATGCAGTTGTTGTTTCACTACAAAATTGAATTGTGTTCTTTGTTCTTTATGAACTGAGGTCCACGGTAAAATCAATACCACATAGAATCCTCTTTTTTTTCGTAGCAGAAATGTATTCGCACATAAAATGCACAACAACTGGTACGTTGACCTATGTTTGAAAACCCTAAGATTTAATAAACAACGAAATCCTTAAATTCTCATAAATTCACAAAACTATTAAAATCCTATAAACGTTATTTTTATACCACCAGTGATTTCTTATTGCAGTATATATTGTATGCAAGCTTACGCTTAACTTATCCGCGGCAAGAAATAACAGCACCTATGAGCTATTTTGAAAGTATTTCAAGCCAAATTAAATGCGACTTTTTTTTAAGTGTAAATATCTTGTTACCGTTACACAAAAATGGAACTGTGTAGTGACCTTGTAAAGCTTGTAAGCCCTGTGTTATATATGTTGAAGACATTTCGGTTGTATTGTGGTTAATGTCTGCCATTTCGTGTTACCTTGTTGGCGGGATGAAAACATGACAACACAATCACTCGACAAAGGACAAGACATAACAGAAATCAGCCACCATCTGGTAATTATCTCAATAAAACCGCGATCCCGTACTATAACTTAATGTTATTATTGCTATCCTTTTGCTTTTTTATTGTGGTTCAAAAATATAATACTGCAATAACCGTTGTTATGCTGCATGCAAGCGGTGTATTTAGCAATGTCCTAACGAATCGAGTCAATAAAACCATGTTTGTCAAAATCGTCTTTAGTTTATATGAATTCCTCTCAATTCCGCTTCCTTGGTAGAACCAGCACCGAGTTATGTGCTGTGTTGTTTAAAATGCATCGGATCGAGCTGAAGATCGCAACCTTGCGAGCAAGCGGCCAACACTATATCCATGATAGTATTGCACCGCTTTCTATGTCACGCCAAGGATTCTTTGACTGATGATCCCAAATAAAAGGTTACAGTGGTTGCTCTGATGACCATGTAGAATTTGGTCCGTATCACCGTCTCTCGAAAATGTCTTGTGTATGTACAGAAATTAATGAGCTAGATTTTTTACGACCATATAATATTATGTAAATTTGTTTTAACAGCGACATCGAAGGTTTATAGTTACCCTAGTTTAACGCGCAAATACTTTTCATCCTTAAAATTTGCTCGCTGGATCAAGTTACTCGAGCGACTAGGATTCAAACAGAACTTTAACGTTTAGCCGAATGCCGCATGTCAGCAAACGATGCGCTTCGAAAATAGTTTCTAGTAAATATAAACTAAATCGCCAAATTGTTCAAAATGTTATTGTTTTGTTGTTTGTTTTTTGTTTTGTTTTATGTTTAAAACCAGTTAAATTACCATAAATAATTTTGCTATTGCTTACAGCGATATTGTAAAAACAAGAACTGTAAATGTTATATAAATATAAAAGCACAAAACGTAATTAAACACAAATAACAATAATAATAAAAATAAAAGAAATAACTATAATGAAAACAATGCCTTCTTATAGCCAAATCAAGGCCGTTTTGACAAAAAATTATCCAACATCTTTATTGACCTTTGCAAAAGAAAATGTTTCGTTGTCTAACTTTTGTTTTGACAGAAAAACGCGCACATAACGAGCATCTTTACTTACTATGCAAAAGCAAATGCTCACTTTTATTGTTTAATTTATGTTATGATAGCAAAACACGACTATATATAATATAATGAACATTTGTACATACCTTTGCAACAGTAAATGCTCCCTTCCGTTGCCTAATTTCTGTTGTGGCATCAATAATAATGTCGGATTGTGAAATCCGAGACGCAATACAGAATCCTTGTAAATCCATAACTTATTTTTTTAAGTTATCTCGTGCATACATTTCCAATTGGTTTCGATAATTATTATATTGTATCCTATACTGGTCCTCTTCAACCAGTGAAATATTATATACGGCGATGTTATTTATTTGCACTCCCTATTTATACAAAATATCTGTGGTAATTACATTTACTTATCGAATGTTCAGTAGAATAAACACACATCATTTGTTGTTCGGAATAGTATCAATTGATCACTCTCTCTCTCTCTCTGTGGGGCTGATGTTAACCATAAATTCCTCCGAATATGCACTAACAGTGTGTCTTTCCGAAACAATGTCCTTCCGTACAAACCTTTATTTCTAGTTAGTGAATATAATATTACAACGTTTCTAAGGAATTGTTGTATATAATGAGATTTTACGTAGTTGTGGATAGTCTCAATCACATGATTCGCTTATTGATATATCATAAAAGTGGTTTTCAGTTATATCTATATGATATAAATTTTATAGATATCACTCTTCACGAATATAAATTTTATCGATGATTTATTTGAAACGACTTATGCCAAGTATTACCTCTCGATATTTCACATTCTAGAACAGTGATATTTGCATAATAAACACTCCTGTGTCGTGTCCGGTATAATATACGCACATTATTATGACGTAATACAGCAATGAAATATTTCATGGGTTAAACGAAAGATTAAGTAGCATGTCCCTTCATGGTTTATGTTAATTGATTAAAATTAATCGGTTCAGAATTTCTATCTTAACTTTTGCTTGCATCTATATTTACTAAATGGAATTTGAAATTTTAAATTATAAATAATACCATTTACACTTTAAAATATCAAGTTACAGTAACATGCAGTCGCTGAATTTTATTGAAGTAATTAAATATGTGGTTGAACAGTGAACATTTATCCTTTCAAATTTTGTTATTGGTATATAGTTACACGAATATAAATTAACAATTTACTCTTTAAATTATCAATTTACAATACGACCACAACTGCTTAAAACGTGAATAATACTAATCGAAAATGAATTAATAATTTTTATTTTTTAAACACAAGATATAAATGCCAACATATTTTTTTAAACTGACTAAATATTTGTTTTAAAAAAAATCACTCGCGACTTCCTATTTAAATTTTAGTAAACCTACAATTATGTTAACTTTATATTGAGATATGTTTCATTTAAATAGAATAAAAAAAAAGAAACAGTTAAATACTTTAAATTCTTTTTTTCACATTTGCATCCTGCATGTAAAACAATCACATGACGATCCTTCACATATAAATATAAACATAAAACATAAAGTCTTAATGCATACTACAAACTAACATCCTGTAAAATCTCTCATGAAAATACAATCCCTAACGTATTCCTGCTCTGCTAGATTTCATCTCCGAGGTTCAAACTGCAATCGTTTGTTTATGTGCCTTACACTATAACTATTAACTAAATAAAACCGCGAGGCGGCAACCCCTGATCATAAAAGTAATTATTTATTAACAGATATGCTATATCCGGTACGCCTTGCCGGCAGCGGTACGCTGTAGGTATGTTTATCAAGCAACTATCTGTCTTGATATGATTATATAATCCATTGTTGCCGCAGTTGTTTTTTTCTTAAGGTGATTAATCTAGCAAATGTTTTGCATTGCAATGGATATCTACCTTTGTATATGATTATATAATGAAATGCTGCCGTAGTTGTTAAATGTACTGAAACATTTTTTTTCTTAAGGCGATTAATATAGCAAATGTTTTGCATTGCAATGGATATCTACCTATGTATATGATTATATAATGCATTGTTGCTGTAGTTGTTATATGTATTTATCTTAACGTTTTTAATCTAGCAAATGTCTTGCATTGCAATAAATATTTACCTATGTATAATAATTGTTTTATTATGGTCATATAATGTTTTGCTGCTGTAGTTGTTATATTTATTGAAATTTAGTTTTTTTATCTAACGTTATTAATCTAGCAAAGGTGTGATATTGGAACGAATATATACCTGTGTATGATTATAGTTGTTGTAGTTGCTAAATGTATTGTTTAAGGCAAGTGTTCTAGTGGTAGAGCGTCCGCCTCACACGAGGGAGACCGTGGGTTCGATAACTCTGCCAAATGATACTAGAAGTTTCAACACTTGGCACTCAGCATTTAGAGGATGATTCTAGGTCTGATCGGCCTAGTGCCAGTAGAATGTCACTGGGTGGGGTATTATACCATATATCTCCAGTGTGGCAGCGCTCAGAATACTGTCTCAAAAAGACAACAGAATACTGTCTCAAAAAGTCAACATTGATCTAGCTTATGTGTTTTATTAAATGAATATATACCTGTATATTTTTTTTTATTAAGATTATGTTATATAGTTTGGGTATAGTTGCTTAATGTATTAAAACTTATTTTCTAAAGGTAATTGATGTTGCAAATATGTTTTTTTAAATGAATATATACATGTGTATGATAACAAAATCCATTGTTGCTGTAGTACCTAAAAGTAATGAAATGTTAGATTTCAATGTGAAGTCAAATAAACTAGCAAATATGTTTCATTGAATTAAAATGAGATTCTTTTACTTTTATCAAAAATATTTTAGTAAGACCATGCATGTTGTTATAAATTTTTAAAAGCCAAAAGTTGTCTGTGATATATTACCAAAGTTATATTTATTATTGACTTTTACTGATAAGTATATTGATCGTTTTTAACTAAAACGAAATACGCTTAATTAGATTAATTGGTTTTATTTTTGAGCAATTGATTTGGTTTTGGAATATGGGCTTAATAAATTGTATTTTCTTAACCGTTTTTCAAGTTGAAAATGAAAAATTGCATTCTTTATTATGATATTAAACGTTTCTTCCTTGGATTTTCGCAATGAAAGCGTATGTGTTTTGCCAACCTAAACTCGTTTCAAGGGACAACCAGTAACTGTGATAAATAGTCTCTAAAACTACTTATAGTATTGTGATGAAACTTGAATTGCTTATCAATCAATTACGTGCTAATCATTCTGCAAAATCTGAGCACGTCACTTTGCATGATCTCATCAGCGTGCAATGTTAAATGACGTCACTAAAAGCATCATGGACTCGGTCACTTCAATTGAACAGCGCAGCTACATAAAATCGGGTCTTGAAGTAATAAGAATGCGAGAGAAATCTTTAATGCATTACAAGAACCTTGCGGTGAATGTTCTCTTTCATATTCTTAGGTAGCTAGATGGGTTAATGAATTTAAGAATGGTAGATACACAATTGAAGACAACCAGCGAAGTTGGTGAAATGTGACAGCAACGGATACTTTCAATACCAAAAAAAGTGATGGAACTTTTACGTTCAGACAGAAGATTGACATGTAAAGAAATAACATTAACCAGAAATTGGACATAATTGTGGGATATGTTCATTCAATTATACGGAACTGTTTAAAAATGCGTTAAGTTTCCGCACGATGGATGCCCCATCGTCTTACGTCGGATCAAATTGAACGTCGCTTGACAGTTACGACCATAATAAATCATAAATCGATTATCGGTTGGAATCGGTTGGTACTTTCGATGCAATTTTTACCGATTATAATCAGTTCCAGAATTATCTACTTAAGTCTGCATGTTAATGAATCTTTTATTGCTTACCATGTTTTATTATATATATAAGTATTAATGTAGTAGACTGGCAGTAGTAATTGCTTTCTATAGATGAACTTTTCAGTTCTTCGTCACCCTCTGCTTACTGCTTGTTCAGAGGTTGGCTTTGTAACACTTAAGTATGGTGAGGGGTAGTGGGATACATGTCTGTGTGAACCAATAACAAAACACTATTAAAAATTTAGTATCAAATAACTTTGAGGTTCCAAGTGCAGAAAGCTGAATAAATCTACTTATTTTTAATTTATAAACAAATAATGAAAAATAAACATAAGGCATTTATATTCGTTTGTTACACCTTGCACATATTTGCGGAATACCTTAAATAATTGCACAAGTTATTACCTGTGTACTTGGATAAGCATGTTATATCAGTAAACGATCGGCAAATCTTTGAAATGAAATTATGACATGTGATTTGTTTATACGACTTGTAATTAAGACAGCTGGACACATTATGACATAAGGCGGCGTTTTTTAACAGAAGGGCAGGGTCAAAAAGGGACAGGGTGCTGCCTTCCATTCCGTGCTAGAAAAACAAACACTGGGCGGGTAATATTTATACGTTTTTAAGCGATTTCCGTATTTTTTAAATATCGATCCGTAGTGCGTATGTTTGCATCAAAATCCGTATAAAATACTGCCAATCCGTACGGGTAAACAACAGGTCTGCACTCATTGACAGACTGAGCGCACTAAACTCTTCAATCGTAAAGCTGGGTGTACGTGATCGGGTGAATCGCCCAAGTTATATTTTTGAATTTAACTGAAATTTCTTATCTAAAAAAAGATCTGAGGACAACTGATAACAGGCGATTTTCTGAAAAAATGCGTTCTACCTATGTGTGCTCTTCATTAAAGACTAATGAAAACACTTTCAAAATCAGTGAATAAGATGGCCAAACTTCATCTTCAAATGTGTAGTTTTATTTTGAAAACGAAACTAAAATCTGCTGTTTCCAAGATTTGAATGAGTCAATTTCATAAAATGCAAGTTGAATTTCTAACAACACGAAAGAAAATGAGACACTCGGAAAAAACTGTCAAAAAGAAATGATCAAAAGTCGTTTTCGAAATCGTAATTGTATGTATGTTTTGTATATTTCAACGCCATAAATATCATTAAATCATTTGCAAATTTAACATTGAACGTTCATCAATAACAACTTTTAAGATAAACAAATTCTTGTTGAATCTCCGAAGAAACTTTTCAATACAAAATGTACGCCATTCTGTTATGTAAGGTTTCGAGACGCGCATGCGCAGCTTTCTAATCCCGGGTTAAATATCCGGGTATTTTGCGGCTCCGTGCCGTATCACCGTTTATACTCGATAATCGATTATGAGAAATGGTATCGATTATCGGAATCGGAAAGCTTCTTCACGCCGCTCCGATTATCGGCCCACTACTAGTCACAAAGTTCCAGCCGGTCAAACGGTCAACAGTACAAAGTACAAGGAGTACATTAAAAAAAACAACGACCATCCATGCGTAAAAAGCGCCCAGTACTTTTGCGAGCAGGTCAAATCATACTTCATGTCAACGCGACACCGCACACTTCACAGGGTGTGACATCACTTTTTGCGGAATATGAATAGGAAAAACAGGACCATCCTCCATATTCTCGTGACATTAGCTCCTGTGAATATGACTTTTTCTCATATGAGGGGAATTCGATTTGCTTACCTAGAGGAGATTGAAATTGCCGTGGCCGAGTAAGTGAGGGTATATGAGCGCAGTTGCCAAGCAACTGGAATTAATAGAAGATCTACCGAAGCGATGGATATCGGTCATTGACCACAGGGGACATTACTCTGAGGGATTATAATACGGTCTTTACATTTATTTTCATAATAGGTTGCATTATATATTAAATGACCCTCGTATAAACCTAAATGATGAAATATGAAAAAAATAGTCACCAGTATGTGTGAGTTGTGTTGTTTAAATTTTGAATAGGCGCAAAGCTCTTGTAAATAGACAAAGCTTTTCGATGTTTTAAATGATACCAAATGTTTACAAATATTTTATTTTCGGCAGTTTTTATTGCATGATAATATTATGACATTATGTCAAATTTTATTTTATAAGATTGTGTACTCATACTTTGAACAATAACGCAACTTCATTAGTTTGTTTTCTTTGTGTAAATGCTTAAATTAGAAATAAGACAATAATTAATTATTCAAGGTGTAATAAAATCATCAAATTTTCTTTATACTTCAATAGTGAAAAAAGCATTTATTTTCAAAAGCAGTCTGTAACACTTCATTGCATAATAACATGCAGTTATCTTATTGTGTATTATCGAATATTACAAGTATCGATTTTTTTCTTCATTATTCTTTGTCCTTCGTACTATTCATCTGACTTTGTTAACAGTGTGATAATTATTTTTTTTTTACCAAGAAAATATAAACTTTTTTTAATAGAGTGTAGCGACATGTTCATTCCATGGAATGTTATATATGGCATATCCAGTTTATATTGGTGAAGGAGGAACGAGTGGAACCACAAGTAACTGGCACGCTTTATCATAAATTTAAGAGCGAGCAAATCCACGACCTCAGCAGTAAGGTAAGTGGTCGTTATACTACTTAGATTACCCGGATACGGAGGACTCACTAAAATAAAACAAATAAAAAATCGAAATAATCATAACAACAATATTATTTGTTTTACTTTGTGTCCGTTTCATATTATGACGTATTTTATATTAACGTTATGCAAATCAAAGCTTTACCACAAATTATCTTTATAGATAAAGCACACGTATCCATTAATCGAGCTCCCTGCACGTAATATACCACTTATACCAATTTTTATGGGAGGCAAACAATCCCTGAAGATCTCAACCAATTACCTTTCACTGGTATTTATTCCTTGATATTTGATAACGCGTGGATACGCGTGTTTACAATTTGTTTACATACATTCAGCTAGGGGAACCATATATTTTATAGATATCATAATGACGTAAAATACGACATATCACGGGACCAGTAAAACTACTATGGCATTTCGGAAGAGCGATAAAGGAATCATTTCCATATACCATAACTGCTCATTGCATACAAGGAGAGGATGACCGTTGATAATTACGATATCTTAAAACAATTGGCCATTAAGTGTTAAAGGGAACTAAGAAGGACGCCTGGAAATTGTCGGCTGTCACGTTAGATTTGCATAATCTGGATAAGTGGTAATATTGTACATATACCAGAGTCATTATCTATTATACTTATGCTACGATGCGTGGGCAGGTCACTATTATACCATAAAGACCATTGAACCCATTTCAAGGCCAGATTGTCTTATTTAGGGACAGAAACTACAATAATTACTTTAAGTGCAAGGTTAAACCAATGTCAAGTCCCACTCTGGTTCCGGGAAGAACTGTATGAGTACTATCTCACGATTGTGAACCTGTATTTGTTGTATGAGGGGCGATAAAAAATACTCTATTCCTGAAACATCAGTTTTTATTATTTCAAAAAAAAAATTAACAAATAGTAGACATTGACAATAATTTACTGAACGGAACAGCTAACCAGCCACCTTTGTATTTCCAATATATTCGTCAAAATATGAAGAAGCAGTATTAGAATTTGTATATGCCATGTACAATTATGTACCATGGACAATTATGTATCTTTACTTACATAGCTTAAATGTCCTTTTTCATTCAGGTCAAACTTTCAAGGAAACTGATTTGATGCTTTTTGAGAGAAAACATAACTGTCAGGTACATTAAATGTCTGGTGTTGGGTTAGCTGTGCCGTTCAGTGTATGACCAGTTAATTGCAGCATTTCTTTTCATTTTGAGTTGTTGTGAGTGGCATTGTAAATAAATAAGTATAACCTGTTGTAACATGCTAATTGAGTACAAAGTGTTGGTACTTGGTTCAGGTGCTTTGATCTTCCGATAAGCAGGTCTACGTGTGCAGAATGCTGGAAAATGTTATTTCACAATATTTAAATTGTCACGGAAAATAATTTTGCTTCATCCTTGTATGTTGTTAGTGGCGATACATTTTGTGAATTTTAAAAATTTGATAACATTTGGTAGGTATTAACGTATTCTAAAATTTCATTGTATGATTTAAAAATTTTTTTTCAAGATTATCGACAAGTGAACACTTAACTGAATCACGTACTAATCTAATAAACTTATATAATTTCTATTTACCCCCCCCCCCCCCCCCACCCACACACACACATACACATACACAAATATTTCCTTTTTATTTTATTATACGGAGAAACTATGATGAATTATTTAATTTGATACAAAGTAAATTTTCCGATCACCGTGGTGTGAACGCTAGTCACAACTCTATCAATGGAATCAACATTCGATCCCAATATTGACATCAATATTTATGTTTCTTGTCTATTCCGGTGCGTTCATTGTACTGTCATTATTTAGCCGAAGTAGTGTTACCTTTATCTTGCGTAACTTAGTAATCCAAAAACGGAATCTACATATACCTTTACCCAGTAAATATTCCTCAAAGTAACATACTTAAATCCACCTAAACTACCAATGTACCAATGTCATTTGTGATATGCTTCATTTAGCTCACTAAGCGTCTCGGTTTTGCAAAGTTCGTCTTGCAAAATATACTCTTAACTAATTTAACAATACTAACCAAAGTCAATATCAAATTAATGTATTTATACCAAAGTTGCATTTATACTTCCATAAAGTTCCTTTATAAAACTAAACTTACACGCTTACAATATTTGCGGGAAGGTATATATACTTAAACAGTCACGTTAAAACTTATGTTAATAATAGATCATACAGTTTTTAGTTGATTGCAATAAATCTAAATAATCAACAATGGTACCTTAACAGATATTGAGCTAAGCATTGTGTAACTAACAAATTTATCTGGTAACGATTATATGTATATCATACAAACGGATAAAGACTTATTTTTTTTTGCAATCTAGCAGAGATCAGTGAATAATCCCATTCATTGAGCTCAAAAGAAACGAAGCGTACATGTATTCATTTATATCAAAGTTTTGATCGGAACGCCGAGTTAAGATTCCGATCGGAGCAATGATATGTCTGATTAAAATGCCGACTTTGATTAAACATTTTCATTCGGTGCACACACAGTTTATTTGCCCATCAAACTGTGATGTTTTAATACGTGATATGGTGGTTGATGGAATGAATTTAATTTGACCATTGTCCCATTGTCTAAGTTGAATTAAAGTAACACAACTTCATTTGAACTTTTTTAAAAAGTATTTTAATTAAGTTTTGAGCACATTTCTTATACAAAAATATTATCAATGAGCTATATGTGTGCATATCAACACGATCGCAAACGCTTTAGAATTGTAAAAAAAGATGCCCAAGTTATAAAGCAAGACGAACGCGCTATAAAATATGTTTAAATCGCCGAGGATTCGCACGTAGCCTCGAATTGAATTATGCAAGTGTGCGCATGCGTTACTTCCGTTTCCCGTTTCCTGTTTAAATGCTGTTTACATTTTTACACGAGGATTTATCTGATGAAAGAACGACTACGGCTCGGTTTAACTGTTTGGAACAATGTAATAGCCTATGTTATATGTGAAATGGGCGTGAAATGTTTAAATAATTATCTACCAAAACAATAACAAATACATGTACATTACCTTCACCATTCACGCTAGATCACGGCGTCAGACACAAAAATGGCGTAACCAGATATCGATCACCTGACTAGATGAAATGTGTTAAACTTAAATGACATGAGGCTATAGAAGTGAATATACATGCAATTAAAACACTGATGTGAAAGATTTTTTTAAATTTATGTAAACTTTATTAGTGCATCTTTACATGCATATCTTCGTATAACAAACCTTTTCAACTATTTACTTGTTTTCATTCTACATTTAACATGTGGTCCTGGAATTATTTTAAACACATTTTTTAAAAAACAATTTTTTATAAGAGGGGTACGCTTCCGTAACCGCTTTTATTTCTGACATGACCAGTCATCATGTTTCGACTCTTTTTGTCCTTGCATCAGTTTTAAGCAGACATGGTTGATTTTAGTGATCGAAAACAGGTTACTGCACCATACAACCCACCTTTTTATTATCTTATTCGTAAACATTTCATATCAACCTAGACAGAGACCAGTTACCAAAATGAATTTTCTCAGTTGTGCGTCCTTAGTGGTCCCAAGTAAGACCTATTTTAACTGTTTCAAAATCATAGATTGACAGGTAAATAGATACAGAGAGAAAGAAGGAAAATACGTGGAATAGAGTGTTATTTGTATATTGGCAGTAAAAATGTAATTTAGATTTATTTATTTAGTTTCATGAACTTTTATAAGTACATTTTTGTCTCTGAAAAAATTAGAGGGCTATGATATTTACAAATTCCTTGTGGATTGGATCAAAGTATACTAATGAAATAAAGTGTGGAACGCATAGTCCACGGTAGAGCATCAAACCCACTATCGGAGGAAGTTGTTTCACAATCAATGGAAAATAATAAGAAGTGTGTGATGGCAGTTTTTTTTCTATATCATCTCCACTCCATAACATGAGTATTAGAAGATTTGCAGTTCAAATAATCTCAAACAGCTCAGGACCTAAAGATGTGCAAAGAAGCCATACTACTACATGTAGTAACCTTATATAACAGAAACATATGTCAGACAGCATAAAAATATGATGTGCAACGCATTGAATGCAAAAGATGAGGACTGGGTTTGAGTTCTGGACTGTCTAGATATATTGTTCATATTCTAACTTCTTCTTACGAGCTGTTTGTCATAATTTATTGAGTGACAATTGCTATGTTCTTTAGGTGTGCATTGCAGAAAATATTTGTATTTCTATTGATTTGTTGTATACTTCTGTAGCATGGACCATCACGTTTGCAGGTACCTTGGTTGTGGATATTTTTAACTACTATAACTCATCTTATTTTTATATATATTTATCTTATTAATACAATTACTTACTGTAATAAGAGTAATTTCTATCATCCGATCATTGTTCTTATTAAAGAAATATATATTTCAGGTGTCAGATGTTAGAAATAATATATTCTTGAACTCATTCTCTTCATACACTTGTGTGGGCCAGCAGACCTGAGAAAGTATCAAAATCACTGATGAATCCAGAGTGGCTAGTTTTAAACTACAATAAAGGGTTATACTCCATCTTAAACTCTGTTTTCAAATTATTTAGACAATCTTTTATTTACATCCTTAACAAAAAAAAATGTTCTTATAATTTCAAGTTAAAACATATTGGAATTTTTCAATGCAATTTTGTAATACATTTGAATTTAGTTTTTTTTATTTGAATAGTGTCACTTTATGCTATCTAGGGCTAAAAGACAATCAGATAACCTAACCACTCTTTCATGGGATTCCGGAACAACAACTACTCGAATACATTCATCTCTGCAAGTAACTGATAACTTTTCCACTTGAATCAATGGTTAGAGACTGATAACAATGAAATGCAGTGTTGTTTTTCAATTATCGCAGAGACTATGACCCGGTGAGGATTCAAAATCACGATCCCCAGACTAATAACCTGACCAGATACATTTCAGTTGATGCATTGCAGCTGGTATTATTGGTACTTGAAGATCTCAGATGCATAATATACGTATTTAATTTAGTAAAACTACAATCTTGCTAAATGATTAAATTTTACTTTCACATGCAATGTAGAAAATAAAAAAAATTATACCTGCAACTATGTGATATGTTCACAATTTTTTTAAGGTTAAGTGTACATAATTCATGGTATTTTACCAATATGTTGAATATGAAATTCAATGTATTTTTTGTTCAAGAAAAATGTATTATATTTTTTTTATTTATTTGTTCATTATTCACAGAGAAGAATATATTTCTCAATGCAGTTAGTGTTCATGGCATGGATTCAGAATTGTGCAAAATGTTACAGCATTTTTTCACAGTAAGTGTATTTTTAAACTTCCACTGACTTTATTTTAAAAAACCTATTTTTTTAGAATTTGTCCCGTTCCCAGGATCAAATAGTGCAACTAGTTTACATGTTTATGGAAAATGTGTCACTACAGTGTTTTCGAATCTTATGATCTTATTGCAAAGTTACTTAAATAATATAAGCTGGTCAGTAGTACAGTGAATGGAATGTTGGAGAGGTTGAAGGTTTGGTCCCAAGCTTACCAATAACCTCTAAATGATCAGTACTAGTGCTACCCTGAATATTGACTCAAGATTAATTCCTAGTTTACTTCTAAATTACTCTTTTCCCCATCAGGTAGAGGAAATGATCATTTGAAGCTACGACTGAAGCAAATGTTGTTCAGCTGAGATGTGTGATGGTGAATTATGAATGGTATGTTGTACACTTTGTTTGAATATTTACCATCATTCTATGCCATCGACGGCTAACACAGATGATCAGTTTACCTAATCACTATTTCCTGTTATCATGAAACGTTAATCAGTTTTGATTGATTGAATATTTAGTGTCATTTTTATGTTATCGAGGGCTAAAAGACAATCAATTAACCTAACCACTGTTTCCTGGAATACTGAAAAGTTAACCAGTACTCAAGTACACCCCATTTCTGCAAGTACCTGATAACTTTTCCACTTGAATCAGCGGTGAGATATGAATAATAACGAAACACAATGTCGTATATCAACATCATTGAGACTGTTGCCGGGCTGGAATTAGAACTCACTACCTCTGAATTGATAGTCAGAAGCGTTACCAACTGAGCTAATCGGGCCCGGCTGGTAAATCGGTACTCAGGCACACCAATCTCTGCAAGTGAGAGATGAATGACAATTAGTTGCAATGTTGTATATTAATCATCACATAGGGATTCAAACTAATGATCCCTGGATTGACAGTCAGGCGGGCTACCGTCTGAGGTGACCAGACATGGTCCTGGTTGTATGATGAAAGTTTATTTTTTATTGTTAATGTTTTAAGATTTTTTTTAATATTAGACTATGTACATCTGAACCAAATACATTATGACCATCATCACATAATGGAAAGAGATAGTTGAGTTTAATGTTGTATTGAGCAAACTCCCATATACATGGATAAATGTTAGAGTTTTGACAATTCAAGGTGTCATAACCCTGTTATAAATTGCATGTATCAAATTTGGTTCATTCATAATCATGTCTTACATGAAGACCAAATAATAACTGCAAGCATACACACCGTAAAAGTTATCAGACTGAAATAAACTTTGCTACCATATCTTGTTATATATATTGGGATACTTTTGGTTTTTGTGTGCAGACTCATAAAAATACTGTTGCAATATGTTCACACTCTATGCTGTTCGCTTCTCGGTCAATAACTTCTTCGGGCAGCCAGTAATGCATTTAATAGATTGTCAACGGGTTTGATCCCAGGCTCAACCTGATGGCCTCAAAACAACACTCAATCATTGTTTCATCCAGGATATGGACATGAAGAATATTTGATTTATCCCACACCTAAGCCATAAAATTGTATTGTATCAGTGATATCACAAAAGTCTGCTTGCAAGCGTTGCCACACTGTAATATAATGATGCAGACATACAGCATGATACCCCATCAGCATTCATTACACTTATTTTAGTCTTTGCTATAATTCGGCCTGGGTTTTAACCCATGACATTTCGCATGCGAGACAGACTTTAACTAGTCCACTATTGCAGTATATTAAAAGTCATGAACCAATCTAAATATATAAGAGAACCGGTCATGATCTGTTCTATAAAAGATGATTTAAAAAAAATGATGGTATGGTATGTTAAGAATATACATTTCTTCCTATAAGATGTTGAAACTTATTATCTCAATTAGTTATCTCAAGTGCTCAACATAATATATATATAATAATTATTATGTGGTATTGTACATATTAAATAGATATATGTTGTGATGGCAAGATATAATATGTTGAGCCCTGACGTATAAATTGAGGAGTTTGAAATAATAAGTCAGGAGCTCATCATAATTAGTCCGTATCAAGTGGTAACAGTGTGATATATTGAAATAAGGACAATCTTGAGATAATGAGTAAAGAGTTTAAAAGTAAGTCAAGGCCTGGAGATAATAAGTCAAGATATGGAGATAATTCAAAATGTTTAGATATCAAGTGGAGATAATATGTCAAGGGCTAAACATAATAAATAACTTGATATAAGTCAATATTGAGATAAAATAAGCTGAGGGAAGGACATAACAAGTTGAGCGCTTGAGATAGTAATTGAAGAACTCGACATAACTCAATATCTTGTCAAGTACAAAAAAAAATATGTATGTGTCCTAAATACACTTACATAAGGTGCAGTCTATGACGACTTGTTGAAACAAACGCATTTTATCTTAACACTTTCAGATACCATAGGTGATATTCCAAGGTGCCAGACTACTTGCCAGTTACAGTGTTATTTGAAAGCAAACAAGTGCTGCTACATTCCAAAATTAAGGACATCCTACCGTAAAGGCCTCCAGAAAAATGACTTGAAATCTACTGCAGTAATTGCAATGGATAACCAATGACGTATCGTGGACAATTACTAAAATACAATCACATGCTTCCAAAGGCTGTATTCAAACAATATACATCGTCTCTTTAGTCATAAACTAACATTTGAGGAACATGGTCTTTGTGTGTATAAGATAGAGGGACGGCATGGACATTATTGAATTGCTTTAAAGGAATGAAGCATTCAATTATATAGACTATGAGCTTAGTAATTATAAATTTGACTGTTCAAGTGCAACCAGTAGTAATCTTGCAAATAGTTTTCAGGAATAATTGAGAAACTTTTGTTTGGCAGAATAAGTTATGGTGTATTATTATTTACACATAGTTCATTGAAAGTTTTGATATACGGAATGTAGAAGACTAAGACTTGAACCTTGTTTTGAATAACACGTCTTGATCTTTAAAGTATTATCATTTTTATTTTATCAAAATCATGAAGACACAATAATAAATAATTATGTAACTATATTTCCTCTTTTCTTTTTCTTTTTATATCCCTAACCAAAAAAAAATACTGAGATGGAAAAGCAAGTGATTGGGGTTTTGTAAAAGCTTGCGTATTCACACACTATCTTGTGAATTATTAATGGCCTTACGTTGCAGAAGGAAATTTTAAATGAAACAAGACCATTCACAACATTTTTTGTTTAAAATTAGTGATGTTTTTCTGATTACAAAATGTGTATACTGCAATCAAAGAAACAACCATGTATGTACAAGAAAGCAGTACCCTATGATGTCTGAATGATAAATTTGCCAAATAATCTGCTTGCTATTTTATCAACATTTAGTCAGAAGACGTCAGTTTCCTATCTTTCTATATACATCATTACTTTAAGCTAGAGTGTGTGTTCCAAGTACAAACCCTGTCTCAAGTAAAAAATGTATCTAAATTATTCAGAACTGAAATTACTTTTCTTTATGAAGGAGCTTTGGTGTACATAAGAATCCCATAGTTTTGTCAAGTATTGCTGGTTACCGACGCTGATGAATGTAACACTATATCATATATGATGAAGCCATTCTTACAAGTACAAGCTAAACTAGTGAAATCATTTTTTTTAAAGGGATACATATCAATCTTTGAATCAATTTAATCCATGTCCATCTAACTAATTACTCTCAATACATGTTTATATGAATATAAATCTCCAAATACACTTCATATTTACAAAACTATTAACATTAAGTTTTCTATAACTTAGGTGTCTCGTTAGTTTTAGAAAGAAACGAGTTTAAAAATGTCACCATTTTGTTTAAGATGACCAATAATGTGAAACGTTAATTTATTAAATTTAGCATGTGTCCATTATTATTTTTTTTAGACTAACCAATAATTTCAAGCAAAACAGCTGACTGTTTTTACATTTTATTAATGTCTACCAATGAACAAAAATAATAAAATCATAAAAAAAGGGATCCATATACATATAGCTCACCTGAAACATAAGGATTTTATGATGATAACAGTTTTCAAATTGATTTGTTGAATATTTAGTGGGATTTTTATGCCATCGAGGGCTAACAGACTATCAGTTAACCTAACCACTCTTTCCTTTGATCCTGAAAGGTTAACCAGTACTCGAACACATTCCCCGCCCCCATCTCCACAAGTAACCGATAACTTTCTCACTTGAATCAGCTGTGAGACAAATGATAATGAGATGCAATGTAGTACATCAGTCAACAAGGAGACTTTTGCAGAGTGGGGATTAGAACTCACGACCCCTGGATTAATAGTCTGACGCGCTACCATCTAAGCTAATCGGGTCCAGCTTCTCAAATAAAGCTTGATATTGATACCAAGGACATGGTCAAATATAATGCAGGGTTTCTGATTTGAATTAACCTTACAGAGTTGCAAGCTATACAAAATAATGTCAAGTACAGATTTTGTGGTTACATATATATGCAACACATCTGTTATTTTACTAGATAACTATATAATTATACTAATCACATATGGCACAGGAGTGCAAGAAACCCTTTGCCTATTATAATTGTTTAATAACTCTACTAATTAGTCATTGCTTGGCTTTTATCGTATATTTCTGCACTCGTACCTAAATACTGAGCAACTTTCCGACTTGCCAAAACATATAAATGACATTGATTTGTCATGGTAAAATAGCGTTATTTGGTGGAATTACATAAAACACAGACTAGTGATCTGATGGTATTGCACGGTAGTAAGCGGTGCTTTCAACAATATTTCAGTCATCGCAATTGTGTCTACACAAGGCAGTATTCAATGTACTGTCATGCTGGAGTATCGATTCGCAGACACTTTGTATGATACCCTACCCCACTTGTCGCGATATACTGACACTTCTAGTTTCATTTTTCTGAAAATCAAGTCTTTGTTACAACACTGTCAGGGATCGAACCGATGACCTTCCGCATGGGAAGCAGATGCTCTACCAATAGATCACTGTATGGTTAAGAGGTGATATGAAAAATGAATGGTAATTGTGATATTTATCTGAATTATATGATACAAGGAACTTGAATTGAACATAATTTTTGTTTTATTTATAATTTACTACTGTCTCGCCACAGCTAGCTTCTGTGGCAAGATCAGTAGAGCGTTTCACAAAGTAGATGTGGGTTCAAATCATTGTTGAGATCACTTATTTGTCATTGTAAATGTTTCAGTCCCACCACAATGTAATTTATTAATTGACAAAAATAATATGACGCTTGACACCTAATAAATTCGATAATTAACACGCACTTGTGTTACAAGATCCTTTTATGTAGTACAAAAACAGGTGTTGTTTTGGTTACAAGTAAAAAGATAATGACAAAAGGTCGCGGAGTGATCAGAAAAAACTCTTGAGCCTGTGGCCTCCACGAGCTCAAAATCATCCATAATAACATTTAACAGTCATTATTTATTCCTTCGTTCAGTCTTATGGAAATAAAATCATTGCAATTTCAACAGCCTTTCCCTCAACGTATTAAAGTCTGGGTTTAGTGGCTGTTTTCTCGATAGACTGTCATTAGCGATGATACATGTATAACCTGTTTTTATCTGTGTCCAAAGTTTTGAACTATAGTGCGAGGATGACAATTATAT
The DNA here is from genome assembly GCA_029582155.1 of Panopea generosa. Lineage (NCBI taxonomy): Eukaryota > Metazoa > Mollusca > Bivalvia > Adapedonta > Hiatellidae > Panopea > Panopea generosa. Next base: position 41,607,434 of record CM055904.1, read on the forward strand.
GGTGATGCACTTTACTAGAAGAAAACGCGAACGAGTATATGCCCCTCCCTGCAGACTAAGGATCTGTCCATGATATTCTTCACACAAACTCAGGATCTGTCCACGATATTCATCACACAAAATACCTAGTCACTGATGTTTCCAAAGTCAGTCACTGTCAATAACTGACATGCCTTTTACTCTTGTCAATATCATTTTTCCAAGCTGAATATATTGGGAACAGGTCAGTTCTGTACAGCATACGGATATGTCAGAGCATTGCATCGCCACAGAGAACAGTACTGGTGTTTAGACATCACTTGGTCCAGTGTGACAGTTCTATTTCCTAGTTAAAAAATGAAATAGAATATAATACGATGTCATATTATTTCCAGTTATAAAATGTTGCATCTTTCAATACTAGATTTACTTTCCTAGAAACAAACATTTGAACCAGAAAATAAGTGCTTGTACATATAGATTTGCAACACACATAAAGGTTGTTACACAGAGATATAACAAAATTGGGGCCATAAAATTGGTTTACATGTAGACAATGTAAAGTTCTATATGACATGTATAAGCTTCAACGGATGATTGAAAAGTTGTTACATGTTTCTATTAAATAACTGTAAGTAAAGCAGTAAAACCATCCGGTACGAAATTGTAGTGGTACGAAGCCTCCAACAACTCTCTTTCTGTTTACCGGCTTTTAACCTTATAAAACAATGCGTGGATGGACAGCTTTTTTATTACATAATTATTATTTGGACATCTGACGTGCTTTTCATCTCGGTGGATATACAATAAAATACGCCAAAGGCACTTGCAATTAGATATCACACTGACTTCGAACGCAAACAAGAAAAAAAGACGTATAGTATACGTCCGTTTCTTTACTTCAGTTTTTGTATAACAACAGTGCAAAACACAAAATTTGCTCTGCATTTAGATAGTTAACAATATGTCTATATACTCTTGTTGAATTTTAAAATGTTACGTGCATCTAAAAGTCATAATTGCATATAGAAAATACTTACACGGGACTTTACAGTTTTTGGAAGTGTTGATATTCTTTTGCGCATGCGCGAATGTAGTATCCTGTTACGCCGTTACCAGTATTCTAAAAACACGTACCAATAAATCAGTAAAATATCAATATATTTTATTTACCAAAGCCGCGGAAAGGTTTATATTGAACAGAAATCATCTTATATTGCATATTTAAGTAAAGTTAAATAGGATATTAGTTTGTTAATCGTTCGTGGATAGGTTGCTTTAAGTTTTTTTTTATCTTTTAATATTTGTAATTTGTTCTTTTGATGTATTGACTGTTTCGGACAAATGGACATATAACTTATATTAAACAACAGCCTTATCGTAGCCACTAGAAAAAAAATCACAAATCACTGAAAGGAAGAACATAATAAATATTTATAACTGATATAAAGGTTTCTAACTAGAATAAGCATATGCCTACAAATAACTGCACTATCTCACCAATAATACAACCGTCTATAGACGAGTTACACCACATGTTCACTAATAAAGCAAACTTCATTCACAGCTTATAGTAAAGGCTCAATAATAATCGTATATATTCACTAATAACTTCATATATCGATCATTAATAGCATGACACCACCTTTTATACAATGTAAAATCGTCATAAAATTTATGATTTTTACCGGTTCATGTATAGTATTAACTCAAATAGAGCCGTATACTACGATGAATGGACAACTCCACATATCAGGTAATTATAATAATCAATACAGCATAGAATATCAATTACATTCTAAGCTTTACAATAATGTTATAAACTTATCAGTTTCAACATAAACTTTTCAATTATAGCATAGATGTTGGGTGACGACATCATTTACAGCAAAAGCATATGTCACAGCATAGAATATCAATTACATTATAAGATTTACAATAATGTTATAAACTTATCAGTTACAACATAATATTGTCAATTATAGATGTTAAATGACGACATCAATTACAGCAAAAGCATATGTCACAGCAAAGAATATTAATTACATTATAAGATTTACAATAATGTTATAAACTTATCAGTTAAAAAATAAACTTGTCAATTATAGATGTTGGGTGACGACATCAATTACAGCAATAGCATATGTCACAACATAGAATATCAATTACGTTATAAGCTTTACAATAGTGTTATAAACTTATCAGTTACAACATAAACTTGTCAATTGTAGATGTTAAGTGACGATATCAATTACAGCAATAGCATATGTTACAGCATAGAATATCAATTACATTATAAGCTTTACAATAATGTTATAAACTTATCAGTTACAACATAAACTTGTCAATTATAAGTGTTAGGTGACGACATTAATTACAGCAATAGCATATGTCACAACATAGAATATCAATTACATTAAAAGCTTTAAAATAACGATATAAACTTATCAGTTACAATATAAACTTGTCAATTACAGATATCAGGTAACGATATCAATAACAGCATTAGCATATGTCACAGCATAGAATTTCAATTACATTATAAGCTTTAGAATAATGATATACATTAATTATTAGCCAAGAATAAAATCAATTACAGCATTAACTAACATTGATATTATAAGCTCCACAATAATAAAAGAAAGACAACAAGTAGTAATAAATTACCAATTACAACATAATCAAACCGATTCCAGCACACACCCAACATGTCGCCATTTGCATGCATAAATACAACATAAACTCTCCGATTAAAGCTCACACCGTAAATGTTCTATCGCCATTTGCATGCATATATACAACATTAGCTCGCCGATTCCAGCACACACCGCAAACGGTCTATCGGTATTTGCATGTATATATACAACATAAACTCTCCGATTCTAGCACACACCCAAACGGTATATCGCCATTTGTATGTATATATACAACATTAGCTCTCCGATTCCAGCACACACCGTAAAGGGTCTATCGGCATTTGCATGTATATATACAACATAAACTCTCTGATTCCAGCACACACCGCAAACGGTCTATCGCCATTTGCATGTTTATATACAACATAAACTCTCCGATACAAGCACACACCGTAAACGGTCTATCGCCATTTACATGTATATATATAACATAAACTCTCCGATACCAGCACACACCGTAAACGGTCGATCGCAATTTACATGTTTATATACAACATAAACTCTCCGATACCAGCACACACTGTAAACGGTCTATCGCCATTTGCATGTATATATATACAACATAAACTCTCCGATTCCAGCACACACCGTAAACGATCTATCGCCATTTATATGTATATATACAACATAAACTCTCCAATTCCAACACACACCGCAAATGATCTATCGCCATATAAACTCTCCGATTCTAGCACACACCCCAAACGATCTATCGGCATTTGCATGTATATATACAACATAAACTCTCCAAAACCAGCACACACCGTAAACGGTCTATCGCCATTTGCACGTATATATACAACATAAACTCTCCGATTCCAGCACACAACATGTCGCCATTTACATGTATATACATAAAACTTAACCTCTCCGATCCCAGCACACACCGTAAACGGTCTATCACCATTTGCATGTATAGATACATAATAACTTCTCCAATGACAGCCAAATCAGTCATAACAGTGTGTATTTAAACTAAAAACAACCGATAACATATATTTAACAATATGACAAAATTAATGATAGCATACAACTACAACTGTTTGTTTTTAGTTTATACTAATTTATTTTAGCTCGATCGCGATGTAAGCCCAGAGCTTATATGAACCACTCTCGGGTCCACTTCTTGGGTAGAACCAGTGCTGAGTGTTGTTTTATGAGAGGCTTCGGGTCGATCGATGGATCGAACCCGCAACCTCTGCCGTGAGCGGCCAACACTATTCATTACACTACCGTCCCGCTTATTATTTTTTTCATAACTTATATACCCATGCTTTGACAACTTGTATAGTGTAGTGGATAGTGTGTTTGGCGCTCACCCAGGAAGGGGACTCGTGCTCGAGAGCTGATCATATAAGCTCTGAGCTTTCTTTACAATCGAGCTTAGATAAATTTTAATTATATGTGACAACACACAATCCGCAAATAATATCAAAACTAAACACACCACATATATTAAAAACTACTGATATATCATCATTTCAATGTAGTAGTCAACTGACAACAAATCTTTGCCAACTGACTGTAACTTATTTACAAACGATTGCAATTCATCATTTATCTCTTATCAAATCTTAACCCCAAAGTATCAGTGTAGTACACTACAAATTTCCTGGAATCACCGGCACTTAAACTGCGTTTCATTTACCTTGAATTTGGTACATGCATACTTCGAACTAACATCAAAATTGAAATGAGCTCGTTCTCAACTGATACGATTAAAGATGAAAGTGGAAGGAATGTTACCTTTGGATCCGTTAACCAAGATAGTAAAGTGGTACACTGATGTGGAGGTTAGCCGTTGGTTTATTATTGGGTTCGATCAGATAGTGTTTTCTCTCTTATATGCTTGTTAGATTTTCTCGTCTTCGGTACTTTCTACTCTTGAATACATAGTCAGAGTGAAGTTCCTATTTCAAACACATGTTTGTGATAATGGGTAATAGCCAGCCAGCCATCCAGCCAGACATACAGCCAGACAGTCAGACATACAGCTAGACAGCCAGCCAGTCAGCCAGACAGACAGACCAGCAGCCAGACAGATAGACAGTTAAGATAAACTGAGTGACAGAACATTCCTTTCGTAGTTTAACTTTGCAGTTGTACACTATACGAGAGATGATATACAATACTATACAAATATAATATCTAAATTATACATAATCACATGTCATCTTAATGTCAACGTGTGTTTCTCTTTGCCGGTGATAGCTTCCAATGCATGCGGCAGCGGCCAACCTTGTGTTTATTTACAATATTCATGATGTATAACTAATTCTATACGGCGGCTGTTTGTCGACTATTTATCCATGACAAATACATTAATCTACCATACACAATATATGATATGAAATTCAATTCTAGTATATACAGAAGCTGGCGTCGCAGATTCAAATTTAGAAGACAAAGTGACGCTGAAGGCGTTACTGAGACAGACTATTGTGCGGATTCAGCTCTTCCGATTCGGTCCGTTAAATAGCAGAACATTTGAGCACTTTGATTGGTCAGTTGCTTCTGAGAAAATCTAAATGACGTCATAGTTTAGTAATGGTTCAATTGTTATGCTTTGTGTAGGATGTAGAACGGACCCAGCTCTCCCGATTTGGTCCGTTAAATAGCAATGTTGTAAAAGCCGCATTTGAGCACGTTGATTTGTAACTTGCTTCAACTGAAAGTTTGAATGACGACACAGTTTAGCAAACGTTAAATTGCTATAGAATTACCTGCATTTTTATTGGTGGTTAATAAACCTGATCTGGGAGATATCAAGCTCTGGGATAGACTGTGACTCAAATAAAAAACTATAAAATCGATTTTTCAAGGTGCTATGAACAGGTTTCCAGTGTGCCCAAAGAATAGAACGTTCAAAAACGGACACTAATTAAGAACATAAGAATGATTGCTGTTCTGATAGAATGAACATATTTAAATTTTAGATCCCTTACAACAACATTGAAAATAACTTTGATTTGATACTATTATTATTGTATTTTTACAATGCTTTTAAGTTGCAACAACACTAATTACAAAACACAAAAAATGGCAAATTGAATTAAAAATACTTTTGTTACTTAATTACATCACATTCGATAAATGTTAAATATATTTAAAGGCTTTTATGAAAATGAAATGTCAATTAAAATCGATTAAAAACTTGCTCCGTGATCAAATTATAAACTCTAGCTTAACTCGAAAGCGAATGCACACATTATAACAAAAATATTGTAAATGTCATCAACTCCCTTCTACAAATCTGCATTTATACTGTCAAATTCGAAGGCAAACCATGGTTTTTGGGAAGAACTGTATTGGAATTGAATTATTACGTTCTAATCCTTTATATATTTTAATATTATACTTGCTTATCTGTTAATACTGAAAAAAAGATATGTTTAAACCAAGGATTTGCACTTTTATTCGTGTATTAACTCTGAAAAGATTTTTGGGTACCAATTTGAGTTGAAAATAAAACATAACTTCGATAACCTCGGGGGTCATTGATCAAATATTGCATAAGAATAGAATAACTTTTTACCGATTATTAATAGCAGACATAACTCGAAAAACAAAATAGAAATCCGGAAATGAAATTATATCATGGTACATTGATAAATTGAAACTTTATGTTATATTCGACAGTCCTATCTCTCATTGTGGGAGTGTGCAGATTCTGCTTTGATATCTAGATCAGAATCTATTAAAGTGTAACAGATTCGTCTATAAAATATAACACATAGCTCCCCCCTTCCTGTTTATCTTTTGTATCATTAATTGATATGTTGTATCAGACGATTATATCTCTGCTGGAACGACTTCATGCAAATAAATTACCCATAAACCATCTTCAATGGAATTGTTGGCATTTTACATAAATACTAACAACCTGGTCAGAGGCGTATACGCAGGGGAGGTGCGTATGCAGGGAGAAGTTTTGTATATACTCGTATGTTTCAAATACCAAATAATTTTATACTGTTTTACATATAGAGAAATTCACTTTTGGATCACCGAACATATGAAAACGCACTCTTAAAGTACATCGTTTGCAAAGATTGTCGCCTGTTAACACGTCTTGTATACAAATTAATGTTACACTGTGCTAAATGAAGTAACACATTAACACCGATTCTTAAAGAATATTGTTTACATTTGTTGTATCAAAAATGCTCATAACATTGCGGTTGACCAGATTTTTTTTCTTCAAAATTTCGATGTTTTATGACACCCTTTATTATTGACGATTCTGTCCATTTTATGATTTGTATCACCACGTGTCATCAGACTGTTAAATTTTCATCCAATATCACCTAATGTCAGCTGTTAACCTTTTTCACAGCCTACGACAATGTTCAATTCTTCTTATCTGTAGAAAAAAAATCATGATCATTTTAAACATTTTAAAATAGAATATGCCCAATCAATTTACATAACTCTTATTTTTCGAGTACACGAATTTTGTTACCGACATATAAGTGAGGTAAATGATAAATTAGACCTCTATAGAAAAGAAGCAACATTTTGAAGAGATTTGTATGCTATGATGTACCCGGGACCCGTTTCAAAATTTTGAAGAGATTTGTATGCTATGATGTACACGGGACCCGTTTCACTAAACCGCGTAAGTCTCAAGATTTTCGTACAAAATGCGACAAATATGTGACGTTTTATTTGCGCAGTATATTTGCAGATTTTAAAAAAAAGAATACTATTTACAAGGCTTACGAAACTGCGTTAACTGATGTAGGCGAAGTACTAAATGAGTTCCGCGAGTTGTTTTACACTACGAAGTTTGTAAACTCACGAACGTTAATGAAATAGGTTCCTGTTGTTTAGAAAGGTATGTACGTGAATATGTATCTGGATATTAGGAGAGATATTAAGAAGGAGAGGTCTGAATGTAAGGAAATAACAGTAATTTATCTTTGGATTGATATTTATTTGTAATCCAAGCAGCTCGCATATCATAAGACCAAAAAACATAACATTACAACGGTAGTATCATCAGAGATAATGGACAGACATAAGCCACGTCCAACAACAAGAATGACTACGGCGATAGGCAGAAATAAATCAATCAATTGTATGAAAACAATAGTAAGGACGATGAAAATGATTTTTTAAAAAATATTTAAATATCGTAAAAGTGTTAACAGACCAGTGAAAATTGTTAAAGGGAGTATATCGACATTAACTCGCGATATGGTGTCATAAATAAACATTACACATACAAAGATATACATAACACTTACATATATATGAATGCAACGTTTATAATTATATATCGCCACTTTATCATATTCGTCGGTTTTTAAAAAGCTAAATCATTTGATTTGTTTACCTCTCAATTTTGAACGAATTGCATTCGATATTCCGATCAACGATCGTAAACAATCGTAAACAATCGTAAACCGCAACGGTGTACATTTGCACAGTGAACGACTGATCAGGTGCCTGCACGGATATATTCGGAAATGCGAAGCTATATTCGGAATGTTTACGAAGGTAAATGTAAATATTGACAGTCCTTTTTCACGTCCCGCGATAACGTATTGGCAATATTTTGTTTAGTGTTACTTTAAGAACTCTTACTCTAATTATGCCATTGAATTAGTAAACAGCACAATTTTATATATATAACATATAGAGAAAGCATCCATTTGTAGCTTGAATATGTAATTTGCCTATATAATCCCTTTAATATATATCTTGCCCTCAATCTAACAAGGTAAGTCCGCTCCTGTGATATTTTTTCCAAGAGGTGAAACACCGAAAATACCTCTAAGTTAGATAACTTTAATATGAGATATAAATAACTGGCCCATATCTACAAGGGTAATTACCAAGCGGTGTCGATGCTATAAATAAACATTTTATTCAAAACTGTATTCAACTTATGTTTTTATATTTATCTATTTTTAATATAAAATGCCAATATCGTGATGCTTTATTTTGGTTTTATGATAGCTTTTTTTAAATGTCTACAGTAGCAAAATAAATATTGGGTGTAACATGAAATTTGGCATTTCGTTTAAGTATGCGAGCTTATTAGAGTACAGCGTAGAACCACCATTGGTTTTATTCTTCTTATTTATATGATGAATGGGATGTTTGGCTAGTTTTCATTTATTGCATCTCCAATTTATATAAGGAAAACACATGTATTATAGTTGTTGCCACATCTGCATTGCAAATACATTAATTAAATAAAAAGCAATAGTCATAATGCTTCATCAAAGATATCATGTGTATTTTTCCTCAGTGTGCTGTTTACAAACTGGTTATAGAAGACTTCAATTTATTGTATATACCTCGATATTTAGGTCTTGCTTGGTTTTTATCCACAATTAAAGCATGGAAATGCTTTTTACTTTTTCAAATGTAGTAATATTGCGCAGGAATCATAAAAGTTAGATGTTTGAAAAGAATTTACTAACAGTTGTATTAATGTTTTTAAGAATAACAGCAGATTTCACAAAATGTTAGTTACCAAACAGTGACGCAATTTAACTGCCATTGATGCCACTGACCAATCAGCAAGCACGTATGTCACGGCTATGTACAGTCTAACCAGTCTGGTGAACTTTATGTAATCAATTTCACTTTAAAAAATACAATCATATCGTCCCTCAAGTAATTGTCCGACATGTTCACAAATACATTAAAAACTTAAAATACAAAGCGTAGTATTGTTGGACAAAAAATATGTAAAAGGTCGTTTTTAAGTTGAATTAACATTGAACTTTGTTGTTATTTTGTTATTCGGAGCGCTCATCAAAGGATTATATCAATGCTATAATAGTCTGATTGCTATGTGTTTTTTTTTTGTTAATCGAAACGCTCATTAAAGGATTCTATCAAGATGAATGCTATAAGTAGTATAATTGTTATGTGTTGTTATTTTGTTAATCGGAGCGCTCATCAAAGGAAACGATTAGTTTTAGTGTGTTTAATGGACGTAAGTTGTATATTAAGTTACATTTAATTTATGTTAATATCGTTAATTTATGTAAAACAATATTAGCAAATATCATAATATATTATTGTTTATTCAGAATTTTCAGTGTGACCTTTATTAGAATCTAATACGCGGAAAACTGTTATATTACACCCATTAGTCTGCAATGTAAAAAGGTAGATAAATCTTATATAAATCTTCAATCGTTACGCCAGAGTTATTTCCCTTCTATGTTGTAAATAGTCATACTAGAGATATATATAAACTGAAAAGAAAATGAGGTCTTACGTGTATGTTTATGTAGGTACGCATATATTATTTATTTTATTAAATGAATTGGCAAAATATATAGTCATGCGATATATTGTCGAGCATTTAAACTTTGTTTTCGCCAAAAACAATTATAGAGTCTGTGGATGATATAATTCATGGAGAGGGTAGTTTAAAACTGTGTTGTCGATTTAAATTACTACTTATTTGTAAAATGTTGAAAACATTAGAACAATTTGGTGATTTATTTTTACGTTTTACATGAAACTACTTTTAAAGCGCATCATTTGATGATATGCGTAATTCGGCTAAACGGTAAGTTCAACTTGAACTCTAGTTGCTCAAGTAGCGAATTTTAATGATAAAACGTATCAGTGCGTTAGAATAGAGTAAGCATACTATAAATATGATATTGGCGACAGTATATGAGGTTTATATTGATCGCAAATTTGCGACCATTAAAAACCTCATATACTGTCGCATATTTTAAAATTACTTTAAACTTAACCCTATAGTAAATAACAAAAGTTAACATGCTTGTGATTCATAGAGAAACCCAATTAGAAGAAGTAAAACTTATATTCTATTGCACTTTCAAAATATCATGAGAAAATTAGGTGTCATGTATAAAGATAATTTTCTGTTAAAGTTATACACTGTTGACAAAGTAAAATAATACGACTTCCAAAAGCATGTATGTATAACCCAATGTTCAAGTATCTATTTTAGTTTCAAAATTCACAATTTAAAGATAACAATGCTTTCAAAATGTTCAAAATACACCAAAAATGCCATTCAAATAAAAAATAAGAATACAAATAGAGGAAAATGCATTTTCAAATGAGAAGAAAGAAGGATTATTTATAACCGCCAATATGCGAATATAAATTCAACAATATCAATGGGGCGTAACTATGAAATGTTTTCTTTTTTGGTAAGGTACTAGTTACTTTTCTTCTTTATATTGTATATAATGCTAGCCATATTGTGTAGTCTTTATGGATGGGTCTTTGTAGAAGATGAACAACTACATCATGATTATTTGTTCAATAAACGTAAACATCCAAAACATATAACATATAGGGGCGGTTTGTACTGAATATAATCCCATGGTCGGACCGATGTCATCTCAAGTAACAATACTCAGTATAGTGGACTTGGAGGTGTCAGATGCGGCGTGTGAATATTAAAAGTGACATCAGAAATTTCAAATTTGTGGAAAATATAAACCTTAATGGTATCATTTTAGTGGATAAATCTGGAGACATTTTATTATTTTACAAGGAAACAGGACCAGTATAGGGATCGGATGTTAGGGAATCGTAAGAGACGAGACACTATTCACAATTTTAAAGTTATATAGAGGGCTTTTGTACAGGTGTGACACCATCTACAGTAACCACAGACGGATTTTTAACTGTAACAAACATAATAATCCATCTGAGGTTGTCTTGAACTTAATTTGGTAATCATAGCTGGTGATGACAATATGATTCATATTGCATTCGTTATTGTTATTGTTGCCTTTATTTCTAAATACGTTTTAGAGTACCCAACTATTTCAGTTCAAGTTACGCCCGTTTTATTGTGATTTGTCACAGAAATTGGCAGCAGTGGTTAGCTTCGTAAACAATTATTTGGAACGAGCATGTCTACCGTTCACAACGAAGAGCACGTGGTCTTTTGACTAAGTATAGGACTTCAAATTAGTGAGTAATGGGTTGAATTCACAGTCACAATCATATGCTTTATCTATCAGCAAGATATTTATTTTAAAGAAAGAGACATGTATAGAGACACAGAAAAGAACGAAAGAGAGAGGGAAAGAAATATATATAGAAAGAAAGAAAGAAAGAAAGAAAGAAAGAAAGAAAGAAAGAAAGAAAAAAAAGAGAGTAAAAAAGAAAGAAAATAAGACAGAAGGAAAGAAAAAATGTGTGTGTGTGTGTGTGTGTGTGTGTGTGTGTGTGTGTGTGTGTGAGAGAGAGAGAGAGAGAGAGAGAGAGAGAGAGAGAGAGAGAGAGAGTATGTGTGCATGTCCATCATCACAGTAAAATGAATACGTTTGAAATTATTACATGTAACAGCAGTAAGGTAAACAATGTAAATATTATGAAATTATAATTCATACTAACGATTTCCTTTTATGTTCATTGTTAGCCAGAAGAAAATAACTTGAAAACATAACATACAAAACTACGATTTCTGTAGTGTTGTTAAACACTATTTAAGTGTGCTTGTGGTGCAGAAATGTGGGTATAACGAGAAGAACTATCTTGCCTTTAGCTATTATGGTAATTTGTGATACAAATATATAACATGTTGGGTTTTGTCAAGTTGGAGCAGTATTGGTGGCAAAATAAATATGTTATAAATTGGATGGTGCGTATTAGACATGTCATGTAACAGACGTGTCAATAACCTAAACTTGACGTGTGTATTAGGTTTAATGCGTCTGGCTATCACAAATATAATATGATGTTGACTGGAGACGGTTAACAATTTATCTCGCGTCAATAATGACATTTAATGCATGTACAATCACATTTAACTAAACTCCGCCAGGACATTTGACAGAATGTAACAGTATACGAACACGAATACGTGTTTGGACTTTTTCGATAATATCATTTCCGTCATATTTTCATTGAATATCAAAGTTTACAAACACTTATTCAATTTGTTTTTATATTAACTTCGATTCACCATAAAGAACTTAAAGTACACTTGCACTTGTTGCAAGGCGTTGGACTTGGGGTAAAAGATTTTGGATAAACTGGCTGAACGAATATGCGTATAGAGACGAAACTAATGTCAAAGTTCATGGTTAAATGTACTGTCTGTGAATATGCTAACTTAATCAGTTGGAAAATATTGTTATAACCTGTTTCAATAATATTATCCATTTTAGAAGGATAAGAATTACATTTTTGCTCGATAAAGTTTATTTTCAAAAGCAAGAGAACCGTGTGGAGAGTTTAAGAGCGCAACATACAGACTATATATTTTCCACGTGCATAGTGATTTCTATAAAATACTATGGCATTGATAATCGGATTAACAAGTTGCTTGGGACAGCTGCATTGGTATTAACGTTTATGTGACCACCAGACACACATATCTTAAGGAATTTTAAGATTCGAACCGAAACTAAAAGAAAACAAAATTGCACTTGTTTCAAATAATATCAAGAACGACAGTTGGTGTGATTTAATTCCCTAGTGTGGTTTTATTTCTTGTTACATGTAACATTGATTTAAGCATCTCGAACTGCACTAAGGAACACAATCCCTTATATCAGTATACCTTGACCTCTATATCCACAATTTAGAATAATAATAAAATACATAGTATAGCTTAACAAACATATTCAGACATTATATTATAGATCTGCTGTAATGCCATGACAGTGGCAAACATTGTGAAATTAGAAAAAAATTACCTAAGCTAACATCGCACACACCATTTAATTCTATACTGTTTTACATACAGAGGAAAGCACTTTTTGAACACACTAATTGCCATCGGTTCTAAAATTGTCTTATTGCCATAGATAGTCCTCTGTAAATTCAAATATGCAGACTGGTTTTTCACATTTTCGATGTTTTAATGTCAACCCGTCATTTGTTCCAGTGCTCTTATAGATGTACACAGCACCAATTTCTAGTCAACGTCACAAAGTTGACGAAATTGTTAAGCGAGACCTTAACATGAACATAACAGAACAGAACATTCTTTTATTTTTGGCTTAATCATTACAAAAGCTTTTCACTATAAATTACATATTCAAATACATAATCAAATACATTAGGCACATGCAAAAATGCATATCGATATTAAATACAAACATATTAGAAAATATGGTAGTAAAAGTAACAATTAAGGTGGTAATAGTAATTATAGTGAGAGTGAATAACATGGCTGGTTGACTTGTTATTAACATACGACTAATTATAAAATAATCACAAATATTATCGAATTAGCTGTTTGCATTAAGCATCTGTTTTCCCATTTTAATGCGTTGATACAACATGGAAATATTTTTATGATATTTTTTAATTAAATATATAAGCAAACATAAAGATATATTTTTTTATTCTTTAGTTTTGGTTTTCTTTCTATGAATGTAAAAAACATGTTAACATTTTTTATTAACAAACACAGCTGGATGACTTGTATAACTTTGGTTGGGTGATTGGAACAACAATTGATTGGCCTGTCCCGAGAGCTGCTATCGTTCCGTCCACTGACTTCATGGCGTGGTCAAAGTGTATACAATGTTGTGTTTATTTAGAGACAGTTTGCTTATCTATGGAAACAATATCGATCGTTGATTGGATTATCGACTTGTTTCATTGACAACCCGCGTCAGGCCAATTGACCACTGTCTTTTGGTTAAATTCTATGTTGTGTCTGTATATGTTGTCATCAGTTTGTTTTCCTTTTCTGTTCTTCTGTTTAAATGTGATTTTCTTCTTAGTGTAGTTTAATCTAGTATGCATAAATGTGAGTTTTTTAGACTTCCGTTAGAAAGAAAGAGATGTGTAATGTTAACGATGGATTTGTTATGTATATGATGTATTTTAATATGTGAGTGAGAGATTTTGTATGTGAAGGAATACATGTTTCGATATCAATTGTTAAACGGTATTACATGAATGTGAAATTTGAGACATGACCTGGAATAATGAATGGATCAATGGGTGAGATTAAGAGTGAAAGAGTTCATAATAAGATGTTTTCATTCTTTATTTTTTGTTTTTTTTATGATACTAGCCATGTTAACAGGTATTGTCAAAAAACGCAACTGGGTGCCTAGAATAACTTGACTTAAAACAAGTGGCCATTGCCTTTTCGTTTGATACCATGTTGTTTCTGTATATGAGGTGGTCATGAATGAGTTTTCCATCCGTTGTTATTCTGCTTAAAGGTCTTAAGCAGTCAATCAAAGGAAGGAGCAAAAGTGGCCTCTTAAGACAGGTTGTTGCTTAATACAGGTTAATCTCTACTGAAAGCATAGACATTGGAAATAGTAAATGTGGCTGCTTAATATAAATGGTTGCTTAATAGAGGTGACCACTTACACAGTTTAATATGCATGTATGTGAGGTTGTTAGAACTGAGTAGTGAGAGAGGGAGTTGTTACATGTTAGTGAACGAGTGTTTCAATATGTAGTACGTTATGTATTTTTGATATATGAGGCAGGGATATTGTATGTAAAGGAATTACCGTTTCTATATAAATTGTTAAACCGTATTGCATGTTTGTGAAATATTGATCCATAGAATCATGAATTTATAAATGTATGATTTTAGAGTGCAACCGTTGGTAATATCTATTTACGATGCAATTGTAATATTCAATTGCAGATATTGGTAGTTTACAGAGCCATCCTTACGTTAAATGAGATATGGACTGTGTTCATGCACTACCGGTATATTATAACCGCACTATTGATACATATAATAACCGCCTACGTAATGCATCTGCTAATGCAATGCTTTTATTGATACAATGTTTATTCCAGATTAGTTTTACCTCGTGTGGTTTAGGCTAAGCAAATAAATGGGTTCACCAATGACAGATGTTAGTTATTTTAAACGTAATTTAAGGTCTGGAATACTATATTAATTCGTGAAATCTACCTAGCAAGTTGTGTGGGGAGAATAATCGACATATCTAACTTTAAAAACGATGAGCCTTTTTGTAAAAAAAATAATTGAATTTCAGTCTTTCCTTAATATATAGTTTTGTTTAATTTCCTCTGACACCGTAGCAACATTATTCTTATTTTAGACAGTCGTTTTTGTTCATTAATTTCATTAATTGATCACCATGGCCTGTGCAAAGGACTTAGCTTTCCAGATCTGAGCACAATTGGTTGTTCATTTGCTTCAGTGAAAACTTAAATGACGTCATATTTTACATGTAGTAAGCGTTCAATAGCTATAAAATGTGGAACAGGCATGGAATTTTCTACTTTTGCATAGGGTTAAACAGACCTAATTTGGTGGATGTCAGGTGCGATGGTAGACGAACCATTGACCAAATCTGTATATATATAGATAAATAATATAAATATAAATGTTTTCGGTTAATAGAAACTATATATTTAAATTTATTAATTTTACTTCCATTACAACTTAGACAAAAACGCTCAAAGTCTTCCTGGATAGAACCAGTACTAAGCATATGCGGAAGAAATGTATTGCTCAAGGATACCACACGGCATAGCCGTGGCGTAGGATCGAACCAACGACCGTCAGATCATGGGTTCGGGTCTCTACAACTGAACCTATTTATAGAAACTATTTATAGTATTTGGAGTAAAGCTAACATAAAGCTAACACGTATAGTCTATACAAGTATCTGTCCTTGACATCGACTTATTCAGGTCGGTTATACTCCAATAAAACAGCAGCAGTTATATGCTCCCATAATTCAAAACGCAAGAGACAATTTGAAACAATTATATAAATTGTTGTCAATAATGTATGTTCAAGATAAATACGTGAGAAACAAGAATAGCATATAATTTACACTATAAATGTTATTTTGTAAGAAAAAATATCGAGTTTTGAAAGGACATTGAAAGTTTACATTTGATAGTAGTTTCCAGTGTCAAATAACTAACAAAACAGCGCGGTCCTACTATTGCTTGATGGTAGTCATTCCGTGTGCACACCCGAATGCTATGTGACGGTCTCTAGTTGGTAACGTAGGACAAGAGGCGATTGTTTTTATAGTCTAAAAAACACGTACCTTTTAGTAAAATTGTATGAACTTTTCTGATCATAAAACATCTTATTATAAAACTTAATAATTCGAGGATAATGTACATTTTGCGAACATGTACGTAGTACAAACTAGATTAAATATGAAACTTAAATGAACAAGGTACTATATTGCAATTATACCTAAAAATAAACTTCGTTGAATGCTATTGTAAATAAGATGTTTAGGGAATTTTGTAGTGATACTGTCTTGAAAATCAAAGCCAATCGCAAAGCATAATTGGAAATTATATATTAATAAAATTCTCATCTGATATTTTAATACTTCATTTTTCTTCCAATAATAACAAAAATAAAAATCCTGTGTCAAGAGCAGACTCAGTTAAACCGATTCTGCTATAGTTCTCTTCTTAAACGCGTTCAGTACTTGCAAGGGATATTTTTGTCGTAATATGTCGCCATGTCCTTTTCTCATTGATTTTAGCGTTTTCCTGTTAAGTCCCCTTTACAAAATGAAGCAAGTCAGTACAACGCAATACGCACAGGGTACCAATCGGTATTTCCACTTTGGCATAATAAACGGTCTAGTCTTGACCATATTCTAGCATTCTGTTCGAAAATGTCTATTTGTCTCAGTATATCAATTCTTGCATCCTCATTCACACAGTTTATATACAAATAGAGCGTTACACTGTCTGTGAACTTAACATCAATATCGGTTAGCGCTATGGAAAGGTATACTGCATCAAGTGTCGAGAAGATTATTTTTTAGAAAAGCAATCGTCTGAGAGGATCAACTCTATACGGACGCGTCCTTTAAATACACAGGTTATCAACATTAATGCGAGTGAATGATTTGTAACATTTATATTGTAAATAGATATATGTAAACTGCATAAATTGTTTCTTTCTTTGTGTTTGTGATGATTGTACTTCTGTTGTTTATCTAATAACACAGTTTAATAAACCATAGATTTTGGTGGAAATAAATCCCCTTTCGTTATGGACTCTCCTTCAATATCCCTGCCAAACTACCATTTAACTGATAAATATAGAGAAGAGAAATGTCGATTTTTTTTGCATAGATGCTGTTTTATTTTTATTTATTTGGTCTTTGGGTGGTATTTAATCTTTCTTATATCTTTTATTTCGGTGGGGTGGGGATTGGGTGTGGATAAAAATAAAAAAAAACATACTTGAATATTTAAAAGTCTGCTCTTTTCAGTTATTGTAAAAATAATAAATAATTAAACTAATGTTCATTTACATCGGTCTGCCAGTGATTCAAGTCGTATTTGAAGAAAATGCGTATGATCCGGTGTGGAATGACCCCGTTCCCCAATATGCAGGTTGGATGAGGTAGGTGGGTCAGTCAACATGTGTTTATTAAGATTGCATCTGCATACAACGTACATATAGTATCAGCATTGGAAATGAGTTGTTGGCCTTGTGCTGATTCAGAGCTAGTATTGCCATTAAGTCCATAGAACGTTAATGCACGCCATGCAATGCGTATTCCATGAAGTAAAACATCCCATTCACTTTATTTTTCTTCAAATGACATTCCACTACACTCTAGAGAACAGTTACGTGCGTCATCATATTGATATTCAAGTTGCTAACACCATATTAGCTTAAGACCCATTAAGATTTATTTTCTAATTCTAAATACCTTTGATTTACGTACATTCGTTAGTTCACTTAATGGGGCTAAGAGAGTCGTTAGCTAACATGAGGTTGGATTTTGAAAGGTTTTGTTTTGTATATAAATTAATACAAACGTTAAGATATTTAAAATGCTTCTTTAAAATACGTAAATATACACTCAACAAACGGTCACCTGGATAAATATTTCGTCAACACAAGTTTTAAACTTATCTTAGCCTACAATATAATGCACAAATTCACTGTGCATATCTTCCGAAACGTTTATGGGTAATACATGTACGTAAATAATCAACAATTATTAAAATAAAAGTGTTTAAATGAAGATGTCGTTTACTTGTTCTCATAAATACTTTGCCAATTATTATATATGTCGATGTCATTTAATTGTTTTCATACTTACTTTGCCAATTATTATATATATCGATGTAATTTAATTGTTTTTATACTTACTTTGTCAATTAAACTATAAAATCATTGTCCAATTCACTGTACAGTGAAATTAAAGGTCACTATTAACTTTTCTTAGTTATATACACCTGAAAATATAGGGCTGTGTAAATTAGTTAGCGTTTAATTTTTGTTTATGTATCTTTATAAAGGTGAGAAGATAGGACTATTTTTCATGAGTTCTTCCATTGAGTGTTGTTAGGTTATAAGTTGCGTAGTGATACACGTACAAATGGGCATAATTAGTAAAAATAATTAAGCGTCATTATGCTATTCGAAATTGTGAAAAAATAAATATGGTCAACTCAATGTGTACTCCTGCTTATTATGACCAACAAACGGTTGTGTATAAAACAATACGCTTCAAGACCAAGTGGTAATTTTCCCATTGAGGCAACAACGTCCGATAGCATTCGCAATTAGAAGAGTACTTTTCAAAATGAAAATAAAAGAAGAAATGTATGACTAACAATAAACACAGTATCCATACGACGCAATCGCCACAACAAACATGTGTGGAGCGTATGAACCAGTGGTAGAGCACCGAATCCATGATCGGAGAGTCGTTGGTTCGATCCCCCGCCACGGCTATGTGTGGTGTCCTTTAGCAAGACACTTTTTTCGCATATGCTTAGTTCTAACAAGGAAGACTTGATTTGACAAAGTTGTAAGAACAAATGATCTTGAATTTTAAATAATGCAGTGTGGAGTAAATTTTGTTTTACATGTAAAATCGAAGTAAAATAAATAGGTTTAAACTACCAACAAACATATGGAAAGTGCATAGCATGTCATTACAAACAGATAATAATTGGCAATAAAGTCAACCTGGGTTCAAAGTTTTGTCTTGGAATTGTCAACGAGAGTTAATATGATTACTCTATGAGATGTTGATAGAGGTTTTTGCAATTAGTGACATGAAACCCCACTGCTGACGTTATAAATCAAGCATAGTTTTCGGTAATGTTTTGGAAATGCCGTTTTCCACAAACTATGTCCTAGAACTTAAGCATTAAGCAATTAGGTACTAACCCTTTTTATGTTTTTTCATCATTACGCTCGTATTAAATGGTGTTTAAATGGTAAATTTATTCGGCCATGTTCCATAATAGATCGAGCATTCTTTCTTTAAAATGGATTACAACAATGTGAATTGTATCAATACTATTGTTGAATAAACTAAAATATCACAATTTAATTGAAAGTTTGCAAGAGAGAGAGGTCCCACGTGGCCAAACTGAGAACACAACAAAGCTTTTCATTCGGGGAATCAGAATAAATGAAATAGTCCCATTGGTGCAAAAAGGTACCAAGTGCCTTCTTATTTCATATACACTTGGTACCTTATTGCACTAATGGGACAAATTTAATTTAATAAAGTTGTTATTATGTTTCATATAGTACAGTTAACAAGAACAAAATGAATAATATGAACAAAACGTTACAGAAAATGGTATCTTATAATGATACTAAACGTTCAATGTCCTCCTCAGCATATAACAAATTAAAACATTGTTGGGATCAATTAAGAGAAAAATCCTTGTTTGCATTGGATTGACACAGTAAAACGTTCCTGCGCACATTATCTCTTGACAGTAAGTTCATTATCATCGCCTACAAACATGCGTTTAAGCGCAATAAATTGCATGTTGTCAACACTTTGCTCGCAATCTAATGTCGTTTGCCGTTTTACGAGATGAATATCAACATAACGATTAACTTATTTCGTGAGCAAAACTAATTCATTTAACAAGAAGGATGGCATGGATTTTTAAGATATATCACTTTTAAAAATTGAAATCAAAATTGGATATTTTATGTAATTCATTTGATAGATTAAGTTGAAATGGAACTACTAATATAAAAACACTTATTAATACTGTAAAATAATGTACACATATAAAATGAACGATGTTAACTTGCACAGATGACAGTTCTATTGTTTGGTTATAGTGCATTATATAGATAATCCAAACATTCTGGTCTCACTACATATGTTGCTTTATAAGGTATCATTTACCAATTACATCTTTTGCACGATGAAAGCAAGATTATTGCGCTCGAGAAATTAGAACTGTGTAAATTGTTTTTTCCTTGTTTTGAAAATGGTTCAAATTATCGAGTTTATTCTACAGATGAGAGAGTTGTGCTAAGTTTGGATGACAGTGAGTGCTTTAGATGAAGATTTAACAGATTATGCGTAGTGAAACATTGCAAGCAATTAACATAATTGTCAAAAATGAAGGGGTGTCAACATATCTTTTTCCTGCATTTTTGGAGCAACGGATGACTATCCATGGAAACAAAACACTTTCAGAACTATTGACAATGTGTTCAGTGATCAAGAGGTGCCTTTTTTATATGTAAAACAGAGTAATATTAATTGGTATGTGACACGTTAAATCTATATAAAATTTTAAATCTATATAAAATTAGATTTTTACACATACTTTTGGTACAGAGAACCAATGTATTTCCACCTAACAATGCAGTTTGAAACTTATGACAAAAATGATAGTTTTCAATATCCTTGTTGCCTATATATTTTTGCAAACTCGTTTTATAAATTTAATATTGATTTAATACTTAGGTTGGATCCTATGTTACTTATTCTACAGACATACTTCTGTATGATATTACGAAATTTATAATTCATGGATTACCTATGAAGCCATAGGTTTGGCTCAGTTTGGTTCGATTCATCTATTAAAGTTTGCTAGTTTCTTAAAAATGGAATATTTTTATACTTAAGTCGATTTTAAACGACTTTTCTACACCGATGATCATTTTTAATATAAAGTCCAAGTTCAGTCTGTAAGCTCAAATCATTTGCGTGGGAAGGTTATTTTCAAAATAAATCTGTATTTGGCAAGCGTTTCCTTTGGTTTAAATAACAATAACTGTTTTGCATCAACATTGAATATCGGATTATGAAGACGTTTTCGAACTATAGTTATCTGGATATATTTGTTAGTAAATGCTTTATGTTTAATTTAACAAAACCACTTTGGCAGAGAAAATAATTACTGTGTGTTATTCATTGATAAATTATAAGTTCTGCACCAGAGTAATCACAACTGAAAAAAATCGGAATTCATGTTAAGGAAGGAACAATATAATTATGATTATCTGGCTATATCTTCTAAACAAGACAATATATAAGATATTTTTAAAACATCACCCGTTTTATTTCAGTTGCAAAATCACTCTGTATTTCTAGTTAAATAAGAATTCAAGAATAACATCATTTAATTTATAATAATATTAAATTTACACCAAGTCATGTTCATTATGTAAAACTGACAATAACTTCTACTTCTGTATTTTTACGAATATAAAAGTATGTCATTTAAGCGCACACTAGATAATTTATTAATTTTTTATTAATGCTGCACCAGTGGGAATTGACGTTAAACTGGAACTATAACATTAAAGCAGCAACGCTGCATTGATTGACTCGTAAATATACATAGGGTATCAAACATCAAACACACATCACATCACTTGGGATTTAATCTTCTTTATAGTGGCTGTTAGATATTCATCAATATGTTACCCTTGGGAACATGCGTGGGTGATTCGATTGATGCTTGTTCTATGTTTGATATATGGTTTGTAAAATATATCTAAGTATAAAATCAGTAGTCTGTCTGGCATTTAATTTCATTCAATTGAGTGTTTTGTTTATGTTTTTGTTAGAAGGTTGTTAAATTACCAAAAGACCATGTCCCTTGCAATCGTGTCTGCAGTGATTCAATAGCAGTGCGGTAGTATAGAGATAGAGTTTTGGTCGCTCACACAAGCTCTAAAGCTTCATCTGGTGTATTTTAGAACGGGTTCTACCCAGGAAGAAGACTTGAAAACGCTTTATATCAGATAAGATAGGAGCTTTCTGTGCTCAGTACAAACTAATATTTACTCATTTATTTACTTTATTTGATTATCTAATATTGTAACGTGACAAAGTGTGTAAAATTGTTTTGGACAAATCAGATATTAAAAGCTATGGTCTGTAATCAGATTTTTGTATAACGTCTTCATATCATCATCATAAATATAATATACACTAAAATATACCTTTTTTTTTCATCAACACAATTCATGTATATCTGCCGATATCCTAAGTTTCAGACCTATGCAAGTATCTGTTCATAGATCAAGATTGTGATATCAGCAAAGGAATATAGCTAGGTAGTAAAAAGCTTTTGATGTGATTTGGTGATTTGTGACAAATTCAAGTTATTGATGATTATATATATATATATATATATATGTCATGGTCTTTCAAATAATAGACACATGAAACTGATGGCATAAATGATGTGTAACTATCAATAAACATGTTTTGGCGATATTAATGATTCTTTGCATACAACTCATAAAACTGTCTAGAAAAAACATTTATATTCCAATGTTTACTGACACTTGCGGAAGGATTGTGTTTCTACAAAAAATAATCATGAATATGGTTCTTCTTCAACTTGATGTCATATATAGCGTGTACTGTGATAAATATTGCGTTAAGCACCCATTCGAAATGTATCAAACTACAGAGGATCCATATATCCTACTTAACGTTACTCAGACTTGTACAATTTATAGTTTGCTTTTAAGGAAAACATTTTTCTAAGACAGAACGATTGGAATGATATATTTGTGACATTACTGTATTTGTATTAAACAAGTTAGATTTTGTTTGGTTTTTGTATTTATATAAGAGAAAACAAAATATAGGGCAAACAGATAACGTTGAGTTTGAAGAACAACATCTCAACAATGCAAATATAAGAATGCTCTACGACGATTAAGATATCGGAGTAAGCACATTTTATAATGAAAGGGTGATGTTCATTATGTTTGGCAGAGGTGGGGAAATACTTTAAAGTTATTCCCCTTTGAAAATCTGCATAGGTTAGTAGGATATTTTAATTACCACAAATTAATTTTGAAATAGCAACAATATAATGCATTTTAGCTGATGCTTCTTCTATTTGGAAAGTCAATCATAAGAGAGGCCTTCCAGAACGCGGTTCACATGCAAGATGCGGTACATCCTAGATAGGTCAGGTGGAACTATTTATTGAAATTCTAAACCAAGAGCAATAATCGATGATCTACTTCTCACTATTCAGCACAATTTATTGGCCGAATGATCATTATAATATTCATGTCCTTCAAAGCTTATTTATTCGTTTTTCAAAAAATATCTGAGGAGGTTTGTCATTGGCTGACTTGAATACAGTCATGCTTTTTCGCCACATTTATACTCTAAAGGTTTCTTTTTAATGGCGGGACACTGATACATGAGTTTTGCCATGTCTGTGTGACCTGACATTTGAAAAATGTATATAAAATTTATTTTACGAACTGATATACATGAAATAAAAAGAAATAGGTAAAATTCGATATTTAAATCAATATAATAAATTTAATGACATTTTTGAATAATCGCTCTCTACTTACGCTGAACTATTTATTTCCGACTCTCAATCTAATTTTGTACGGGACAAATTGTTATCGGAAGCAGAAAGGTATCGCCTAATCGAAACTTGTTTTAGATTTGACAGTTACCTTAAACTTGGTTTTCATTACCATAATACGCCTTCCCGGCATCTATGAATATGTTTAGACTTGAAAAGGAGTTGCATGCAATGACTGATATACTTCGAATAATATCAGTGAGTGAGACATAAATACTCCTGAACGATATAACAAACATGATTAAGTAGACAGAGAGTCGACTTACTCGTAAATGATTAGCTAGGCCCGATTAGCTCAGTCGGTTACGCGTCTGACTATCAATCCAGGGGTCGTGAGTTCGAATTCCCCGCCCGGCAACAGTCTCCGTGATGATTGATATACGACATTGTGCCTCATTATCATTCGTCTCTCACCACTGATTCAAGTGGGAAAATTATCAGTTACTTGCGGAGATGGGGTGTGCTAGAATACTGGTTAACCCAGTAAACAGTGGTTAGGTTAACTGATCGTCTGTTAGCCCTCGATGGCATAAAAAAGTACGCTAACTATTTAATCAATCAATCAATCAATCGTAAATGATTAACACGTATATCTAAAAAGATGAACAATGCTTACAAAATGATCAAAGAATTTAAAATGACGGTTAGAGTCACTGGAGATTTTTTCTACCTTGACAGTGTTATAAACCATTAAAACGTTCCATTTCATAAATAGTCATTAGAAAATTAGTATTAGATTATTAGTATTTTTTTAATTTATTATGCAACATAGCCTATCTTGCAAATCGTTGTGAACACGTTTTAGAAAGTCATTAATTGATTATGTGCAATTCAACCTTAGGACGATTTGGATTAGATATAATGTTATTGTTCACATATAGCAACCTTAAAAAAATAATTGTTATTTAACCAGTAAATTAAATACATAACAAAGCTACATAATTTGTTTTAGATCATTGTTTTCAAAACATCTACAATGTCAAATGCAGATAAAAAATGCTGTTGTTTTGTCTGGACACGAAACGTCCTGTTGGACTTAACACTATTTTATTACTGTGTTCAACTGTCATTTGTTTCTTCTACTATATCTCTACTGATATTAGTCTAACAATTCATGAGTACAATTTGTACAACAATTGACAACAGTCAGTGTTCCCAGTCATTTAATTCATCCTAATTAAATGTCTATCATAAGGGGAACATTCAACATTATACGCACTAATGTAATATCATTCGGGAATTAAATGAATAAATTAAAAGTTATAACAGCTCTTTCATTTGTTGCTATAAAGACAATGTCTTATTGTCTCATTTTAAAAAATAAACAAATGATGAAACGATTTCCTTCAAATTCTCTTACCTAGAATGCATATTAATTATAGATCAATATTTATGCGAAACAAAAACGGTTTTGTGTCTTTTTCATTTTCAAAAAAAATCCAGACAATTCAATACTGTTTATATACATTGTTTCTTTAACTCAATACACTATTGAACCCGAATTGATCTGTAGGTACAGCTTATTAGGTTTTGCCAAATCGATAGCTTCGTTATTGTTTGGTTGTGCCTCTACACAACTTTCTTTATTTTACATTGCTTATCCGTGGTATTCGAGACAGTTGATAATACGAGGCTTTCTCGATCCATCAATCTTAACATAGCATTTTTGTTATCAATACCGATTATCAGATTCTGACTGAGGTTACAGACCACTAGAGCGAGTAATCGCAAGCGTACGTTCATATGAAAATGAGTTTTGTTGTAAATACCGATTATCAGATTTTGGGTGAGGTGGCAGACCACTTAAACTAGTGATAACAAAAACAAGCTCATTTAATATAGCATTTTTGTTGTAAAAACCAATTATCACATTCTGGATGAGGTGGCAGACCATATCCACATTTTCATGACGCTTTTGGTTTGAAGCGTACATTAATGATTTCATATATGCAATCACGTGGTACAAATAATCATAGATCATTGGAATAGCTATTGCAGGTGGATAATAAAATGGATACAAGGCTCATCACATCAAGACGAAGTGTAGAACGTATCTCATTTATTCAGAAGCTAATAATACGTATTACATCAAGATCATTTTTTCATGACCTGTCCAGAAGTATTACATGTGTCAAATGTGCGACACGTTTGTCTAGATTTAAATATAGAATATATACCTTAAATCTGCTTTATTCTGGGACCTCACTTTTCTATAAAATTTGCATTAATTTGCTGAACTAAAGTTTGAGTACTAAATAACAATTTGAGTTTGTTTGTCCTCTCACAATAGTAAAGTATACAATATTAGGCTCTTGCAACAAACAGTTTGTGAGAATAATAGCATGGCGGAGAAAGTGTTCAAAAACATCTCAACATCCTTAGTAAAGAGTTCGTCCGTGATTTTGTGATCGATTTCATTGTCGCACGATTTTTCACCGATGTCATAGGTTGGAGCCATGGGCATATACAAATATTTTAAATGAAACTATTAACCGGTTTCTAGCAAAACCATGGTGGTTTGTCTCTAAGCCACTATTGAAATGTTGTACATAAATTCAATGTGTTGCCATATAAAACGTATTATGTGTCGAACGCGGAGTTTAACTTCATAAAAGTGCATCTGAGCTTGGTGATCAACTGAACGTCTTACATTGAACTAACATGAAAGCTATTTAAATTGAACAACAAAACACTCGTAATATCTTTCTAGAACAGAGACCTAGTTTAAAAGTCTTACAGTACATTTCCATTAAAATGCAATATACAAATGTTAATAAAGTCGCTTTGAAGTCAAACAATGTTTTACGATGACGTTTTACAAATTTCTGCAATGACGTTTTTTTTAAATATTTCAATTAACACAATTTGCTAACGTGTATTATGACTATAAAATCTGGTTAAAATTGATTAGAAAGACATTATTTGTAAAATAATTATCTTAATGCTAATCCATGTAGACAATAATGTGATGAAATTGGTAATAACAGGTAATAAAAGCGGTATTTAACCGCCAACATATCACAGTAGGGTGTCACGTGCTGAGTGGCGGTGTAGATTCATCGCTGCATACACTGTTTGAGCGTTATTGTTATTCCTTGATAGTATCTTGGTTAAAAAATAAGTAAATACAATGTTTTTCATTACACAGACGATGCCAGCACTCGCACATTAAAACATCCACACAAGAAAAGGCTTGAGACTTGAAATGGCAACATATGGACGATACTACTATTCTGTATTTGTTATAATTAATTCGTTTCATGCTTTTACTACTATCCAGAGTAAAATTGTGAATGCCATAATGTATTATATGCATTTAAAACAATAGTGTGTATTTGTTTTGTGCTGTAAAAATATAATACATACATGTACATGCAAAGAATATGAAATAAAACAATTCATTACAAAATAGATAATATTATATAAATTTCATTAACAAAAATCAGCGTATTGGAATCGTGGAGGTATGTGTACCCTTTCAGTGTTATTCAGTTATAGAATACCGATTAATTCGGGGCAAGGAACATAAATGGCGTAGTTTTTAGTATGTTTGCTTAATCTGGTTTACTTTCAAAAACGAGCCTTCCGTGGCCTAATGGTCTAAGAGGCGTCTCAGAAATACTTACATTTCATCGTTAAGGTCGTAGGTTCGTGTCCCGGGGCTGTATTTGCCAACCATTATTTTGAATATTCTTAGACTTGAGCTTGAAAATCCAAATTTCAACCTTAGATATTGAATAATTGTAAGAGTGCATTTGCTATATATAAGGTATCCCGACATGCTTGCAAGTTTTGGCCTCAAATAATTGTCTCTTAGTGTGTTTTCCAAAATCTATTCTTGAGTTCAAGTTTAAGAATATTCTTGAAAACGGCCGCTTCAAAAACTTTATGTGAGACATTATGTCAGTTGCTTGCGGAAGGACGGCGGTTCTACTCAGTTTTGTTCAAAGGTTTTTCTCCACCAATAAAACAGGATATGCCTTAGATAACCTGTGGATTATGTTGAAAATGGCGTTAAACCTCATTCTATTACTTTATTCATGTGGATGATATTGATAAGTAATAAAAGAATGGCCTTTCACTTAGTTTGTTTGCTCAGTCTGGTTTTTTCTTTCTGGAACGGGTCCTCCGTGTCCGAATGGTCTACAGTTACGTCTGAAGATCACTAACCTCTCACCGCTAAGATCGTTGGGTCAAGTCACAAAACCTTTATGTGAGAAAGTTTGCGAGATTTATTCTGAGGTCGTCTTCAACAAATTAAACTGGATATGATACATACTATAACAATAACTTAGCGTTAAATGCACTCGTTCGAATGTATAAAAAAAATATTGTAATGAGTAATGTGAGTTTTAAATGAAGATTATATCTACTTTTAGTTGAACTAAAACAATATACTAGGGCTGTTCGAAATGTCGTGTATTTATAGGTCGCGCAAAATCCACGTGAAACTTTACATTGATATTGATACGCATGGAGGGGCAAATTTTTTGTCACTGGTGACGAAACCGGGGTACACTTTTTCGAACCATTGCGAAAGGTTGAGAACAAAATATGAGCCACCAAACATGGCAGAAAGTCAGTCGTTGCCTAACGGACCTTGAGTGTCAGGTAGATTCTTTATGCAATTTTCTTTTCTGTTGAAGGTTTAGCAATATAGTTACTGGTAAACAACGGTAAATACCCCAATCAGTTTACCGTGACACTTGCCGGAAATGGATCTACAGACTAATATTATGTTTTTCTAGCCGAGGAGAGTATTTTAAGGGTATGAAATGAAATGATATTAACAATTTAGTTAGTTGTTAATGGTAAGATGGCAAATAAACAATACATTTTGAACACTCTTCGTATATGATGAAAACACATGGCCATGGTTAACACATATAACACACTTTTATACCGATTATTAAATTATTTATTTGTATAACTTTTAACAAAATCTGTGACAAATTTAGCATATTCTATAAAAATTGTCAAAGTATCAATTTGATTTTCTAATAAACCTTTTTCCTGTCACCGTATCTAAAAACATGTATATTCTATCTTTATTTAAACAATTTTTTTTTCAAAACGAAAAAAAAATGAAAAACTCTAAAATTTATTTAACAAACTGATATATTTTTAGATAATGGAATTAAGCATTCTCATTTTTTATCATAATTTACTAAGAAATACATTTTTAAAATGGATCCTTGATAATAAACCTGTTGTAGAGTTCTTCATAAAAAATTCTGTTTTATTATTATATATTGGTACGTTTTATCTTTTTTTTTTACCAGCACAAGTTAGTAGTGCTTGTAAGAAAATGTTAACACGGATATACTTAATGCCGCAATCTAGAAAGAAATATTTCCAATTATTTTGTATAAGAATAAGCTCATTCACAATTATGTGATACTCGTGGGTTCGATACTTAGCTACGGTTATATCAACATGTGGTGTCCTTGAGGTAGACACTTTAACTGCAAATGCTTAGCATTAGCTCTACCCAGGAAAGCTCCAAACGTGATTGGTCTAAGTAGGATGAACTGTACTATCGAAATATAAAATAAGTAAATAAATATATAATTCGGGTTGCCGGTTTGACACAAATAGCTGGCTCTTGTAAACACAATTTGCGGGAAGAATAATTATTATTTTACGCCCTCTGGGATCATATTCACAATGAAGACGAAACTTTGAATCGTGTGTACACCGGAACTTCTACGGTTCAATTAAACTTTTTTTTCTTGCTCTTTGTGTCTCCAAAATATAATTTTAACATTTATCACTGACTTCACAACAAGAGTGTTGCATCGACTGTAAAATTCGCCCTTTAGTTTAGATCAGTGTTGTTATTATTTCGCCCAATACGGCCATGGCGTCAATTCAATATGATTATATAAAATTAGACTGCAGCTCTTCCCGCTTGATCCATCACATACAATGTAGCAGTGAGACATTGGGACGTCGATTGGTCAGTTGCTTTGGCGAAAGTTTAATGACGTCACAGTTTATTAATCTTTAAGTACTATGATTAATGAGACAATTCTTTGCCATTCCATGCAGTTATACAGATCAGAATCGAAGATATCCGCACTAAACTAGCCAAAACTAGCCAAATCGAAAACAGAATACAGCTTAAATTAATGTCAGTAGACGTGAGTGGGTGCATATTTAATTACCTCTCGTTAATAGTCTGTAAAACGACCGGAAGTCTCCCGACTGGATCCGTTAAATAGCACTTGTTACGAGCACGCTGATTGGTCAGTTTCTTCAGGGAAAGTTTGAATTACGTCAAAGTTAAGTAAGCGTTCAAAAGTTACGAATTGTGAGACAGGCATATAATTTCCAGTTTTTGTGATTGGGGGTTAATAGGATCTGGGATCTCGTTAACAACACTCAACAAAACCTAATTATTTTCGGTTGTTAGTCGCGGTGTGAGCTTCCAAAGGTTTCTGCTAATAAATGGAATGGTCTTTATTTTAAAGTTTGGTGTAATTGCAACACTGTGTACCCTATAAATACCGTAGAAAATATTAAAATACAACAATATTTGGTTCGTTTTTTAAAATTGCAATATTTGTAATTACCCTTTTAAATAAACTGATATTCTAATAACCTCTGTTAGTAGATGCCAGATGAATTTTGCAGATTAATAATTACCCCGCAAAATAGATTATGCTCGTATTGTCGGAACTTACATTGAACGTACTTTCTTTCATTAATGTGATGCGTTTTTCCAACTTCTGGTAACATATGTGTATGTGTATATATATTAATAAGTAGTTTAAGAATTGTGAATTGACGTTTATGGGGAATTCCTTTGAAGTTTACTGATAAAACATGCACTGTCTTGTATTTTAATATGATTATTTTTTAAATATTTTTTTTTGTTTTTGTATCATTGTCCAATACATTGTTTGCATGAAGTGAATACAGGCACCATTTGCAACAGATTCAAGGGCTCGTGTTCTTAAAATAACGGTTAATTGTATATAACTAACTTACCATTTAACGACTGACGGGTGTTGCTCAAATGTTATCAATGTTAAAATGTATATACAATATAAATTGTTTTCTGGAAAAAAAAGGTACATTTTTGTATTGTTATTGTACATAAAATTTAAATGTAAACTGTATGAGTTATGAGAGAAATGCCCCTCAGTCTCTTGCAACACATCACAGAGTGACATAGTGTATGCTTTTTTTATAATTATTGCTTGTGATAATGTAATAATTGATAATTTTTTTATATGCTTTTTGAGTATTTTACCGGGTACGGTATTTTCATCCTTAACCTTTTCCAAGCGCTTATCCTACCCTTCTGTGACGTTGGAACAATTTATGACGTGACGTAGTGAAACATATGACGTAATATATTTGACGTCGTATAATGTAAAAGCCATCATGATTAAATTTGATAAGGATGTAAATTAAAATAAATATGCAATGTGTCTGGTATGCAAGAAAAATAATCTGACATATTTTTTCAGGTTAAAATTGAAAATTTCGTCAATTTTGGACAGCTGTTTTCGCGGAAACGCGACAGAGCCTTGTACCCTCCAAAAACAGTCATCCTGCGGGACGGATCTTACATAGGTAGGCGGTTCGGATAGAATGTTCGGACCTTGAAGTGAGCGAGGCTCTGCCGAATTTTCTATCCGTTCCTCAAACCCATGTAAGATTTTTATATCCGACCACCTAGAAAATATATCACGTTTTCAATACGGCTGCTCCATCATGTGATGATTGTATTGGATTTTATATCGTGATATCTTCAGGAAGTTATTCTTGCACGAACTGGATTTAATTACTATAATATGATTAATTCAAACACCGAGAGTGGTGTTCGTGCAAATGCCATTGCGATGATTAACAGTATACATCGTGCATACTTTGGTATGATCACACACATGCATAAGTAAAATGTTCCGTCTGAGAAACATTCAGAGGAGTGTTATCTACAATTATAGTTTAACAAGTGTTCAGAGTTACATGTTGATACGTGCATGATATGCGTGCGTGTTATTTGAGTGAACGTCGGTGCGTTTCATTGTTTTCACCTGTAGCTGGACTATCTAATTAATCTTTTCAATTTTGAAATATGTGAGATTAAATATTTTCCAAATGAAATGTTCTCTATGATAGTAAAGTCGTTGTAAATTTAGTAGTAATTTTTTTCTGTCTAAAATGCCAAACAATTGCTGCAATATTTAACTTGTAAATAGCGTGAATGTACTTGTTTATTGTTAAAATTCCATATTTGAAAATCCGTCTATCTATGATTGTTTTTCTTGTCATTGGTATACCAGTGGGTTAGTATTCAGCGACTGTTTTAATTGATGATATTTATTTTGAATTTGGCTATCAATGACCGCTTCTGGGTGGAGTAGTTGTAGCATGTGTTAGTTAAACTCGCAGAAGCAGCTGTTGTTCCTACATGCGAAACGTCCTTTACACTCTATTCGGTAGAACAGGCACATCCGGTTTGTTTTACAAGAAACTGCAAATAAATATAATGAATATATAGTTTAAACATTCATATAACAATCTATACAAATAACATAACTCAAATATTACCTATACATATACTGTCTACATTGTACCGTAGTCTCTTTTTTAATTCATAGTATAGTATGTAGAGTGTAGTATTCTATAATCCCTCATTTA
This sequence comes from Panopea generosa, assembly GCA_029582155.1. Taxonomy (NCBI): domain Eukaryota; kingdom Metazoa; phylum Mollusca; class Bivalvia; order Adapedonta; family Hiatellidae; genus Panopea; species Panopea generosa. Next base: position 41,640,319 of record CM055904.1, read on the forward strand.
TATAAAAATGGTGCACTCTGGGATATAGAAAGGGTAAATAAGGTTCGGAGTACCGAAATTTTCAAAATATTACAAAAAAGGGCACATACACCAGTTTAAATGTTGAAAATCTTGTTCTTACAATTTGCAAATCCTTCCTATGATTGAGAGCTTATAATTGTCGATTAATTTTGATTATCTATTTTTCTCATTAGTGTATGTCTAAATTACTGATACTGAAACTTATTTGTACATGTAATTGACAAAATGTAAATCATCACCCTGATGTTTTTGAATTTATTTATCTAAATATAAATCATCTTCTGTATTTGTATTATATTTAGCATTTGAAGTTTTGTTTTGTCCTTGTCTTGTGGGAATAAACTCGGTTCATTTAACTTCTGAGTGTATTGTAGAAGTTTGTTATAGATAAAGAAATATATTACAGGATTGCATAATAGTAATTAAGTCAAAAGTCGCTAAATTGTATTGTACTTGTAATGTTATATTGATTATAATTTGTTTCGAAGTTCGCAATTCTATATACAGTCAAACCTGTCTTTAGCAGTCGGTCAATGGAAAGAGCAAATGTTGCCTTTAAATTCAGGTTGTTGCTTAATACAGGTTAATATACTCTGATAGCTTAGAAATTGGAAATAGAAAACAGGGTTGTTTAACGCAGGTTTTACTTTAAATATTCAAAATCTCAAACAAAATTAAAACATAGTGTAAGCTTGCCATGAATAGACACTTTTTTATTTTGTATTTAGTTACACCTCATCAACAGACTCAATAAAACCGAGTTTGCTTAAAACATTACACATTGAGGTCTCCCTTAAGAATTACCTCCCTTACATGGCGATAGCAAGATTCGTACGCCCAAGAAATTAGAGTTGTGTACAGCGGTTGGGCAATGTTTGTGGTTTAAAATGTCATATTTTCATGTGCATATGGGAACAATTAAAGATTCGTAACGATACACCGCAACACATGGAAGGAATCGTCAAATGCAAAGGGGTGCCATCAAACAATCGAAATTGTGAAAAAGCAACCTGATCAACCCCTTTTTTCTGCATAATTGAACCATCAGAGGACAATCTATGGGAAGAACACACTTTTAGAACCATAGGTAATGTATCGGTTGTTCCAGAAAGACATTTCTCTGTATGTAGAACAATACAAAATTAATTGTTGCGTTAAATTTATCTACTTTAAAGGGACCCTTTTATCGGATGTTTTATTTGAATTAAATTAAAAACCTTATTGTCTGTATACAGGAAGTGAATTCTAGACAAAATGAATAAAACGATTGTATTGTCCATTGTATTGATATGGTGCTACAGGATGAAAACGTTTGTATTATTTTTATATGATATGTTTTAAAAATATCAAATATTTCCTTTAAGCGTAAATAGCACAAGCTCTGACTTTTTATTCAGTCAAGTGGGAGAGTTATCAGTTACTTGCTGAAATGTGGTGTGCTCGATTACTGGTTAACCTTCCAGGATCCCAGGAAACAGTGGTTAGGTTAACTGATCATCTGTTAGCCCTCGCTGGCATAAAAATGACGCTAAATATTCAATCAATCATTCAATCATAGTTACCAAATCTAAAGACTTCAAACGAACGACCACCAGTTTAGACACAACAGTTTGTTCAATTAGATTGTGAAAAAAAAAACACAAAATTTCTAAAACGTAATTACATTAAAAAAAACACTACAAAACATGTTTGGAATTGTTTTCTGGAAGCAAAATTAAATTTATAATTAAATTCTACAAGCAAAGATATCCTGCTTCGGTTCTCTACATTCCCACTCATTACTTTTAAAGTACTATTTATTCAACTTCGGTTTAGGTTAACCCAAATGATTGATGAAAGTCAAAGGGGCAATTTAATTAAATCAATGTAATTTTCAAAAGAGAGATACAGAAATCAATGCTCATTAAATCAGTTCCTATTTCGTATCATTACGGACGGTTATCGTGCAAGTAAAGTAATGTTGTCCTTAAGGAATTAAAACACGCAGTGCATACGTTTGAGTTAGTGTTTGATGTATTAGAAATACTGTGATTTTTTTTTATGTTTCTTTGTGGTAGACTGACGAGAATGTAACCACAAAACGTATACAGAAACTAGGGCGTTAGATATGCGTAAATGTTCAAACAGATTAAAATGATTTGATATGCATATTTATAAGTATTACGAAGGAGAATCAGAAAGTTTGTAGGTTTTTGCAATAACTTATTTATATTAACTATGCAATGCATAATTTTTATATTGTATTTTAGATAGCTTTATATGGGACAATTCTTGAAAATTATAGCATGATCCGTCAACTACTCTACTATTCAAACCATGACAGTACATACTATAGATTGTCTAAAAATACTAGTTATTTAATCCATATTGCAGATTGACTGTGCTAATGTGAATGTTGTGCTAGTTGCTCTTATCTGCAAAAGATGAATTTGAGATGAACGTTTATATTTATATATAAAGTACTTGAAAATATGCATTTAAATTTAGTAACCAGCACATCATATATTAATGAATAATATTTTTTTAATTGTTAGTATATTACTTAGTCTGTTATTGAAATGTTTTTGTTTGACAAGTGTTACAAAATCTAAAAGAAGGTAATATATAAATGAACCAACCGTTGTTGCATTCACATTCGCCAAGTGAGTTGCAATAAGGGAATTGGCAGTTGGTCTCGTTGGTACACGACGTTTTGCATTTCAACTTTTCTGAACATTCACTCCACGCCATAGTTCTTTTGTAATGACACTTGGTATCCTTTGATTGTGATTGGTCATGGTAATTTATGACGTTTGATTGGTTCGTTGACACTGTTGTTGGTGGTGACAGTGCTGATCTTGTTGTCGTTGCTGTAGCCTGTTCGCCAGTATGCTTAAGAGAGGGTCCCAGTATCATGTCCTTCATGGTTGATCCATATACTGAAAATATGCATTGTGGATTTTGAGAATTGAATTGATAAACATGAACTTGCAAAACAGCTACCCCCCTGTATCGAAATGAACTAGTTATATACGATAAAAATCAAAGAAGTATCTGTCTTTCCTTGTTTTCAACTAATAATCTTTGTTTTATTTTGAAATATTCTGAATAAACCATTATAATTTCTTTTATAAATGTTTGCATATTTGGTCAAATTGAAATTATGAAACAATATGATATAGTCTGTATGAGATGTAAAGTAACGGTTATGGAAGCAGATATAAACAAGCTTCTAAAGCTTTTTTTTGTTGTATCCTTTCCACATATTTCAGCTCAAAGCTTTATGAGCCGCTTTCGAGTACTGGTTGTTGTTTTCAAGAGGTATCGGGTCAAGTCTAGGATTAAACTCGCAACTTCTGGACTTGCAATGACCAACTGTATCAATTTCACTATCACCCCGTCTATTCATTTGATGATATCTTGACTTTAGATATGTAGCCTTATCAATTGAATGCAAACAATGGTATGAAAGAAAGGATGGTTATTGGACAAATTAACTCGTCCTCGACGTAATGAGATTGGACGGATAGCATACCATGTGACTGAGTCATGAAAAGAATAGTGTTAGAAGACGCTACTTGAAGATCAAAGTAAATATATGTCATCTCGGACTAAAAACGTGTCCAAAATATGTGTGCGTCATAACGATGACAAATTGAAATACGCCTCAGAAAGCGGTAAAATAAGATGATTTAACCTCATTAATCGAGGGTTGATGGCTATTGGTCTTATAAAAGGGAATAGGAATCGAGTAGTGCCAATATTGTGCTTTAAATTATAATGATATAAAAAATACAAGGTTATTCAAATTGAATATGATACTATATACTCTGCTGCAATTTGCTTCAAATCCATCCTGTACATACGTTAATAGATCGATCATGTTAAATAGATTTTAATATTCAAACTATATACACTTATATAAATATTCCATTGACTGTCACTGTCATTCTTTGATTGACGTCCTCGAAACTATTAAATAATTATGTTGCATAGCAACAGCATAATATCTCAAACTATGGCATGCAAAAACATTTTTGACATGTAATAAATAAAGATATAACACAATAAGGCAAATCGGAAATGCCTAAATCAGTCATAAATTCCTTTAATACATTAATAACAAACATAATATAGTGTTGTCTAATATCTATTAAAGCTGGTGTAATGCAGTCCTTGAAAATAAATATGTATTTATTGACGATTTCCATTTACGTCTAGTGAAAATTGCATGCATAAAGAGCAATGTCGTAAAACTGAGGTGATATATTGTAGTCAATATCTCTGTCTGAAAATAATTTTGCTTCAATTTTATTCAAAATGGATTACTTGTCACTTAAAACACGTTTTAAAGGAAGCATGTACTGGAGTTCAACAAATTTCTATTTTCAGCACGTTAAGCTTATATACTGCTCATTGACCCTTTATATTCATAAGGATCTATATTTAAAAATGCAAAACAAAATATTTAAAAGGAGTTTTCTACTCGCCCAGAATATACTAAAATAGATTTCCCCTTTAAAATGGGTACGTTTTACTGACGTATTGAATGAGTCACGTGATTTCATTGATCCGTGATCATGGTTCAATGAAATGAATGAATTGTGTCGTTTAATGCCTAACCGTATACAGTTAGTGTACGTCACAATTTTCTTTCAAATCAGAAAACGGTTATTTTCTAATTGTGTATAACAACAACAACAACAACAACAACAACAACATCAACAACAACGAATAACTGCTTCATGCATCACAAACAAATGATCGATCGTGAATAATAACGCATGAGCTTCCATGCACTTTGCAAACCCAGACTATAACCATTTCAATCACATTCCATTAATACATCATTACAAAGCAAATTGCATAACGATTTGCAGAATTAACGACGACAGACGGAAACAGAAAAATTAACCAATTTTCTGCAATTCCCAGATGACTTAAGTGCTTTGCGATTTTGTTTATTATTTATTGATAACTCTTAAATTGATTTTTCGAAAATCACCTGCCCATAGTAGTAACTATCGCAGGAGAAATACGGCTATGTAACGAAACGGTTCTACAGATAACACGACTGTGACTGTTGTAACCATTTCCAATACGATTCCTATATATACTATGTCTAAAACTTCGACTATACGAGTACGACTATAAATACGACTACTATGAATACGACTTAGATTAAGTCTTTTAATTCGACAATTACGAGTACGACTACGATTACGTCTTTAAAAACGAAAACTACTAGTTTTACTACGACTACGACTATAAATACGACAACTACGAGTACGACTACGATAACGTCTATAAGCACGACTACTGCGAGTACGACTTTGATTACGACTATGAATACGGCTACTACGAGTACGACTACGATTACGTCTATAAGCAGGACTACTACGAGTACGACTATGATTACGACTATGAATACGGCTACTACGAGTACGACTTTGATTACGACTATGATTACGACTACTACTAGTACGACTTTGATTACGACTATGAATACTACTACGTCTTTAATACGACAACTACGAGTTTGACTACGATTACGACTTTGGTTACGTCTTTGAATGCGTCTACCACGAGTACGACTACGATTACGACTATGAATACGACTACTACGAGTACGATTTTGATTACGGCTACGATTACGACTACTACGATTACGACTACAGTTTCGACTATGAATACGACTACTACGAGTACGACTTTGATCACGACTATGAACACGACTACTTCGAGTAAAACTTCCGCTTTTATTTTCCCATAGTTCATTAGTTTTACTATTACTACAAGATCTACTACTTATACTTGCACTATTTTACTAGTCTAGTAATATCAATACTGCATCATCAAATTTAAGATAAAATCAAAATTTGCAACAATATCATTGAAATATTTACTTTTTTTAAAAAAAAATTAAATGCAAACAAACTACAATATACAAAAAAAATAAATATAAAATGACTGCAATGTAGAATATGTCTTTAATACGAGAATCGTACCGCTTTACATGTACTCCACTGACTGAAGATAGCACGTAAATCGTTCCATATCATACAATTTCTCACACATTTAAAACGGAATGATATTTCTTTCTCTCTCTCTTAAGGGGATAACTATACAATAATAACCTTATTATATCGCCTCAAAGTGTCACTGGCAATATATTGCAATATGCAAAAAAAAAAAAATTCACAAATTGTTGATACATTTCAAATGTGAAGACAGGCTTTTTCCCCAAGAGCACTCGCACCTTTCTCAGAGAAATAATGCATAATAGGAACAAACATTTCGAAAGTACACTTAGGTGATCGACTCATGCCTTACCGATGAATAGTTCAGTGAGTTGTACTCATGGTGTACAATGTTTCCGCTTTATCTGATCATGTTACTATTATAATGTTCTTCTTGTGTTTCTGTTGCTGTTTCTTAGTTTGTAGGTTTACTGCTACTTATTGATAGTGGAACCATATGGTAAAATAGTGTGCATTTTTCTTTAAAAAAAGGCACCAATATTGGCACAAACATTGAATATGGTCTTATTATTTATTAAACATCGAGACCCATTGCGAAACTTTCAAAATGGTTGAAACTTGTTGGCCATTTTAGATTTTTTATTTGTCTACAGGCTATTTAAATGATACTTGTTAGCTCTGTATGACCACAGTGATCAATATATATTTATAGTTTACGAATTTAATGATTGCATTGCGATAAAATATTTTTAAAGTTATACATTTGCAAAATATAGACTTAGAATCTTTAAAATAGCAACAGTTTCTATAATTTGATTATTCTATTATATTTTTACACAGTTATTTCCTAGATAAATCATGTTACTGCAGCCGGTCCCGATTAGCTCATTCGGTAACACGTCTATCAATCCATGTTGATTGATATACGACATTGTGTCTCATTATGATTCGTCTCTCAACGCTGATTCAAGTGGGGAAGTTATAAATTACTTGCGGAGATGGGGTGTTCTCGAGTACTCGTTAACATTTCAGGATCCAAGGAAACCCTGGTTAGGGTAACTGATCGTCTGTTAGCCCTCAATGGCATAAAATGACGCTAAATATTCAACCAATTGGTTACTGTTACCGCTACTGCCTCTGCTATTTGTATTTCTAATGTACATGTTATTGTTACAAATATGTTTTTAGTTTTGTTTCTCTTCTCTTTCTGACAACTCAGTCGGTAACGCGTCTGGCTAAAACTGCCATGGTCGTGAGCTTGAATCCATTTTCCCATTACCATTCGTCTTTCACCGCTGATTCAAGCGGAAACGTTATCAGCTACTTGCAGACACGTTTGTACATGAATACTCAGGAATGATTGGTTAGTGTAGCAGAGCATATGTTAGCGATAGATGATAAAACTGACGCTTAAGGAAATATATTAGGATTTTAAAATTGGCTTAAATATATTTTTTTTCTAATATACCATGCCTTTATATATATATATATATATATATATATATATATATATATATTCAAAACTGTCAAAATAATATATTAAAAGGGATTTCCTAACTTGGGCCACACGCCTAGGAAAGACTAAAATAGATTTCCCGCTTAAAAGTGCAACATAGTTTGTGACGTATTAAATTATTCAAATTGATTCGTTATACACAGGAGTGGGTCCAAGATTTCAGTTTTAAGGGTTCGTAACACAAAATATGAACGGGCAAACACGTGAGATGCTTTTTATCTATTTTAATAATTATTTTACTTTTAAGACATTTCTAGCGTATTTCCCTGATATACTTCTTATAAATAGTCCAATAAACTGTTTCTGTTTCTTGCTTATATTTCTGTTATTGGTACATGTATTGTATTTCTACTTCTACTACATTTACCATTGCTTCTGCAATTCCATTCTCGTTTATCCCATCTGATGATATTCAACACACCAGGAAAATGTTGGTATCCGTGTATTCCATTGCGAGACAAGTCCATTCCACAGAGAGTGACTATGTGATGATCAATGCATACTGTTTCAATAAATCTTAAATTAATCTGATTAAAATATTCAGTCTATTTATCACAGTTTTTTTTTTGTAACTTTAACTCTTTTTATTAAATAAATAAAATCATTAATATCAATCATCCAGCGTGTTTTGAATGTGCAATGTTATCTTATTTTCAGCACAAGACGGAATAATTGTATTGTATTCCGATTCAACTCTAACGACTGAATAGAGTCTTTAATCAAGTTAACAAACCCACACTTTATTTCAATATTCATAACGCATCTATGCTCGGTAAAACAAGTTCTTCAGACCTGGTTTATAAAGTGAAACCTGAATTGCTTACGGATATGTTTTAATATGTAAACCTATCAACAAGAATTCAAAGCTAACAAATAGGCGAAAACAGAATACAAATCCATTCACTAGTACATTAATAACCGTTTGCACTAAGAAATGTCACGTATACAAGGGTCAATGGTCAAAAATGGTTAAAAAAACTGGTGAATATACTAGTTGACAAGGTGGATACAGACGTTATTGACAGTAATACTGTATTTTGGCCATGTTTAACTGGGCATCCCTATCTACTTTAATAATGGATTACTAATGAATTATTGAATGCATTCTCTTTTCGTCTATTTGACCTTTTGTTTATAACGATATATAAAACATTTTCATATAAAATACAGTTTTTTTTTATAACCCTAATACTTATTTTGCCGAATCTATGTAAATGACAACACCTCATATATTTAAGTATGAATTAACCATCACTGAACTTCCATTTATATTAAACAGACTAAAGTCGTGTTTATAGACAATTTTATAAAACAGCATCTTTATTCATAATACATTTGTGGAACACAAGTTCAATTGACATTTAATTATGGACACTGATAAATCACCATTTGTTTGTTTTCAGCTCAGTCATACACAACATACATGTAAATGGATTTTGTCGTTATGATGCAGATGTTTCAAGTTATATATTGATTGATTGATTAAAAATTTAGCGTCATTTTTATGCCATCGAGGGCTAACAGACAATCAGTTAACCTAACCACTGTTTCCTGAGATTAACCAGTACTCGAGCACACCCCATCTCCGCAAGTAACTGATAACTTTCCCACTTGAATCAGCGGTGAGAGACGAATGATGATGAGACACAATGTCGAATATCAATCATCATGGAGACTGCTGCCGGGCGGGGATTCGAACTCACGACCCCTGGATTGATAGTCAGACGAGTTCAAGATATATAAAATCATATCCAAAATGTTAGATATCAATATGTAATGTATGAATGCGTGGCTATTTATAAAACTGATATTGTACATATAATTACACTTAAGGGTTTCTTTTCATCCTTTTCCTTTATTCAAAGAATAAGAAAAAAGAATAGTTTTCTAAGAATTTGTATAAATAGAATGTGGATGTATTTTGCTTAAACCTTCACAAATGCCTTTCTTCCAATGTGAGCTGAAATTGAATTAAAAGTAATTAATATAGAATTATTATTACCAAATGAACATTTAACAGTGAGAAGATGTATATAACCGGATAGTTCTTCTTTATCTTTATCCGAACTAAATGAGCCATCTGAAACAGTGTCAACAACATCATTGATTTTAATATCATCACCTTTTTAACAGTTTAAATATATCTTGTTGCCACATAAATAGATATTACATTTATATATTATGCAAATAACAATAATAGCCAAAAAGGTCTGGCCACAAGTTCTCTAACATCAGATACGCCCGCCATTCAATAACCTACATGTACTTTAAAAACAGTAATAAATTGAGTGACTGGAAAGTTGGCAGTTAAAATGTAACCGAATTTAGCCATGTTCGTGCCTGTTTCATGTCAAGCAATGCAATTTATACTTTTTATATGGTATGCGATATATACATCTAAATCAATATTTGTGTTTATGCTGAAATTTTCAGAAGAAAGAGGCGTAAATACACGTTATAAATGCACATTATACATAAAGATGAGCCTATGTTTATGAAATGAAAACATATTTACAAAATGTATTTTGCTTTAGAGATTATATTTTAACAACCTATCAGTAAATGAACTTCAAATATGACTGCTCTATAAATTATTGAATAGTACTAAATGCAAATGTCAATCCTTATTAACGAGATTTGGCTTAGCATTTTGGTTATTTTTATTGAGATAATGCAAATATATCGTCATCGAAATAAAACATGTTGTTTTGCTCAGTTGCACAAATGGCTGCATATTAACTATTGACACATATACAAAAACTGTGCCGGTGACCCGTGTCGATCATACAGTCAAACTGCGTTAGCGTCACATCTATTGAACAGCGAATTGTCTTAAACAGATACATTTGCTGTTTTCCATGTCTGTGCTTTCAGAACAAATTATTCTGTTTTAGCAACATCCTATCTTAAAATGCTATATTTGATCCTTCTGCTGACTGGCTGCTTAAGACAGGATTGACTGTATTATTACCAGTGTCTGTTTTGGACAGTATTTGGTTGTTAACTTTTCTTTTTGTATTCCATTGGTGTTTATTCTCTTTGTCCCTGTATGCATGCACAAATCATAATATCAATCATCTTTAACGTCTCACACACCAATTAATTTTGTACTTTTCTACTTAAAGAGACATGCGCATCTGGAACACTGGATATATTACCAATGGTTCTAAAAGTACATTATTCCCATAGATAGTCCTCTGTTGAGGTTGACCAGTTTGCTTTTTCACATTTTCGATGGTTTGATGGCACCCCTTCATTTTTGACAATTCTGCCCATTTGTTGCAGTGTATCACTACGCATCTTTAAACTATTATAGCTTCATCAAACAGTTCCCAGTGTCACCTTAACTTTGCAGAAATCATGAAAATGTTCCAATGTTCCCATATGCACAAAGCAATGTGACATTTTATGCATTTTTAACAAAAAAAACTGCCCAACCGCTTTACACAGCTCTAATTTCTTGGGCGTAATAATCTTGCTACCGTCATGTAAGGGAGGTAATTGTTCAGTGAGACCTTAAACATTGAGTTACACTTATGTACACACTGTTATATACATACAGGAGATCGATTAACGGTACATAGTGGTATTCATCAAATGCAATGATAGTATAAATATTAGAAATAACATACTTTTATGATCATTCAAGAGATATACAAAGTGTCTGTCACTTACATCGGTTATGTTAAAGCTGCACGTGAAACATGCTAGATGTTGAACTTAAAGATATATATTAACATTGACTTTATTCATTGTCATATTATTATACTCCAATATAAAATAAAGCACGTTACAAGGTTTAAATCAATTAAGTTGGTGATAATTCTATTCTGTAAAACAAGTGTATTGCAATAATATATTTTGATTTGAAACATTCCAATCAACATTGACCAACACACATTTACTGCTTGTTTATATTAATTAAGCTCGATTGCAATAAATGTTCAAAGCTCATATGAACCGCTCTCGAGTTCCCTTCCTGAGTAGAAACAGTGTCGTTTGAGAGAGGCATCGGGTTGAGCTGGGGATCGATGGTGTGACTGGCCAACAGTATATCCATCACCGCCCCCTCTCCGTTATTTACTGTTGTAAACAGTAAACAACATTATATTGTATAACCGTAACGAATATATCACAATGTAACATAAAACAATGACAAACATTAACTTTTTTGCTACAGTTCATTCAATTTGTCAAAGTATTTCAATGAATGAAAGTGTTACTCCCGTTCCCCCTGGGTAATCAAGTCCTTCAAGTCGTTTCAGTCAGATTCCTTATTTAATAATTCGGACAGAGGATAAACTGACAAAGATCAATATGATGGTCTGCCTATGTTGTATTCTATGTTGTTGATATATCTATACACGGCATTACGTGGTTTTAGACACAACGAATACTTGTTGATGAAATCTTAACGACTGTCGGGTCACATGTTTGTTGGCGTGAGTGACAGAGAGAGAAATGTTTCAAGATAAATATATTTTGTTCAGTGGTCATTTGCTTAGCAAAGTTTCCTCTAATATATGAATGCATTTAAGTGGTTGCGTTTCATAATGCTAACACTGACTTAGCTCGAAAAATACTTAAAATTTACAGTATGCAAACATGTATATTGTTGCAAACAGTACTTCCAAAACGTCTACATAAACAGCAATATGTTAAGCATTTTTACAAATCGATTGTATTTCATTTTGTTATTACAGACATTATTGTTTAATATATATATATATATATATACTTCAGTGTAATAAATCTAACTGTATGTATCCTGAAGAAGACCCAGAAAGGGTGTAAAACTAGTTGACAATAGAACAATCAAAATCAGTTCCTCGTCTGTAGTTAGTTCCGCTACCAAAACCTATCAATCTCATTTAAATATAAAATAATAATGTATGTAAATGTTGGTAAATTTCGAAACTAATGATGTTTTGTGCATGATTTATCATAAATAATACCAAAACTGCGTAAATTTCAGGTAAACGTTTGCTAACGTACTTTATTTTTCTGGAGTTGTTTTCACCAACCTTTGTTGGGATTCTTATTTTAACCTTGGCCATCGAGTTTACCATGACAAAAAGAATCATTAAGCGATTGTATTTGACCATATATTAGATGTTCCTACATGCTTGCAAATGGTGGTCTCAAAATGGTCTTTAAGAGTGTTTTTTTTTCAAAATTCATTCTTGAGTTCAAGTCTAATATATCATTCCTGGACTCTTGTTCAGCCTAATATTAGCACGTAATACGATTAAATGTATCATACCTGTTTGAAAATGGGTGTATTTTAGCCATTTACCGCAGGCATAAACCCATTCCAAAACAAGAACAAAATTCAAAGTTTGCACCATAATGGTGAATAATATAAAAATATTTTCAGAAAAACTGCAAGGCGGTTTTTATTAAAAATACCCAGTGTCCCATTTGCTCATTTTAAGGAAAAGAGATGTATTATTTTATGTGTAAACTAAATCCTATTCAATCGTATAGTGATTTATTTATTTGATTAAAGATTTGCCTTTCGTATTGCTTTTAGTTATAGCCACGTCCATTTCGTTTCAAATAGCGGTAGCGCGTCTGACTATCCACCCGGTGGTCAGGAATTCCAATACCCGCTCGACCTCATTCCCCGTGATGACTGATATACGACATTGTGTCCAGTTGTCGTTCGTTAGTTTCGTGTCGTTGTTTCAAATGGGAAGTTATCTGTTACTTGCGGAGAAGGGAATGCTCAAAAACTGGTTAACCTCCCAGAATCCAAGAAAACAGTGATTATATTAACCGATCGTCTGTTAGCCCTCGAGGGCATAAAATGACGCTAAACAGCTGACTGTTCTGTACATATGAGAAGAAAATAATAAAACATGATGATCTAGAACGAATGGAATCGCTGTCAGCTCCTAAATAGCTATAATCCTTTCACCATCACTGTTAATTGTTTCAGTCTTATCGAGTATGTCTGTTCATTAACTACGAAACCTTACATTTGAAATAAAAATCGCTAAATTGGAAGGAAACTTAATTAGTGTTCTACCAGACTCCTGTTAGCCCTTCTGATCAATGTACGTAACGAGAATTACTAAACAATCTAGTAACACATGCAGAATTTTTGTCGCATACCGTGGCCTACTTTACGGGGAAATCAAGTAACATTAACTGCCTTTGCCTACTATCAGGCAAAGCTGAACAACGCGCTGTCTACTATTGAGCAATCAGAAAACGTAACTATTCAAGTTGTAGCATTCATCAATATAAGTAAACACAGTTTGAAAACGGTTAACAATTGTTGCATTATAACTTTGAAATTAAATTAAAAACAAATTTTAACAGGTTTCTTAATATTGTTAATTAAATGAAAACAGTGTTTGATAATTTCTGTGTTAACAGAAAGTTTTTTTCGTTTAAAACAGCATTTTGAGTGGCTTTATATTTCATTTACATATACTCAATTGAATAAAAATAGTTTTACTTATTTTCTTTGAAAGAAAACTATTCTGTGTGATACCATTTTGCAGCTGAACACTTTACTAAATTGACAGTTTTTTAACGTGCTTCAGGAGGAAGTACATATACAGTTTCAAACTTAATATTAATGATGTGTTTTAAGTTTACAAAATGTATTTTATTGGGGAATGTGGGATTATGCGTTCTTAAGTGGCAACACAATACTCACCTTCAACCGTGTTTCGCGGTTTGAGCCACTAAAACAAGACACTGACCGTGCTTGTATATTATATGCTTTAATGTTAATTATATATTAAATTTATCAATAACTAATAAGATGTCAGCGACGTCAATCACTCATGGTATAATGTAAATGATTTGTCCCAAAGGAACGGCAAATGTCAGAGTGCTCATATATAATGTGTATTTGTGCAAATACTTTCTCATTTTAATAGATGAGTATTTGTCCATCTGAAACGGTTGGTTAGTAAGTGAATTAGTAAGTTAGTTGGTTAATAAGTAAGTTTGTTAATTAGTTAGTTAATTAGTTAGTTAGTTGTTGGGTTTGTTGTTAGGTTCGTTGTTAGGTTAGTTAGTTAGTTAGTTAGTTAGTTAGTTAGTTAGTTAGTTAGTTAGTTAGTTAGTTAGTTAGTTAGTTAGTTAGTTAGTTAGTTAGTTAAAATACGATATGAATATGATATTATGTTACATTTCTTTCGACTATGAAATTCAAATATTTATAAACTATATTTCATACATTATGATATACAATGTACATTGTACATGCACACATTACTGCAGCGCTACTCATAATTAAACTTTAATGCAACACATCCCTAACAGTTGCACCGATAAATACTTTTACTGGAGTCTTCACTTCCTGCATATCTCAATTAAAGTTTGTTATACCAAACCCAAATGAGAAAACAAAAGAAAAATCAACGCGGTTTCCATAACTCACGGCGCGTCCCAGCGTTTACAGTATTGCTACATTATATGTATTGAGTTACTGAAAGTTTTAAAATAGAGACGCGTATTGGAACTTATTTTCATTGTATGTATTGTGGTTATCGTAATGACTGTTTATACTGTGTTCATGCTGTCCTGTAGTGGGGTTCACTAAACTTCTCAAGATAAGATTTTCCTCAACTGAAACATTTCAATTCCTCTTTATTATTACTCGTTCTTATCAAGTGATCGCGCAGATCTGAAGTCTGAACAATCTTCACTCATTGGTAAAGGATGACAATGTGGAGCGCGTAGTTCAGTGGTAGAGCACCGAACCCATGATCGAAGTGTCGTGAGATCGATCCTCCGACACGGCTAACTGTGGTGTCCTTGAGCAAGATACTTTTCCGCATTTGCTTTCTACTGGTTCTCAAAAAGAAGCCTTCGAGAGTAGTATAAGTTAAGGGAAAATAGGAGGTAAATCATGCCACATTTTTGGAGAAAAATGCCACATTTTGTGAGCAAACCGAATACGAAGAAAATCGATAATCGTCGAAGGAGAACGAACGCGGTATATTAATTGTACTTATCACAAACGATCTTAAACGGAAACGGCCGAGCGAGTATCGGCTTTTATTTCTACTTCGGTAATTACTTTACTTTTCTTTCATTTGATCAGTTATTAGGTTGTTAGCGCGTATTTGAATAAAGAAAGAGGAACAGTTGCGAAGTTGTTGAATTTTATAAATATTTTCTAAACATGGCACAAAAACGAACGAACGAGTGCACGAGCTCAGTTTTTAGTAAAATGCTAAAAATTTCAGAGAACGTTGAATAACAGGATGAAAAAACTGTGTAAATGATTTTAAAATGATATCAAATGATTGCCTTACTTGAATGAAGCTTAATTACAGTTAAACTCTTTTAACGGCGTAACTATAAAAAATAGACGAAGTTGGGAATATATGACAAAATAAACCTGAAGAGTAATCGTCGAAGTAAATTTTGTGGCTAAACTTATAGCCTACATAAATAATGGGTATACATATACCAATTTGTATATCCTGAACGTATCATATAGATCAGTTTGCTTAAGGCAAACATGTGTATAAGACAACAGATGGGGGTATTTGATAAAGAAATATAAGCGCACTGATGATATTTCGACCAGTATGTTATAGGTAATCTGTCAACATTAAGGATTAAGTTTTAACTCCTCATTTAAATGAGTTAACTTTACACTTCTAATGCATAGACTTTAGAAACAAGGAGCCAACAAAAGTGGTTGAAGAGTTACAAAACATAACACGTTATTATAAACTTATTTGATAATATTAAATAGCGTTACTAAAGCGAAATGTATGCAACCAACAAAATAAAACCACAGTCGACGTAAAATGAATAACATGGAAAATGATCGATATACTCATACATGAAGTTATGACATTTCAAAAATTTGGGATGTTTAGTGAAAATTGGGTCTGGTGAATATGTTCTGTGAATGGTGCGTAGTCTACTGTTATATATAATTTTATTTTTTTTTTGAAGATGCTGATCAATTAACGTGATCCTAATTATTTGTGTTGCACGGTCGATATCGGGGAGAGATATGAGTAATTGTTTCTGATATATATGTATGATTCAGAAAGTGAGTTCAACCGAAGTAATTGCGAAGTTGTGTTTATTCATTCAGCCCGTCCGTGCCTTTTGTGACATGGTGTAATAAGGTCTATTTACCAGACATTATTAGGTACGTTGCGTGCCACGTGATGGCTGTAAAATGTCTCCCCGTTCGGTACTTTCCTTCCTTGCCTTTTGTGATATGGTGTAATATGGACACTATCATCAAACACTATTGAAAACCGCAACAGCGCTGTGACAGCCGTAAAATGTATCCCTTTTCAGTACTTTCACTCCGTGTTGGTATCATTCAATATTTCTTGAAAATTGAATTATATTTAAAGGGACGCCTGTCAATTTTATCAAATTTTCACTTAACATTATTTTTTGAAAATCATATACTTAAATAGATCTAAATTTCGTTTCTATACTGCAAAGGGGGATAATTTCCGCAGAAGTGTGGTTATTTGTCACGTGAAGTGCTGGAGATATTCTTATGTTTATCGGCGTGAATAAATAGATACAATCCTGTAATATATAAGTATATCCCTTTTCGCAGTTCCGTGATGATTTGTAACAAAATATGCTGAATATGTTTTAAGTTCATCATTGTTTGCGGTAGGAAATAAAAACTCATAGAAATATATATACATATGTATCAATATCAATATATAATTCTAGTTAATTATATTCATAATGGCAAATCTAGCATAACTTTACTAGTTTTGTGAAAACTGTAAACAAATTCTTAAAGGGAGCATATCAGAGAAAATAACATTATTTTTAAAATAGATTTTGTTGTTGTTGTTGTTGTTGTTGTTGTTGTTGTTGTTGTTGTTGTATGGTGTTGTATGGTGTTTAGTGTCGCTTTCAACATTTTTTCAGTCATATCGCGACAGTGTCTACTTGAGACAGTATTCTAAGCGCTATCACACTGGAGTATCATGCCGTAAACACATGGTATGATACTCCATCCAGTCACATTATACTGACACCGGGCCGACCAGACCTAGAACTCTCCTCTAAATGCTGAGCGTCAAGCGAAGTAACTTCTAGTACCTTTTTTTAAGTCTTTGGTATGACCCGGCCGGGGATTGAACCCACGACCTTCCGCAAGCAAGGCGGACGCTCTACCACTAGATCCCTTCGCGCCCCTTTATCCCGCTTGATATATATTTACCTATACTAAGTTTCAACCTGTCTTAAAAGACATATATATATAAACACACGTTCAATCCTGTCCTAAGCAGCCAATAAAGGGAATGAGCAAAAGTGGTCTTTCAAGACAGGTTGAAACTTAGTATAGGTAAATTTGCTTTTAAAGCATAGAAATAGGAATTAGAAAATATGGTTGCTTAAGACAGGTGACTGCTTAATAGAGGTAGCCACTTCCACAGTTTTGCCTGTATATATATATATAAACGAGCCTGAGGAGTGATCTGAAACTACGCAAATATTTGTTATAATAACCTCAGTTTCAATTCCTTCAAAATTAAAATTACATTCAATGAACGTTGACTCTAGAGCGATGAGAAATGATCCAATGTAAATTTATTCAACATAAGTGCGTTAATAAGCACAAAATTTTAACTCCTATACATACATGGCTATAATATCACAGTGTCATCTTTCAATTAACGTCAAACAATTTCACTGAATTTTCTACTATAATAAAGTTTTGCGTAAAGCCGGACAAAACGTCACCGCAAACAAGGAACACGTTTGACAAGGCAGTTATTATACCAGGATTGAAAATGGCTGAGAGGATCTTGAAGATGATGCGGGGAGATGATTGATTGATAGATTGAATAGTTAACGTCATTTTATGCCATCGAGGGCTAACAGACGATTACATAAACTAATCATTGTTTCCTGGTATCCTGAAAGGTTAACCAGTACTCGAGCACACCCCATCTCCGCAACTAACTGATTACTTACTCACTTGAATCAGCGATTAGAGACAAATGGTAATGAGACACAATGCCGTATATCAATCATAACGGAGACTGTTTCCGGACGGGTATTCAAACTTACGACCCCTGCTTGACAGACTTATCGGGTCCGGCAAGTCTGAACAAGGAATTGGAAGGCATGGGTTTGAGCGATCGAAGACTTACCATTTGGAAGATATTTGAGTCAACTGAAACTGACTAAGAGACTGTTTACCGCATATTAATCATTAAACATTTTAACTTATCTATTTTACCTCGACCATGGAACAAGTTCTTATAAAGTAGACAAAATGTGCTCAAAACTTTCCTGGGTAGACCCAGTATTAAGCACATGCGGATAAAGTGTATTGCTTAGACAATGATACATAGCCGTGGCGGAAAAAAAACAACCCCTTGTCCCCGAAACGGATTCCGATGCTATACTATTGAACTACGTGAATATTGGAGATGGCTGGTTGTTGGGTTAGGGTAAGTGTTGACTTTAAGATTAGTTGAATCAAGCATGTGAGTAGTGTGACTATTGACGTCATTACGAATTACTGTGACGTCAAATACCACTCCCGCTGATGTCTCACCACACACACATTATCAGTTTAAACACATTTTATTGCCAATGTATTCACAAATATACATATCACAAGCATACAAGAAACATTGAAATAATAAGACAAAAGGGTCTGGCTACAGGTGCTCACCACATAAGTCACAGCCATCCCTTGTAATGATGGTTTGTGTAACATTTGAAAGACATATTAAATATATAAACATGTAGTAAAGAGTTACAGACATACATTATAATCCATGTCAAAAATACATGAATAGGTTCAGGAAGAAGAACAAAAAAGAAGTTTAAAGTCTAAATAATGATTCGAAAAGAAAAAAAACTATAGAAATTAAAATATATTACACTCATAATCAATAACATTTGTGAATAAAGAGGAATTTTGAGGACGTGTACACAATTTCGGTATTTTTTATATTTATGACAAAATCCAAGTAAATCTGGGTCACCCCTTGTACATGTACATAACATTTCCACCACTCACGTCATTCAATCACTTTCCATCAATCAGACATCATGATTCATTACCATGTGAGTCAATCACATTCCGCCAAGCAGTTTCGATCAATCAGCTGTTATTGTAGTAAACAAAATATATTGTAATTAGTTCTTCGATTGCTGCGTTAGTTAGAGAAATATTGCTACATCACTACAAATAAACGTAGACTTAATGTGCATATTTACGATTTTTCATTCAACGGAATCACACGTTTCTGTTTACTTCAATCATTCATGGTCCCTGCAATCGAATTAAAATGCACACTTGTGTGTGATTATGCAACACATAACCTAATATAGATCAATCACGTGTCCATCAGTTTGTTTAAACAACTGACAATTATGTATTATTCACATTAATGTAGCATTATAGCATTTTAATATCATTTGATAGTTTCAATCTGTTTTTGTATATTAATATATAATATATCTTGAAGCTAGTGGTATTTTTAACGCGGCGGCTTAAAGTTGGTGTGTGTGGGGCGGAGACTAGTGGTTGGGGGGAGTGAAATCAATGGACCCGGGTAAACCAACAACGTTGGTTTGCTCGTGATCAATATAACACGCCCATTAAACTATTTTTACGATATTTGTTATTGGGTTTAAATTATCTATCCCATTTGTGATGCCATGGTGATAAATGAGTAATTAGATTTCTAGTTTATCTTAAAAATCATAAATTAAGAATGGATCAACTTTGTTTTAATTCCCAGTTCTGCATGCATTATAATTCTAAGTTGATTTCATATTCATTTGTTAAATGTATTTTAATGTTTATTTGTTGTACTTGTTCAGAGAGAGAAAATAAGCGCCAAATTATTCTTAGCACAATTGCGAGGTAATCTTAGATATTATATATGAATCTCTCTCGATTCGGCTACCTTTCTTAGTTAGATTTATAGGTTACTATATGACAGGCGAACGTGTTGAGACTGGGATCAAACCGGAAACTTTTGATGTGAACATCCATGACTCAACCCTATATGCTTCATGTACTATCCCATTTATGTTTATGTTCGTATGACGCATATTCATGCTCATCCCCATATTGTAATACATGTAACTTTAATATGTTCAGTCTTCTGTTATAAACTTATTTTTACCTCGAATGCGAAACAAATTTTTACAACTTAGACAAATCACGCTCAATGTCTTTCTGGGTAGAAACAGAGCTACTCTCATGGGGATAAAGTGTCTTGCTCAAGGACAGAGCCGTAATGATCGATCTAACCCTGGGCTGCGCTACCAAAAATAAATTAGGAATACGATAAAAATCGACGTCAGTCAATTTGACAATTTCTCCGTAGTGTGTTCAAATTTTGATCAACATTTAAAATGATTGTATATTCAGAAAATATGTAACGTTCTGCATGATTTGAGCCAACTTGGCTTCATTTGGATGCAAAATATAAATAGTATGAATAATTGTTGGTTTACATTTACGACAATTTTTTTGTAAAACGCAGCCAATGTCTCTCTGCACCAAGGTCTCTAATTATATAGCAATAATTTCCCCATTTTTATATTTTCACCAGTTGTCTCTCTAGTCTATCCCAGTAACTGACATTTCTCGGTAGCGGGGAGAACAAGGTTTGTTTGTGCAGTTTACTGTGTTCTGTAATTTATTTATTTATTGATAACGAACACTTCCCCAATCACGTTGCGGAACCTGTCGATAACAATTACACACTAATCTGTATACAGGCCATTCATCTCTGGCTTGATGATCTAATAAATATTTATACAGACTCGAATGCCAGTCACCGGTAATGTAATGTGTTTATTCACCAAAATACTCTGATTACGTAACACTTTTATCATTTCAATTAGTTCTTTATTAGATAAATGCATTTTATGTTAAACTTTGCTATCAATTTCTCTCCCATTAATTCTACACTACACGTGTTGTAAATATCAAATTGAAGATCAGACTTTAAAGACAGAAGCCACCGTATCAACTGTGAAATGTATAATGTGCTTGCTAACTTTTGATAACCAAAATCAAATGTACGACATGTTCGATGTAGACGTTTGCCAACAAAGCAAACACTTTTGGAAACTGGCTGTTTGTGTCTTATCACCGGACTTTATTAAAAGTGGAAGGAATTGTGCTCAATAAACACAGTATACATGTTTTACGAAACTCAGTTTATATCACGCTTGGCTTGTGCACATTACAGGAAATACTTTTCATGAACAATTCGATATTGTCTCTCGAAAAAAACAACACAAATAACTGCAGATGGTATTGAAAGTGTCACGCGTTCCGGTAACATTAGGCTGGACACTAACGACGTTGGTTATATCAAATGTTGACATTCTGCGAGGTTGATTCGCTTATTAATTTGAGTGTCACCGGAATGTTATTGTTACAGCTAAATGAATTTGAATTCGTTTGTTAAATAATAAAAGCAATAAATATGTTTAATAAATTTCAGTCCTTAATGAAACCACACACGCTATTTAATGTTCTAAAGAGCGATTTTTCATTTATTTGTCTTACCAATATTAGTTCTAGATGTATAATTAGAAAAGTTGCCAAGTATATACAAATACATAAATGTCGAATAGTGCAGAATTAATTGAGACGTGCGTGAGACGTTCTGACACTCATATCGTTGACACATTCTTCTTATTAATTTTGCGTTCCCGCAGACATTACAGTTTTTGTGAATGGAAAGCCCATTATTAGCAATGGCAGTTTGAAGACTTTCAGTTAATTAAAAGTAGCCATATCCGTGCAACATTTCAATTTCATCAAGGATTGTTCCACTCCTTTGTATTGTTCCGATATCAAATTTTCACGATCACTGTTGACGGCAAAATTGTTTTTAAAAGGAAAAGCTTTAATTACGTTATAAAATTTGTCTTTTTTATCGTGTTATTTAACATACGAGAACGATACAAACATGTCTTTATATTAACGTTGAATTCATTTCTCCAAAGAAAACAACACAGAAACAAAACAACAACAACAAAACGAGTTAGATATTAAAACAATGTACTTTCCGTATGGTTTCAGGATTGATTAATTTTCTATATATTATATTTGGTTCCACAAAGTGCTTGAAAGAGCTTATCATGAAAATGGATTCTCTGAAATTGAAACTCGTGAAAAAGAGAGAAAGCACTAGAACATGTGTCCATTAGTGTTATTAAACTGCATGTATATATGACTACCAATACTGGACACTTACTTACGACGGTCTTAGCATTTGTTGTCATTGATATCAATTATGTGTTTAGATTTTCACTTTCATTTTCACTTTCATTTAAACTTTATTGAATTCTATTTGCACATATGCACGCTTCTAAATATAGTTCAGACAAGACTGCCATCTTCAATCCAAAACTGTTCCTGTCTAAAAACTCAGACCTAACTTCGTCTCCATCTCTTAATTAATTACTCGACTCAAAACTATCCGCTTGTATCTTGCACTATTCATTGTCATAAAAGTGACACCTAATTCATACACAAGTCACGTTTGTCATGGGCATACTGGACAGATGTTGTTATACAAAATTGGACACATGTTATCCTGTTGATAGCCTATCACTCATCAGAGTGACCTCTGAACTATTTTTATTTAAAATACCGACCTACCACATACTATATGACCGTGTTGTTCTCTGCCTTAACCAGTTAATATCCCACATAAGTATTATATCTTGGGTGTGAATTTTACATTATCAAACTAATAAAGTCAATAATTACAGAGTTACTGACTATAAAACACTGCGTGTATTTCATATCATTTTTATATGTGCACATCATATTATATCATATTATATCATGGTGAGATTGCGCATTTTATGAAAAATACATGTATTCTGAAAGCACTAATAGAGTATCGATATTTTCCTGCAGCAAAATCTACAATAGGCAAGCATTATATTCCTACCTTAGAATTATATAGATCAAATCACCATACCGATTCAAAGTGTTTACTTGAATATTGTTTCTTATATGTTTACAAAAAATACCCATTCAATAAAACGTATATTTCGTGAGAGAAAACGAAATAATTATATTTTTTCAGAATCTTTTTAATGCTGCCTTCTGAGAGCAATTTTAGCGCAAACCGATTACAAAACTCTATTACCCATGGGAAATAAATCTCTATATATGTGAATGCCGTTGGCATATAGAGTGCCTCCATTTACTTTATTAAAAAATATTAGATATAACGTTTCACTGAAATAGGATTTGGAAAAAGTTGGCAACGAATAAAATCGAAAAATAAAATCAGAAAAAATAAAACGGAATACAACTGAAGCGAAACAACAAATGTTATGTGTGCAATAAAATGAAGAGGATGAACAGAAATAGTTTAACGACACTATTCATATAATTCACATTTAACTTAATTCCTCAACTAGATAATGAAACTTAATATAATGACTAAAAGTAATATGCGATGTCCGTCGTATTCTGAAAGTGTCCACTTCAAAGTCTAAATATTATTATATGAGATGAGCACTTCTCTTAACCATTTTCCCCGGCAGGGTCATACCAAAAAACTTGGAAAATGGTACAAGAAGCTTCCTTGTTTTTCGCTCAGCATTCAGAGCAACCAATACAAACAAAGATAAATAATTGCATAGAAAGTATGTTCGATCCAATGTCAGTAAAGTGTGACTTAAGGAGGCGTCATACCTTGTGTCTGCAGCATGATACTTCAGTGTGACAGATCTTAGAATACTGCTTAAGTAGATATTATCGAAATATGACTTAAAAATTGTGGAAAACAACGCTAATCACCGTATAACGACAACAATCTATGAATTACTATTTCATACCTTGGTACGTGAATTATAGTTTCTGTTGTAGGCCAAAGTAAAGGTGTTACAATTGCTGAATATTTGATGTTACGTACACATTGTTACTGCTCCCCAGTGTTCTATAATAGTCAATAAATCATGTAACAGGAGACGAAACGTTGTTAACTAAAATACATCGTGACACCTGCTGCCTTGGTAGCCAATAAAGCGATGTCACGATAACTTACTGTACATGAATTCGGATCCTAGGTAGCCACGTGTTATTGTGCTTAGGTACATGTGATATAAAGCTGTGCAACCACGTGTTAATTTGCTTTGGTATTACGATAATATATAGGTTCATTTGATTTGAATATTAAGCGTCATCTGTAGTGTCATCGAGGGCTGGGTTTACCTAATCACTCTTTCCTGTGATCATGGAACTTTAACCAATGAAGGTTAAGTTTTAGGTATTGATACATAGATATTTCTACTATAGCAAATTAATAAATACATAAGCTGTCTATAGGGACATGGGTGGTGCTGCATTTCTCATTATCCATTATGACTAGATTAGATATAACCGAGTCTATTATTTTGTTTCATTTTAAAATTGCTTTCTATGTTTCGGAGATATTATTTTGTATCCGATACTACAAACAATATACCGTTACATTACAATATTCTGTTCATCAATATTATCAACAATGTTTAATTTAAAAAAAGACAAATGATGATATATATTGTATGTTAGATATAATCATGTACCTGGTGTTCTATTGATGAAAGGCCGCCCATGAAAAAAATATTAAAAGTAATATACCACACCTTCAACTTATAAAGTGCTATAATTTAAAATTTGAATGTAAATGATCGTAAATATTTAACGTGAGTAACATCGAAAACAAATTCAACCTGTCAAAATTCACGGTATGTGTTTTGTACGTGCAAAAAGACTGCTCTTACAATTGCATTAAAATCAGTTGTAGCATGTTAAAGTAGCAGAATTTAAGGTGATAGAGTATAGTACTGAAGACGTTGAACTATTTCTATCATGTTAAAGTAGCAGGATTAAAGGTGATAGAGTATAGTACTGAAGACGTTTAGCTATTTCTATCATGTTAAAGAAGTAGGATTTAAGGTGATAGAGTATAGTACTGGAGACGTTGAACTATTTCTATCATGTTAAAGTAGCAGGATTTAAGGTGATAGAGTATAGTACTGAAGACGTTGAACTATTTCTACCATGTTAAATTAGCAGGATTTAAGGTGATAGAGTATAGTACTGAAGACGTTTAGCTATTTCTATCATGTTCAAGTAGCAGGATTTAAGGTGATAGAGTATAGTACTGAAGACGTTTAACTATTTCTATCATGTTAAAGTAGCAGAATTTAAAGTGATGGAGTAAAGTAATGAAGTCGTTTAACTATTTCAAACATGTTAAAGTAGCAGGATTTATGGTGATAGAGTATAGTACTGAAGACGTTAAGCTATTTATATCATGTTAAAGTAGCAGGATTTGAGGTGATAGAGTATAGTACTGAAGACGTTTAACTATTTCTATCATGTTAAAGTAGCAGGATTTATGGTGATGGAGTATAGTACTGAAGCCGTTTAACTATTTCAATCATGTTAAAGTAGCAGAATTTAAGGTGATGGATTAAGTACTGAAGACGCTTAACTATTTCTATCATGTTAAAGTAGAAGTGTTATCTGGTGCCAATGTGTATGAGCTAACGCGTTAATTTTAACTTTAAGCGCGAGTTTTCACGTGGAAATTTAATAACACGTTTAATAAATTTTATCAGGCTAGAGGTTTACGTGTTAGTTTACCTCCGATACAAAGCCGATTTTGATTAACATACTAAAACACGTTTTCTGTTATACATGTAACATTTAACGTGTTAAAACGTACATGTATCTTACGTGACAAAAATGTTCATCACGTTAAAGTAGTTTATCATTTTACATCAATCATAGTAGTTCGATATGTTGTCAAAAAAACGGTTAATTAAATAGACGGCTTTGATATGTGTCCAATTTACTTTAAATATGTATAACGGTTAGGTTTAACAATATTGCAATATCTTGGACACTTATTTGAAGGAAGAAATGAGATTGCAACTTCAAAAATATACACATATATATAAATCTTTTTTTTAAAAAAAGGATGAATGACGATTCGATGAAAGTCTTTCGTATAACATATAATAGGAAACTGTACGGCTATATTTGATCTTGTCTCGATGCAATCTAGTTTTGCTATTGTGCAAATAACAATAAAGAAAGTTTATGGTTGATAGTATGTCTATATTTACGAAATAAATGTACTTGTAATTAAATATATGTTCGTAAAGTTTCCAAGCAATATCCAGAGGGAGTCTCGGGGAAGTCTTTGTTGCGCTCGAGTTAATTTACATTAATCTGCAACACATTTTACTAACTGTGTTTAGATACCATAAGTCCTAACGGTGATATTGTAATTCAAGTAATTTAATAGAAAGAACTTCTAAGAAATTAACATTATGAACAGACGCAAGGTAACTGAGTTTGTACCTTCCTTTTTTGGATGATTACTCTGCTCTGAAGGGATCTGTTTATCACTTGTGGATTGATATAATATTACACGGTTCTTTTATCACGATCAGTTTCGTGTAATTGATTTAATTTTAAAAATAATTTATTAGACAATTAAACATTTCTTACTTCCTTAAATTATGGCAATATATGTCCAGTACGAGTGAGAACACAGCAATAAAAGTACACAATCACCATACCAACATGAACCTAATCAATACAGTTCATACTTACAAAAGAAGTGGCAACAGGGATGAAAGCCAACAGACATACATCAAGCATTAACACAAATAACTAGTGTGCAGCAGTTATCCGTTTAAAAACGTTTTACACTATGACTTGTGATATATCTGATACTACAAATGTATAACTACGATCCTACCAGGATGTGTTTTGGTCTCATAATCGGCTGATAGCCAAATATTCAATGCGCGCTTACGTTGATGTAATTGCGGTATATAATGTAAGATTAAGTTAGTATCGTGGTTAGTTGTAGTATAGCCCATTGAATTCTGACTTATATACTATGTACATTAATATATCCTTATATCCTTATTAAACAATGGGAAAGAATCCAGCACTAACACTATCACCTATTACAAGGTAAAAAGTATTTGATCGACGGCTATTGTCCCGCCTTCTGATACACTGTAGTCTTACATTTAATTAAATTCAAGCCAACCTTATATACACGGCTACATGTTTCGACGGCGTGATAATTTCCGAAATATAACATTAAACACATTTATACATTTGAAGCAAATAAATGTTCAGGGTTACTCAAATTAGTTGTGTTTGTCCTTATATATTTAACAGTATATATATTCCTTTCAATTTTCTTTGCACGGTATTTTGATGTGTTAGTACACGGAGGGTTGTGAGGTATATGCACATTTTGCCGTGCTTTAACACATCGAAAGTCAAAACGGGTGAGTTGCTTATGCAATCTATGAAAACAAAGATAAATGCTTGCATATAAAGTATGTTATATATGCATTATATATATTCGTCATTCATGTAGTGCTAGGTTGTTGCTTCTTCCTACAAATTTTATTTTGCGATGCGAAGAAAAGGGATCATATCAAAGTTCTCCAGGATCTATCCTGACACACAAATGCTTGATTGAGAATGGTACTTGCCTAGTGTTCTATTTATAAAGGCCACTCTTGCCAAAATAAGTTAATTGTTATACATATTACTTATAACATCGATAATGATAGTTTTAAAATAAATACATATTCTATACCTATAGGCCAAGTTTTAGATCCATTTTCAGTATATAAGTTTGACATGTTTAGATATATTCCATTATAGAAATACGCGGTTAGTGTGTATAGTGGAAGTGTTCTTTTTTTTTTTTTAATTTTAAAAGTTCGAAAACAAAATTGAAAAAAGAATCTTCCTATGACTATCAAATTATCCGGTATTATTCATAGGCTGCAAGTGGAAACGTCAATATTCAACATTTTTTCGTTCGTTTCGTTTCCTTCAAAAATATTGTTTCATTTGCATTAGTGCAGTATTTTACAATATCATGGACAAAAAAGGTGTTCATTACTTTCAAAAATTGGATAGCTAAAAGAGGAAAAAACACCACCTTTTCAATTTCGTTAATTTTGCATTTGTAACCAAAGAAAATGAATTGTATTTGCATATTCAATATCATTTCAAAAATAACATAAAAATGGTTGTTTATTTTTATTTTGTCATGAGATATTAAATACGTGAATATAAAAAATCAGACAGCTACATGTAGGAGATTGCCTTTGATGTATGTATAATGTTCATTTGTTCATTCCAGTATATCATTTATTGTCCTGCCAGCCAGTTAGGCTTCTGCTTTTGACACTTTTTTAATTAAACGGTTACCACGTGATTCTGTAATGTACTTATAAGTTGACTTTCTTTTTTCACAGAACCTGAGCTCATAAATATATCTATAGAATTAAACTAATATGTAATAATTGTATCGAAAAAATGGTGATACCCACAAATGGATTACATACAGATATTTTTACGTGATTTGTGTTACTCACAGTATATGGTTCATATTCTTATCATAAAATATATTTCATGCGTTTAAGTTTCTATTAGCAACATTTTATAGAACAAAAAAAAAAGATCAAATCAACATTTTAAGTCAAAAGCTATTGTGAAGCAAATTCAAATTTGCTCAACAATTAAATACCACCTAACAAGAGTGCTTAAGAGAGCGGGCGAAACTTTTTACCATTTGAACAGTGCCAAGAAGTGTGGGTTGCCATCTAGTATTACAATAGCATGTGTATCCTTCATTAACAAACTCAATAAAACCGAGTCTGCTATTTATGTATCTTATGTTCGCGTTCACTTCTTCAATTGCTAATGGCGCTCGTACTATCAGTCTAGCATGCTACGTGGCGACCATACTATCAGTTTAGCGTGCTACGTGGCGACCATACTATCACTCTAGCATGCTACGTGGCGACCATATCATCACTCTAGTATGCTATGCGGTGACCATAATGCTACGCAACGTCCATAATATCAGTCTAGCATGCTACGCGGCGTCCATACTGTCAGTTTAGCATGCTAAGCGACGACCATACTATCAGTCTAGCATGCTACGTGACGACCATGAAACCTCTCCATATTTTAACTATTTGTTTTCCTTATTCAAGGTCCTTTGGAGTTATGTTTATTTAATCGGAAAAATAATTTGATTGATTGAATATTAAGCGTCATTTTATTCCATCGAGGGCTAACAGACTATTAATTAACCTAACCACTGTTTCCTGGGATCCTGGAAGGTTAATCAGTACTCGAGCACAACCCATCTCCGCTAGTAGCTGATAACTTTCCCACTTATATCAGCGGTGAGAGACGAATTATAACGAGACGCAATGACGTATGTCAAACATTACGGAGATTGTGACCGGGCGGGGATTCGAACTCATGACCTCTTGATTGACATACCAAAAACCACGTCAATAGTTCCAATGAGTGCAATAAATCATTCTATAAAACCTGAAACATACGTCTTTATATTCTAAACTAAGATTCCTCAAGCCATTGATCCATATATGGTCGTCAAAACTACAGTTTTGTATTGGACCAAATTGCGCTTATACAACTTTAAAAGCTTTCAATCTAAATTTCAAACTCTATGACGCAAGTTTGGTTAAAAAGGCATTCTCATTAACCACTTGGGAATAGTTGTATGGCAATGTCAAGATTGTCTTGCACTTTATTTTGAAATGTTGATTGATGTGTTTTTAAAATATTGATCACAGCATTAGAAAAAAAGTTTTTTGGCATTGATACGACATGGAAACGTAGTGCTAAAGTTACACAAGCTGACGTTAATAAATGTTAAGTGACAAGCGCCCATGCAGTACTGAAGACGACAAGACAGTGACAATGCTCGGATATTACCGAAGTAGTTTGAAGACCTGTTTGAGTACATTGACATTATTATTGAAAGTACATTTTATTGTGGTTAAAATATTTTCCTTAGCCAATGGACAATATTTTAAGACAAAGTCAAGATCTCCTTGTATTTCCTTTTGAAATATTGATAGATTTGTTAAAAGAACAGTTTCTCTTACAGCATCAGATAAATTGTTTGCTGTACGAATCGGCGTTGTTGATGTTACACAAGCTGATGTAAATAACTATTAATAAAACAAGGACAAATCTCGGTTATTACTGTCAAAGTTTGTAGATATGCTATTATTACCAAAATTATGTTTTTGTTGTTAAAACGAATTTTCATTAGCCACTTGGGAAAAGTATTTAGACAAAGTAAATATATTCTTTTCCTTCCTTTTGAAATTTTGATAGAGTCGTTTTTGAAACAGCTAAGGCTTGTCGTACGGTACGAAAAGATGCTGTTGATTGCCCACCAGCTGATGTGAATGACTAATAAATGGTAGTGGCAGTAGTGGAGACGACAATACAAGGAAAGGTCTCGGTTTTTACAGCAGAAGTTTGGAAACTGATTTAAAGACATTTATGTTATTATAGAATTTATATTTTTGTGGTTAAAACGTATTTCCGTTAGATATAAATTCAAGATCTCCGTGCGCTTCCTTATAATTTGCTGATAAATATGTTCTCCCACTGCATCAGAAAAAAAGCTTTGTCGTACGAAAATGCGTTGTTAATGTTACACTAACTGATGTGAATAACTTTTTAATGGTAGTGGCAGTAGTGGAGACATTATAAAGAAATGTTTCAGTTCTTACCACAGGGGACTGATATGGAGACATTGATATTATTATAAAATTTATATTTTTCTTATCGAACGAATTTTTATTAGCCACAGGGGAAAAATAAGATATGAATTCAATATAAAAAAAAGTTATTAATTGACACAACCACAACATTTTTTTGCAAAAAAACAACAAAACAAACAAACACTGTTTCAGTTGCAATTCAAATTATGACATGTTATGCTACTCTGCACGCGAATCATGGTTTCATTTTACACCGTTTAAGATATCGTACACAGTCAGTTCAATTATATGTCATACATTGATTAATGTTTCTGTATTAGTTATTTGCCAATATGACTAGAACATTGTACACGTTGGTCAGTTTTTACAGATCCTCTGCTGTGAGAGTAAGTAGTTGAACTGTGCTTGGCGTCTCACAAACCAATTAATTGCCCGCTGTTCTACATATAGAGAAATGCACTTTTGGAACGTTTAACACAGTGCCAATGGTCTAAATGTGTCTTTTTCCTGAAATAGTTCTCTGTTAGTCCATATATTCAGGAGCAGTCATGGGGTTGGCAATATTGCTTTTCTCACAACTTCGATGTTTCGATGACACCTCTTCATTTTAAACAATTCTGTCCATTTTTGCAGTGTATCATTACACAATTTTAAACTGTTGAATTTTTATCTAACAGTGCCTAATGTCACCCAAACTTGACAAGAAATATAAAATAATACCCAACCGATTTACACAGTTCTACTTTGTTTGGTGCAAGAATCTTGCTACCATCGCTAAGGGGAGGTTATTAGTAAGTGAGTCCTTGAAATACACATTGTCCTTGAAATGAATAATTATGTTCAAGTGACATGCTGTACCAAGACGGTTAAAAGCATACCCTACGTGACTCATTGACCCAGGACGTCGTCGACAGAATATCCATACGATATAATCTATCTACTCTTTTCATACGAATAAATTAAGTACAAGAACAAATAGGAAATACATAAAAACTAAACTGATTTAATGACCAAAAACTATCATATATCAGCGGACCTTAAGTGCAATTGACCTATCATGCTAGAGGTAACTGGCTCGATACTCATTTTGACACTTTTGCGCCTCTCAAATACAACAATCAGCTATTGTTCTACCCCCAAAAGCGGGCTCGAGAGAGATTCACATAAGCTCTGAGCTTACTTGGCAATCAAGCTAAAATAAATAAGTAAAAACTATTTGATGAATATGTTGACTGTGGCAATAAAAGCGATTTCCATCAATCTGCCGACATTGCCGATTGACATGTGTTTTTAACAGCTGGTGGGCAATTACTCTATTTTAATAGTTTACGTATTGATCATATTATGCTCTGTCAATATCAATCACTCATTTCATTTTGACGGTAATAAAACAAATGCTGTAATTCGACCTAGGTAAATAGCACAGTAGCTGATACTTTGGTTTATATTGAAATGAAATATTAGAAATGTTTTGCTTTTAGATTAGTTGTTTGATTTGCTTTTAGATTTGCTGTTTGTTTTGCATTCTTCCCTTCTGGGGAAGCAGTCAGTGGTGTGCAGAGATAAAGCGCGGACGCCAGGCAATATAAGTAAATATACTGTTTGCCGATGGCACAAATGTTCATTCAAACAATGTAAATTAAAAATGTAAGGAGAGAAATTGTACAAGAATTGCGTGTGTGTGTGTGTGTG
This sequence comes from Panopea generosa, assembly GCA_029582155.1. Taxonomy (NCBI): domain Eukaryota; kingdom Metazoa; phylum Mollusca; class Bivalvia; order Adapedonta; family Hiatellidae; genus Panopea; species Panopea generosa. The sequence continues at coordinate 41,673,085 of CM055904.1, forward strand.
TGTGTGTGTGTGTGTGTGTGTGTGTGTGTGTGTGCTTTTATGTATGCTACTTTTGAGATATAATATGTTTTAACCTTAGATACAAACACACAGTATCAAAAAGGATACGTAAAATGGTGATTAAATAGAAGCATGAAACAAAGTTACACTACCGCTGTATAGATTAGTATTTTGAAATACTTGTAATAATCTTTGCACCAGTTTTTAGTTACAGTGTAATATCTGAACTTTTCTTGAATGGTATGATATATTTCCTAATCTACTTTAACAGGAATATATTGGTCAATCCAAATCCCTGATATCATCCGAATCCGGTTTGATAAACACCAATGAACAGGCAGTGGCATTTATGCCTGTCCTCCAATACATAGTTTAATGCTTGCCAAACTATGACGTCATTTAATTTTCGCTGAAGCAGCTAACCAATCAACGTGCTCAAATATCATTGCTATGTCACGCACCAAAGTAGGCAGAGCTGTGTCCTTTCTACAGTTAAGGAATAAACATATTGTGTTAGTAACATTTGTAAGATTAGCCAATCTAACTAAGGTTCACAAAAATGTGATTATCTAATCCTGTCATAACAGTAAAAGCAAATTGCGTATTTATTCATTTCCTAATTTTAACCAATCGTAACCAGCAAACAATGGCATCTCCTATAATTTAGCGATGTAACAACGTGGTAGCGAGATATGACGTTGATCCATGTATCTTAATAGGTCAGGAGGTCATTGGACGTAGAATAAGTAGGGTCATTTGTTCCACGAGGTTATTTTTTGAAAAATGCTGAGTCTTAAAAATAATAAATTGTATAAATGGATTTTTTTTTCTTCTCTTAATTGGTTACATTTTTTTATCAAACTAAGATGTGATTCTTAAGTAAATTATTGGCTAATATATTTTGTCATTGCGGATGAATAAATATATTCATGCACAAAAATAGCATAACGTCTAATACCATTTATAATATAAAAATGACCAATGGTGCTATCAGACGATTTCAATAAAAGGTTTAAACTGTTGTAAGGGCAATATGGGAGGAATTTGGTCCTCCGTGGCCGAATGACCTACGGTGCTGTCTCAAGAACACTTATCTTTCGCCGTTGTGGTCGTTGATTTGAGTCAAGCCTGGTATAAGGACTTGCTTGCATAACCTTGAAACGTCTGGGTAATATCAGATATGCGTAATTTCGCAATGAAGAATTAAATCTCATTTCAGGACAAAACCGTATGCTCAATTATTTATTTATCAGGAAGTTGCAATTTTATGGATCTCGTGTGCACGAATTACTATTGCGTGCGCACTACTGATCGCCGCTTTGGCTCATTGTGACAATTTTGTCAAGCTTTATTATTAATTAAATTTATGGTTATTTAAACACATTTCAAATTGAACACAATATAGTAATACATGTATATACTTAATGTAAGCAAACTAACGTGGTAAACACGGGAGACACGGTAACCTGGATCATATTATGTTGCACGGATAATGTAGTCTATGCTGAACGTTTGAAATGTCGCACTAATGGGTTAATTCCTAGAAAATTAACTTGATACTGTTTTTTTGGTTGATATTTACGGAACGATAGGAGAGACGCTCATACAATGTCCCTTGTCCTAATTGTATTTAACCTAATAGTAATACAAATACTATGTAAGTTTGGCTGAGACACAATAAACATGATAGCCGTGATAATTCGCTCACCCTCGACAAAAAATAACGTGTGCATCAAGGAAATAAGAATCCGCACAGAAAGAGCTCAATAATGCATGTCAGACAATTATGTATTCCCAAAATATCTCACTGTTTGGGTAGTAAGACCTCGTAGTAAGACGAATTATTACACTTTTTTTTATTTAGTTTGGACCGCAGCGATGATCTAGGGGCAAAGCGTCCGCCTCTCGTGCAGAAGGGTGTGGGCTGATTCACGGCTAGGTCATGCCTAAGAAAATTGGAACTAGAAGCTTCCTCGCTAAGCGCTCAGCATTAAGCGGAGAGTGCTAGGGCTGCTCGTCTCGTTGTCAGTATAATATAACTAGAGGGGGTACCACACCACGTGTCTGCGACATAATTCTTCAATGTCGCTGCATTTAGAATACTGTCCCAAGTAGACAAGGTCGTGATATTGCTGAAACATTGTTGTAAGGGATGTTAAACAGCATACAAACAAATTGATTTGGTTTGGAATATTCCACAAACAGTTTTTTATGAGCGAATGCATGTACATTCCTGCTTTTGGAAAAGGAATACTTTTATCATAACATTTGTTTATAGGGAAAAATAGAGTAGACGAGTGAGATTTTTATATTAAGTTATGGAACTTTGAGCAAAATTCAAGTTTGGAGCTAGACCTAAAATAAAGTTTAACCTTCACGTAACACGGTTGTAATAGAATAAAAATATAAAAAACAAGATCTGACAGAATGAAAACAAATGCAAAAGCGCGAACGCAGCTGTACTTCTCTCTCACTTATGAACGTAAAATGGAACGAAAATTGTGTTTTAGTGAAACACATTTTTATCAGGCAACGAGTTTTCCATTAACAAAATGACAATAGTGAGCATTTATAGAAAGTAAGGCCATCGCCATTAACAACAAATTGCATTTGTTTATATTGGTATTGACTATTTTCTAGGCAACTAGTAGAATTACACTGAGCACATTGAACCAGTGGATAAGTGTTACTGGCAGTTGATCTATGCAACAGAACGATTTTAATGACATGTCATCCTAAACCTAAGTTGTATCGTTATACCCATATGCTGTTGAACTGCTGTTTTAAAATTATATATTAACAGTAAAATACTATTTCCAATTGAAAGATATATGAATTATAGATATAACTATTCAAAAAACATAAAAATTATAAATAATAGTGTAACATACTAGAATGAAACTCAGATTCAAAAATCTACGATGGTGAAAAGTCGAAACTACAATGGTGAAAAGTCGAAACTACAATGGTGAAAAGTCGAAACTACGATGTAGAAAGGTCGAAACTACGATGGTGAAAAGTCGAAACTACGACTTTTCATCATCGAAGTTTCGATACTTGACATGTTTAAAAAGATATGGAAAAAAAACTGAAAGTCATATGATTTTAACAGGACAAAATTTAGCATTTTGCTGACCTTGACCTGGTTTATATAAAATCCAAAAGCAATTCCAAGCTTCTTTTATATTATAGGGACTTATATAAAAATGACATTGAGTAAAAATGTGAACAATGTTTCTGGTCTTATGCTAATCAAATATGACGGGTGTAAAGCCCAAGTCACACTTTCAGGTTTTGAGGGCTTGGTACATGTACCACTACTTTTCCCATCTTTACGGATTGCCAAATGTTTGGAGAGAGTATTAGGTTTTAAGTTTCTAATAGGTTTCCACTACGATTTGCAAGGTTTACATCGTACCGCCCCGTCTGCCATGTGACAGGCCGTTATCAAAGCAGTTCATTGTCACAAGTCCAGCCTTTGAAGGCTCGAACCCGACTGGACTTGACAAAATAGTTCGAGTTAAAGGTCGTTCGAGCCAAATAATGTTTAACCAATAATGTTTTACATACCATACATGTAAATGTATCTAAATATAAAAATAGGAATTCGTCCGAAATCTGATAAGTAGTTTGAGTTGTATGTCTTTTTTCAGTGTTTCTGAAATATAATTAACATTGATGACGCAAGAAAAGTCACAAATGAACAAGCAATCAACACGGAGTATTCAATGCAAGTTTTAATACATTTGCAGACCTGTTAATTGATTCAAACTTACGTATGCAACACGTTCATTACCGGTGTAAGACTGGGTGCTTTTATTGTAGTATTATATGGAATAAAAAATTTATTTCGATTGTGAAACAAGTAACTACAACTTATACAAATCCCGCTCGAAGTCTTCCAATGTAGAACCAGTACTGAGCTTATGTGGAAAAATGTCTTTGGGGAGGATTGAACCCAGGAATCTCCGATCCGGTGTTCGATGCTCGACCACGAGATCCACTTTATTTAAGGACCATTTATTTTGCACGAAGAACATATAAGTTCATATCTTATAAATATTAACAAATAATCAATCTATTCATAATTGTTTTTCTAATACTTTAGAAAGATTAAGTAAGAATTGTTTCATAAGTAATTAAAACCAAATATTCCACATGTATGTATATCATTTGAACTGACACGGGCTGTCATTCAAACAAGTCGATAATTAAATCTGTGATCGATGATGTTTTTAGATACACCATTTTCCTAAGACAAGCGAACGGTATCAAAGTAAACACTACACTGTATAACATTGCATTTACTTAAAAGATAACGCATCGTGGCCAGTGGGCGGAGCAATGGTCGCTCTCGCTCCAGGTCAATCAATAACATGTGATGTATATTTCATAGTATTATGTAACAATTGCATATGGCAATGCTGCCGTATAAACAATCCTTATTTATGATTTATATCAGTATTCTTGATGTATCTGTTGTTTTTTTTATATCTGTGTGACTGCCAGGAAGCTGTATTCTGTAACGCCATTACGAATCTAAAGTCCTTGCATAAATATCAGCTTATATTAGTCTCTTGGGAGTCGTTTCTTCTGCCCTAACGGCGGGGAAAATTGTTGATATGGAGTAAATAAATACAATTTTCTGTTTGCTTTTAAAAGAAATATTCTGCTTTAAGGTAATTGCTTCAGTATTTTTTACATTAATTATATTGACGGTTTAATGTTAGATGCTTCAAACACGAGTATTGAAATTATACTGCGAATTTGATATGTGTTTGTATTAATAAAAAATGAAAATGTAATTAATAATAATATTTATAAAGAAATCCGTGTTTACAAACTTTTGGGTAGTTTTTAATTGATTGAAATACCAATAAAACTAAGTAAAAAACTACCACTGCTGCGGATCATAGGACTCAATGGCTTGCTTTGACAATGACAAAAATAACAATGAAAACATGTTTTAACAAGTAAAAAGAACCTCTTGTCGATGATACATTAAATGACCTAACACGAGAAGTCAATCAAACAAGTCGATAATCCAATCAGATCGATAGTGTTGCTACTGCCATTTTCCTTAGACAAACACTCTATGTCTAAATAAAAAATAATCATTGTATTTACTTGAATAAACAATGTCATGTGGCCAGTGGGTGGAGCGATAGTCGTTCTCGCGTTAATTGACCAGACTTGATTATCGCTCGGCCAATGGTCACGTGGGATAGTTTATCCAAGTAAATACAATGTAATACAATGCAGTGGTAATTCATAGACCGTTAGCTTGTCTAAGTAAACGGATGGCCCTGGAAATAATATCAATTGTTGATTTGATTACTGACTTGTTTGATTGACAACCCGCGTCCAGTCAATAACATTTGTACTATAAATTTATAGCGTATCTTAGTAATTGATAAACAATGGTTTGCATGGAAATTTTAACAGCCAACGTAATCTCAAACAGTAGGTAAATTAACGTTACAGGAAGTACTATAATTTTCATGTTTCAAATATAACAAATCAATTAATGGTAATATTAAATCATGCATTAAGTTTATCAATTTCCTTTTATGTATCACTTGGTTTTAAACAAGGGGGAACCACTCCATCCGCTTCTCTTTATTCTATTTGTTAACGATATAAGCACTACTATTCATTCCAACGAATACGTTGACAAACATGTAGAACAGTTATCTTTATATGTGCTACTTTTTGCTGATGATTTAGCAATGTTTACAACAAATCCACTTTGTTTACAAAAACAAAGTGATAATTTATTTCAATATTTAACTAAATGAGAGAAATAAATGTTACACAGTTGCAAAAACAAAAAAAATATATATATATATTGAAAAAAGAAAACAATACAACCATTATTGGCATGAATGGTTTATAAAAAAATGAAAAATAGAAATTGTTGATATTTTTTGTTACTTGAGTATTAAGTTCTATTACACTGGAAATGTGTCAAATGCTGTAAAGGCATTATCAGATCAAGCTCTTTTAGAGCATATAACAGTTTACTTTCAGTATTCGCTTAGGTTGAATTAGATATCACAACTTGATAATCTTCATACGATTTTATGGTTGTGCCAATTCTATTATATGTATTGGAAGTTTGAGGTATTTGTTGAAATTAAGGAGTTAATAAATTAAACATTAAGTTATACAAATGTACCTTAAGTTTTAAGCAACACACTCATAACGTAACTGTTTTAGGTGAACTAAGGAGATTCCCATTACTCGTTACTCGTTATATGTAAACAACGAGTTGGGCTGGTAGTGTGCATATGCTTTTAGTGGAGCGCGTGGTCCAGTGGTAGAGCACCGAACCATGATTGTAGGGTCGGGTTTCGATCTTCCGCCACGACTGTGTGTGGTGTCCTTGAGCAAGACACTTTTCAGCATATGGTTCTAACCAGGAAGACTTCGAGCGTGATATGCCTAAGTTGTAAGAACTTGTTACAAAATCGAAGTATAATAAATAAGTTTAAACTATGCTTTTAAATCGACTTGGTTTTGGAGATATTTGGCTAAATTTCATTTCAATGCAAATTATTCCTCTATGGGGGTTGTTAAACAGACTATCAATTGCTCTTGTGTTGTTCTAGAGAACAATTAGAAATAAATATAATAAACAAAGTGCTTTTACAAACATTAATAGTTTTAAAATCATTATGTCATCAAGGAATAAAAAAATAGTATCTGTAATCTGGCAAAACTTATAACCGAAATTCAAAAGCTTAAGCAAGAAACTTTAAACAATTTATTACATTCTTTATACGATTTTAAATGATTTTGTAATAATCTATATTCAAATACAATGAATGCATCAATTTGAATTTGTAAATTGCCAGAGGTAATGCTTTGTTGATATGCCAATAAACTTGTAAACTTGTTTATTATTTGGGGGGGGGGGGGGGGGGGGGGGGGGGGAGGTGGTTATCAAATTTGTCTAAACAAATTTGTATAGTGTTTTGAGTTTTTGTTCGTTTGTTATACTCATTAATCTGTAAAACGGATTTTTAAATTCATATTAGTTACATTCAAAAACATATTCGCTCGCTGCGTAATACTTTACAATGTCATCGCTTCTTGCATACTCATCATTTCTAACTGATCCAAAATTATATAACTGCAAAACATTACAACATTCCTGATTAAGAACAATAACAGAACACGCATTCACATTAAAATGTATTAACGAACATTCTCTTAAGTGTTGATTAGTCTCCACATTGCGTGACTGTAATAGCAATTGAGCTTGGATGCGTCATTTGGAATAAAAAAACTAATATCTAATGTTTCTCAACTCAAACTAGTTTAGAAGGAAGATTAATATGTGTATTTTGTTGTTTCACATAAAAAAGAGCGACCAAATCAACTTAAGTTTATTTGGAAGGTTACAAAATAATATTTTATTCTGTCTACTTGCATTGTTTTTCTTTCAAATAACAGTCTAATATACAAAATATCTTAAATAAGTGCTTATTAATTATTGAATTTATCAAACAGGCTCTGCATAATATCATTTTTCCCAAAGAGTCTGATGATTTTGATAATGAATGAGCACGAATGTAAGATTCGTTTTATCACATAACTCGGAAAATGTACATTTACCATTTATTTAACAGATCTTCTCTATAAGGAACGAAAAAAATGGGCATGTTTGTTTCCGTGAGTCATCGTATGACGTAAAGTCTTAAAATAACGTCATTTAACAACGACAATTTGACGTCATTTATATATTCGGGAGAGTCCGAAAGTATTTCGTCAAGTTACGTACGGGAGTCGAGTTATACGGAAAATACCGAGCGATGAATCGGAAGTGATATTACACTAGGTTAATATAGAAAATATGTCATTGGTTTATTTCACTCCTTCACCGTAAAGTATGTATTACATTGCTATTGAAACCGACACCAATGTAAAATTAGTCAATAGAATACATATGATATTGAAAAAGTGCATTTCCCTTCAAGGTTTCCTAGGTTGGGCATGAAAACTCAACAACAGCTCCGCATAAGTTTTCTTATCCTTTTTAAATGGAACTATTAGTATTACGTTTGCAATACCTCGAAAGTTTATTCCACTTGCATTGACTATTGAAACATGTAGTTTAGGGGGAAAAAACGTAATACAGAATATAATATAAAATACTTGAATAAAATCATGCACGTTACGGTATCTTTATCTTGATAAGGTAAACTGGAAAAAAGAGACCAAACATACTTTATATATTTTTAAGACATTCTTAAAGCCTGTTCCGTTTGAATATCGCAGACAACAAAAACTGAAATATTATAGTAAAATGTTAGGTAGAAATAAACAGAATGTAAACGTTATCTATTTCTTTGCATACATGAGTTGATACTACATTGTATTGTGTACTTTCCCCTACTTTCCAAACACCTTTGAACTAACGTTTGAACGTTTTCATCGTTGAAATACGGGTATCAGCAGAGCAATCAACATAGTAATTGTTTTTAAAACTGTATTGATGTTCAGCAAGGGGAAGTGTTTTAGTGTTCTTCTTTTTTATCTGACTTCAATCTCGCTCGTTAGTTTCAATAAAGAAGCAATAAAGTATTGTTAAAATTCCTAAACAAACAAAATTCATGTTGTAATACAATTATATGTTTGCAAGAGAACCATGGTTTCTGTTGCAAATCTTTATTAAATTTTAATTTAATATATATTCTACAAACAGTCCTAATTCAATAAATAGCTGCAAATAAACTGTTTTCTAATATCTGATTACTTTCTTTGCAAATGCTTCCATTCCATTATTTCTGAAAGTAAAATAAACAGTTTTACATTTTGGAACATATTAGGCATATGTTTTAGGCAAGCTGTTTGTATGCAATTATGTGTTTACATATTTGAATTATTTATATGATAATGTCACTGTTTCTGCTGATTGTGTTTTCTTGATTTGAGAGATCAATCGTAACACTTAAAAACAGTTTAATCTTAAGAGCAGCTAACAATACTTGATTACAAATGGGTATGATTGGCCAAGAACATAAAACATAAAGCAGCAAAAGTTGCTTTCTATACAGCAGATATGTTCCATTTCAATTGAAAATATAATACTTAATGGAGGACAAATCGTTTTACCAAGGAAGCATTTAACAAAGCATTGTAACAAATAGTACTGCTCGATTAAGAACGTATTCCAATATTTTAAAAATCGATCCATTCCTTCATAATATCTAACACGCGGTAGAATTGTAGACCAGTTCAAGTGTTAGGTGAACTAGGTGGATTTCTATATCTGTGATTTCTAAAGAGCGTTCCATTATGAATTCGAAATAGATCATGAAGCAACCGAATTCAGTTTTGTATAAATCTTTTAATGAACAATGTAACGTTCAAAATAATAACTGCTAAGCCAAATGTAAGACAAAATTTCATTCCAACTGTAAATAAAGACTTAGATACCAATACATTTACACTTGGACTGCACCTAATCAGACTATGCCGAAACTACAATATTACTATAAGTTGATAAAGTTGATTTTATTTCAAACAAAAATAATCGCAAATATTTTATGCCCATAATCTAGAAAGAGAATCAGGCAGATTCTATACATGTAGAAAGAGAAAATCAAATTTGTAAATTATGTTCCGTAAATGTTGTTGATCAGTGTATCATTTTCTGCTATGTTGTCGCAAATTACCACTGCCAATAAATTTGAAAACTTATCCATCAGTTTTCATCGACTAGAGCCTAAAACATCAAGATATATTTCTGAGACTTGTATGCTAAATAAACTATCTTGAAGACAAACACTACTTCTTAACTAAAGTCACTGAATTGAAATATTGTTTTGATATCTTACAATGTTTGACTGTTTATGAGTATTTTACCTATGTTTATATATCATACGTATATGCTATATTTGCTTAACTATGCATTCTAAATGGCAATAGGCAATGTTGTGTTGTCGTGTTATGCTAATAAAACTGAAACTAGAATAATTATTGTTAAAGTTACGCATTGTTATTGAATGATTAAATTTAAATAGCGTATTTAATAAAAACAGAGACTTGATGTTGTATTACATTTGTAGTATGCACGTACATATATTGTATCATATTAACACACATCCCATGTATGTTATTAATATTTTAGTTTTAGTTTTTTATTCGTTAATCTGTTTTCTTTACTTCGATTATGAATGATGTCCCATTTGTAATAGAATAGTCTTGCGGGATTACTTGTGTTTGCGCGCACAGTCTAGTTTTATGTAATCATATAATGATGATTGATGTAATACTTATCTGCAACTCATAACTTTCGACTAATCTACAGCAAAATGTATCAAACGTTTGACGCCTCTGATTACAAATATTTATTATTTATGCATACAAATATACAAGTAAACTTAAAACAAAATTTGAATCTTAAACGTTATTAAAAAAGTTAAGACTGTAAACACCTGATGAAACAAGCGAATTATTAGCATCTACGTACAAAATCCACCAAACCAATTTACACCAAAATGACAAAAATTGAAAATATCATATTATTTCTGAAAATACAATATGACTTTATAGTTTGATATAAATTCAGTTAAGACTTGCGAAACTATTTTGTATTAAATTGCGTGCAATCGTATATGCATCTTATTAGATTGTTAACAGCAAATAACAATCAATGAAATAATCAACCTCGTCTAGACTAAACATTGTTTATATATTCACCGCTGATGCATTTAGCCAATACTTGAAGTTTGCTCAAACATTCATATACTCAACTTTTTTTGAATAATCAATTGAATTTGTCTACAACTAACAATGAAATGGAAGAGACGTAGAGAGCGTTGCAGAAATAATGTATCTATGTTTATCTAGCAAATATGTCAAACGTCCGTGTCGAGTCCTAAAAGGTTTTGATTGAGATAACTGTAATATTGAAATAAACATCAACACAAAACTATGAAAGACGACTCAAGTTAGTGATAAAAGGTTTGTACTTAAGAACCAATTTCAAGGATGTTTTTCCAGTATGAGTACAACATCATGACTCCATGTACCACTGTCTTGCATACAGTAACACTATCTTGGCTCTCCCAGATGTGGACCGTTCAATAACAGTAATTAAGTGATAGTGTTTTTTTTAAATATTTTATCACTATAATTAAATTGATGATTATATAGTTAATAATTTTATTCAACATTTCATATCAGCAAATCAAACACAAGCTAATGACAAAAAAGTATCATGATTAGTATTTGTTTAACTTTAAGTTAAAAGTATAGAACATGTGTAGCTTATAATGGTATTTGGAAAAATGTTTCTTTACACAGAAAAAAGTTTTAAATATATAGGTAGATAAAGATATTTCATACGATTCGCGTGCCATTGAACACATACATGTTTGTATTAATGTTATTATGTTATATGTTTTGTGACTAATGCAGGAACCTTTGTACGGTAAGTTTGGGATGGCCTATGTCCCAATTGACCCATGTAGGGGACGGGCTGAACGTAATGTTGAAAGAACTTGTGGCCCAACCCCATATCATGTTGAAATAAAAAATGTTTTAAACTAATTGACCTATGACGAGGATAGTAAAGTTTCTTTTTCGCCTTCTTATAAAAAATCTTCTTCTATCACATATATGGAAAGCAGCAGGGAGACCACCCCCGCCCCCACCCACCCTTGAAGATTACTGCGGCATTTCTCTGCGGCATCACCTACTTCCACCAACATATGCATTTGACTTAAGGCAAAACTACCTTCCAACATGCTTATATATAATGATAAATATGTAAACGGAGTATTGAGGTTTGAACTTGGGTAACACTATTAAAATAAACGATCCTTTAGAAGCCCAAAACGCTTAATAAAACAATTTTAATAAAAATGTAAATAAAGGTGATAGGGATGATCAGATATCGATCAACACGCCCCCTTGCAGCGGCTGTAGCATAATTTTAATTAAGAGCAACACTAGATAAGCTCCAAGTTCCCTGGCAAATAGAACTACTGACAACATAGAGCCAGGGTACGTGTTTCAACATCGTTGCCATAAATACGAACCAGCTGCATTATTACTGATACGCCAACTATACAAAATTTTGGTGTACCAGTTTAAACTTAAAAAGCATTCACATTTCAGTGGTACATTGTAAACCTGTTCAAATGTGTATCAACATTTTCGAAAAAAAACAGAACAAGCTACAATATTACTAATACACCAACTATACAATATTTGGTGTAGCACTTTGAACTTAAAAAGCATTCATATTTCAGTGGTACATTGTTAAACTGTTCAATTAGAGTTGGAAACGAGAATTCAGAGATCAGGAAAATGACAAATATAAATTAAATACCAACATTTAAAAGATTGATATGAGTATCGATTATGAGAATCACATTTAAATTGCATCGTTTCAATAGCATTAACAATTCATCATATCTGACTACCAATGCAGCTCAATATGGCACAGACTAATTGACATCTGCTCTCGTGTTTTACGGTTATCGACATCAATATTATTGCGTTAAATTAAAGTATATGGAATATGTGGTTTGGTTAATATAAATTCATTTCGCTGAATATTTTAATTCTGGATAACCTTTATGATGTCTGGCGATGAATACAGGATACCAGGATGTGTCTATACAAAATAATTACTAATATAAAAAATAGATATTTGTACCCAAGTTGATCATTTAGTTACTTCTGAGAATTTGACATTGCTGTGCAGCAAGGGGTGGGGGGTCTTCTTCTTCTTTTTATCTGACTTAAAATCGCAGTCGTCAGTTTAAATATAGGACATGTAAAGTATTGTTAAAATTCAGACACAAATAAAAATATTATGAATTAGTGTTCATGTTGTAATACAATTGGAACAATGCTTTGTGTTGAAAATCTTGATTAAAATTTAATCTAACTTTTCTTCTTAAATCCTGATTCAATTAACAATTACCAAAATTCTGATTCCAAATCTCTAATTACACTGATATTATGTTGCCTTTGAAAATATGTCCATTTTGTTATTTCTCAAAACAGTTTGTTTGTTTGTTTGAATATTTATCTTGAGCCGGGCCAGATAAGCTCATTCAACAACACGTCTGATTATCAATCAAGGGGTCGTCAGTCGTGAATACAATTCCGGCAACTGTATCTGTGATGATTGATATACGACATTGTGTCTCATTATCATCCATCTCTCACCACTGTTTCAAGTGGAAAAGTTATCAGTTACTTGCGGAGATGGGGTGAGCTCGAGTACTGGTTAACCTTTCAGGATCGCAGGAAACAATGGTTAGTTTAACTGATCGTCTGTCAGCCTTCGATGGCTTAAAAATTATGCTAAATATTCAATCAAGCAATCAATTTATCGTGAGTTTATGCTATCATGGACGAACAGAAGATTAGTTATTTCCTGCGATTTAAGAATGAATGTTAATCCAGTAAACCAGTTCTAGAGCACACCTATGTGAATTTATCCTTAACAATTTTATATATTGATCCCCATCGACATCTGTGTTCTATTCAGAATTTTTAAATGCAATGATGCGTTTAGACAATTGTATTATATGTATAGTTGATTGATTCTGCGGATGTTGTTGCTATTGTGTTTGTCCAAACACAGTTGAAAAGATAATTGATAAACGGGAATATTTTTATTAGCAGAAGCAGCTAGCAAGACATAATTACAAAAAAGTATGATTGATCAAGTACATAAAAACGTTCACCCATTGGTGCAAAAGGTTATCAAGTGCCTTCTTATTCATATACACTTGGTACTTTATTGCTCTAATTTGGCGATAATAAAAACTAATTAATTTCTCTGGCAACTTCAACTGTTGTTTCAACTCAATTGTAAAGATAATGAGATAATAATGCTATATGGTGGATAAATCATTCATGTCAGGAAGAATCTAACAAAGCTTTGTAACAAATATTTATGTTCGATCAGGAACACATTCAAGCAATTGATCCATTCGTCCATAATATCTACAATGTGGGAGTTTTGCATTCCAAGTCAAGTGTTTAATCTGCGCATTGTTATGTAATTATTAACTTTAAGTAGCATCTTAAATCAAAACAGTCACTTGTCACTGTTGGTACGTCATGATACTTTGGCATATTAACATAAATCAAGCGTTAATGTATGTTTTTATTTGGTGTTTAAGTTTTAGTTTTTATCTTGTACATTTTACTTACTTCGATTGTGAAATAAAGTCTTGCACTTAAGGTCTATCTGGACTGACCATTCCAGGGTAGAAACAAATGTAAGCATATGCGGATACAGTGTCTTGCTACTGGACATCACAGATAGCCGTGTTTTGAATGTCTATGCCAGAAACATTATATCTCCCGAATCAGGTCTATAAACCCACAAATAAAGAACAGGGAATTCTATTTCTGTCCAACAATCCATATCAATTGATAGCTTACTAAACTGCGCTGTGACGTCATTCAAACTTTCAGTTGAGCCAACTACCCTATCAACGTGCTCAAATGTGGCTTTCCCAACATTGCTATTTAACAGACCAAATCTACAAACTAAATGTGAATACTGACCCATACGTAAGAGAATAGTCTTACGGGATTATTTTTTGCTGACACTGTCTAGTATTAAGATGTAACGGCGGCGGACAGAGCGAGGTTGGAATCACCCATTTGATGTATTCAGTATTAAACTCCTCAGCGGCAGTTTTTGCTATTGATTTGTCCAAGGCTCTGATTCTAATTTTCATTTCTTCAGTATGCATGTTATGTACTCATTGCAAATATTCTGTATGATGATTATGTGTTTTATGTATTTTATGCTATTGTGACTATGTCCTTCAAATGTTAGGTCATCATTTAACATATACATTTTGTATGAGTGATGTGTGCTTTGATAAATACTGGTAACACGTCTATTTGAAATATTTATCCACAATAATGAATTACTTATCTGCAAACAACTGCTACTTTATGTTTAATGTCTTTGTCAGAAAGGGTAAAAGTGTACAAAACGTTTTACGCCTCAGATCACCCTAGTCTGGTATCTAAATTTTCTTCTGTTTTTTATACAAGTTATCTGGAAAAACGTGATGAAAGAGACAGATCAATTGCAAATACGACACACAAATTTTACTAAACAAATTGACACCAAATGAGACAAGCTTGAAAAATGAACCCGCACCAATATCTTATTATTTCTTAAAAAAAAAAATCTAATTATAATTTCAATGTAATTTACAGTAAGACAGGCAAAACTATTTTTGTATTAAATTACATAGACTCGAATACCAGTATACTCTTAAAAAACTAGCTGATAATTGACAAAGTACAGTCAACAAACTAATCAACAGTTCGTCTAGACAAAACATTGCTTACAAATTTACCTTTTATGCATTTAGCAAATTCTTAAACGTTAATTAAACATTTGTATGCGTAATGCTTGTTTGAAAAATCAATTGACCCTGTCTACAACTAACAATAAAATAAAAGAGATGTAGAGAACGCGGCTGAAATAGTAGATCTCTGTTTCTTTAATGTCAACGTCCGTGCCGAGTCCCTAAAGGTTTTAGTTGAGACAAATACAACATTGGAAGAAGAATATGAACACAAATAATACAATACATAGATCAGTCAAGTAGGCGATTAAAGGTTTGTTTTATCAACCACGTTGTGTTAAAATATTAAGGATATTTATTTCCAAGAAAAGTACAAAACTGTGATTACATTTATAGCTGCCTTGCAGATACACAAAATATCCTAGATCTACTAGTTATGGGTAGTTCAATAGCATTAAATAAGTTTTTTTCAAAGATTATTTTATAGCAACGTTGTCTAAGGTTAGAGACTCCACTCGATCTGGGTTCGATCTCCGACCGGGTTATACCAAAGACAAAATGGTACTAGAAGCTACCTCGCTTGTTGTTCAGCATTGAGAGGATAGTTGATCGGCCTGGTGCCATTATAGTGTGACTGGGTGCCGTATCATACTATGTGGCATGATACTGTCAGTGTGGCAGCGCTCATAATAATGTCTCAAGTATACACCGTCGCGATATGAAGGACATAATATTAAAAGCCATGCATAACACCATATTACAACATCGCTTATCTACGAAAGCCAAAGGAGGTCTCTTGAAGATTACTATTCGTACTCTTCTGCATCAGCGTTTCCAACCAACGTTTGCATCTAAATTAATAATTTCCGACATTTCCATTGCTGAAGTTTATTATAATAAACCAGACTAAATATAAATCTCCGCCATTTCACGTTTCGAATATCATTTTCAAATATCTTGGCATTATCGGCAGCATAGACTATTCTGTCTCGTTATATGTAAAACCCAGAGGATTTTTTTTTAAACAAATTCAAACGTTATTTTCTCTCGGAATTATTACATTTGGTATCAATTTAGCCGGACACAACCGTTCTGTAAGCTACGACACATATAGAAAGAAATATTTAATTTGATCGTTAACGATATAGTAAAAGACAAAATGAAAAGTAATGCAAAATGTTATCTTATGTTTTCTAATCCAATTAGTGTAACACCATTAAATTAATGTTCCAGTTTGTCAATAATTTCTTGAATATGAAGGTGCATAAAGACACACTGGATATTTACCTCCCCGTATACATGTGCTTTTATATATCATGCAGCTTTACTGACATAATAAAGCTAACTGGTACTTTTCCAAGCTGTACTATTCTGGTAGTCAGATTTAAATTTTCATTCACCTGTTTTTAAATCTAGAGTAAATGGTGTGTTTGTAAGGACATTTTTGGCTGAATGATCAGGTAAAAATATATGTTTCAGGTTACAAACATTAAATACACATAGCAAACTCAAAACTGCTGTAATATTTGGTTTGGTTATGGAACTATTTCTTTGCTGCAGGTGATTTGCCAGCAAGCGATGTCGTACTTAAAACTCATCCGCTATCTGCAGTAGTTTGTGCATTGAAAAATATATATATATTCTTTCACCTTTAAAATAAAAAAATAGATAAAACCAAATAGTGTTTCATGATAAATAAATTACATGGTTAGTAGCTTAGAATGGGAGTTGTATTTTGGCTCATGACTAAAAGAAGTAATTTCTTATTTCTTTATCGCCATAATAAGCTACTATATAGTGTTAGTCTTATATTCCATATCTATATACATATATATAAATGGAATTGAGGTTTGAAATGGAGTAATCAGTGATAAAATTGTTATTTGGAAGAACCAAAGAGAATATAACAGACTGAATTTGTAAGCGATTAGGTGAATAAGTAACGTCCATCACGTCCCCTACCAGCGGCTCTAGCGGTATTCTATTTATGAGCAACATTGAATAAATTCCCCATAGCTTCAAGCAATCATAATTGTTGTAGCATTGAGTGTCTCATTAAGGAAAAACACATAACCGGTTACAATACCCATACAATATTTAGCGTAGCACTTTAAACTTAAAAAGCTTTCACATTTCAGTGCTGGAAACTGTTCAATTAGCTGAAAACGAAAGTTCAGAGACCGTAAAAAATTACAACATTTAATATGAATGAAATGCTAACAGTTGAAAGATTGTAATGCATATTTATTACTGAAATCAAATTGAAATTGTACAACTTTAATAGAATTTATGATTTATTATATTTGACTTTAACTACATCATATTATGTTAGAGACCAGATGTCATATGCTCTCATGTTTTACGGTTGGTGAAATGAATATCAATTTATTATATTAAAATGATATGGAATATGTGCTTTGGTTTATATGAATAGATGATCTTAAATGAGCGCTTATTTATTTTTTAAGTTATTACTTTAAAACGAGCTGGCAGAATATAATATGCAAGGCTAAAACGAGCATCATCGAGTTTACTAAATTCAATAATAAATCAGCACACACCTAAACTTAGATTCATTACACTCATGCATCGTAAATATTGTGATAATGCGAAAAAAATATGATTTTGCAAAATAAGCATTTAAATTTCATAGGCAACTGATGTATTTTGTATTATATGTAAAGTAATTGTAATATTCGTTGTTTTATACATGCAAACTTATGTTCAATTCAACATACCATTATTTCAATTCGATATAAGCATATTCCTTAATTTTTAAGTGGCCGTTTACATATTTTGTAATCGTGAGTATTTCAACAGTTTTAAATACAATTTGATCGGGATAGTCTTGTTTTATAGAGAATTCCATTGAGCAAAGACAAATATTCAATTTGTATTTCTCAGATAAATGGAAGTTCGGATATATTTCGTGAATACTAAATCTAAATTAGTTGTTTTTCCTTCTCTATATAAGTCCTTGGAGTTGCTAAAGTAAAGAAGTAAGTTGCATTCTATGCTTTTAACGGATACTTTTATCAAATTACAATGATTTTATTATAATATATGCATTAGAACTTCATACAGGAGGCTTTATAGTGGAAAATCTAATACTATTATGTACATCAAAAGTTCATTATGTGTCATTTCTTGTTAGTTTACGCGTGATTTAGTAAGAGAACTTAACAAATGTTTGCGATGAAAACTGAATCTTTACTTGGGCTATTTTTCTACGTTTGGCAAACGGTATAAAGACTACTAAGTGCATGTAATGCTGCATGTGTGTTTCTTAATTATCGTGTCATGTTTACTCGATGTTTTAAATAAAATTATTTCAGCACATAGAAATATAACACAAGCCTTTGGCATTAAATGTTTTATGCAAGCAACGCTCACAATAACTATATATTAACTGTTTGGTGAACATGCTCATTGATCAAAAATCGGAATCTCTATAGCTACATGAGAGGGAAGAGTAATACATGTGTCAGTAAATAGGGCAGACGTGCTCTTTGAGTTGCGATCATCGACTTTTAATCAATCTTGACTATCGATTTAGAGGTATTGGGTTGCAGTTATTGTGATGTTATGTTTAATAGGTTTATCAATGAAATAAAGCGATTCTTTTCTCTGCAAGGTAACACAAGAGGATGTTCAAGAAGTTGGTTGACGTCTTTTTCATCAAATTGTCTTCGTTAAACGTTCATTCTTAAAACTTTTAGTTAATACGTCATGGCCCCCAATCGTTTTGCGTATTACTGTTACCATTAGCAACAGGACCATACATTCTATTTTTAAATCTGATGATAGAACAGTTGTTCATGTTAAACATACTTAAATTGTTTTCTATTGATAAAATGTTAAAATACTAGTATATTTATTTTTGTTTCAAATTTCATGAAAATTCACGCTGACCTACAATTATGTAACGTCGTTTGCTCCTTGAGATTGTGACGTCATATGTAGTTGTATACCCAAAAAGCAATTCATCTGTAATTTTTTTCAGACGTTAACGTATGTGAAAGAGAGAACATGGTCGGCGATATAGAAGTACGTGCATATTTCATAATCCGCCAATAATATGAAAACGTCAGCATCCTTTGCAATGAGTGTTATACCTAGTACATTTTTAGGTATATACGGTGTATGTTCCGTTGTCAGTGATGCAAACGCCTGTAATTTATATGATGTTAAATAAAATATAAAAACTATTTAAAATTAATGTAGAGTGTGCTTTTCAAAATATATAAGGACAAAAAATTTAATATTAAATTAGAGCAACACGGACAAAGTGATGGGATAAATGGGATAAATATGACAGACACGCGGCAATATTGTAACTGACTGCACACATGTTCTTACATAAAAAAGTGAAAAGTCACTGGCGTCAATAACGAGTGTATGTATCCAGATGAATGACAACTGTGAATTTTCACTTTTGGGATAACTTCGAAAAAAGGGAAAAAATGTATGAAAATATCAAATCTCAGTCATGAAATTTTGACAGTAGAAGACAAATACGGCACTATTAAGGTATATAAACATTCTATGAAATCGGATGCGTTTTCAAAGTTCCTGAGTGAAAATGTTAGCTCCCCCAACTCGTGATGATTGATTTGAGACATGAGTCCTCTGCCCTGCCTATTTCCCGTCCGATTGTCTGTAAATGTTTAAGTGATATATACTCTAGGACATGTTTTTTTAATTCGATCATCGTTAAACATACATGATACTAAAAATATATGGACAACTACCACCATTGGGTTTTTCATAAACTTACATTATAACGTTTTCCCTAATTTTCACTATGATTTCTACCATTCGCCGACCAAAAAGTCCTATATGATATTAACGTACTGTCCTAGACTTAATTTAGAAAATCCGCAAAATAGTGTAGAAGTTTCACTTTTTACCACTTTTTGCCCACTGAAGTTGGGTACCCCCACTTTAATCATGCAAAATAAACTTAATTTCATCAATTTTACTTTCAATACAGTTTCCTTAATAAAATGAATTTAGTCAGTCACAGAAACATAATTTTATTTTTTTATTGACACAAAAATTACAAACTAATATTTTATTGTGATCATTTGCCAGTTTGACATTTTCATCCAACCAGAAATAAGCTTACTATATAAATATATGCCCTGAACATCCCTATACTTTTTTCACCAAATCAGAGAGCTCCTCTCAATGGTGGTAGCTGACCTATATATACGCTGAAATTAAGATACGTTTTATATTCGTTATACTGCAATGGTTTATTTCGTCTATAAATACACATCATTGTTTTAAGCAACTTCTTTGAGTTACATATTGATGTTATATATGCAATTCATTTATAAGAATATGATATAAATGTACATGTAATAATGTATTATGGATATAAGGCCTAGATTGCTTGAAAACTTATTGAGTTTTGACATTTGGATTGGCATTTTAATATTTCATAAATAGCATACAATAAAAACATTTCCTCAAAAATAGTATTGAACGAAAAAGTATCCAGAGTCTTCAAAGACAAATATACCGTTTCATAAATGAGTAACGAGCTGGCGATTGTTCCTAAAGAGACAGACATTATTCAAACGTAAGACCATCAACAAATCTATTCCATTATTATCATTATCCCCATGTGCCTTATATCTCTTACTTGGATTGGTTGGCTTTTCCTGAAAGAGAGAATTTATCACGTAACTGCTCAAAGGCAGTCGTCGTTTCTTCTGCATAGTTTGAGCAAGACAATTTTCTTTAGTAAAATGGGTTAATGTGAAAATATGTAAATACAAGGTAAACGTTTTCTTTGAATACATTAAATTTCGCAGAGTCTCAATTTTAGCGTTAATTCGTTAAATAAAATATTCGGGTAAATTGTCTCTTCCTGATAGAGAGTATTAAGCATGTAACGGCTTCACGTCAGACGCTTCCTCTGAAAAGTTGTGAACAGGTTGTATAAAATGGGTTAATATACGGTTGATAGCAAAATATGTTACTTCAAGAAAACGCTTTCTTTGAATATATAAAATTTCGCGGAGGTTCAATTTTGGCGTTAATTCGTTAAATACAAACGAAATTTCTGCGGTTTAGCTATCTTATATTTATATCGTAAAGATAAATATTGATATTTCTATATCGCTTCAAGAAAAGCATTTAGAAGTAAGCATCGTATTGTATGTTTGGACCATATATGATTGACACGGAATATATTTGTATTTGTATCAACTTATCCTCACACATTGTTTTCGTCTGAATGAAGGATTTGCTTTACTGTACATAAAACGAAATTTAGCGACAATAAGTAGCCCTACTACACCGGCTGATATATTTTGTTAGTTTAATCAGTATCGTCAATGTTATACAGCTATTCCTAAACTATTGATGATTGTGCATGCATTTGTTAAAGGGAATTCATCAGGTTTTTTCAAATTTTTAAATTGACTATAATTTTTTTCCCAATAGATCTTGCCTATATATACTCATTGACCCCGCATTACCAAAAGGATATCTATTTAAACATGGTTAACTAACATGTTTAAAAGGGGTTTCCTAACTTGGGCTACGCGCCTAGGTTAGAATAAAAAAGATTCCCAGCTTAAAATTGCAACATATTTTGTGACGTGTTAAATGAGTCACGTGGTTTCATTTTCATTTCAAGTTTATCATACAGGTTCAGGTTTGTAAAATTTGTTTCATCTTAGAAAGAATCCCATTGACGGCGTCAAGATTGCAAGCAGTATTTAAGTGATGTCTCTCTTTGAGTTTGGGATTTCATTTCAAGTTTACCATTCCAATTGAAACTTCGATTTTGTCACATTTTGGTGGATTTGTTATTCGGATTTTATTTATTTATGATAATGGGATGCTTTTTATCTGTTTCAAAAATAATTTTGATTTTAAGGCATTTATAGCTTTTCTCCTTATATACTCCCTTTAATTGTTATATTAAGTAACACATTTAAGTTTGCTGTTAGTTTAATGAATCATGATGAATACAATATCGGAAAAATCCTGCGATTACAATGGTATTCTGTTAACAGTGTCCTCGCAGGCTGCATCCTGACTATTGAAATGTTATCATATCGGAATACACAGTTCTACCTATAAACAGTCATACCCTTAAGCAGCCAGCTACGGGAAGGAGCAAAACTGATCTTTTAAGACAGGTTATTGTTTAATGCAGGCTGATTTCCTCTGAAAACATATTAATGGGAATATAACCGATGTGACTGCTTAATACAAGTGGTTGTTTAAAAGCGGCGACCGCTTACACAGGTTTGACTGTACATTATATATATCAGTAGTATTAAAGACTCATGCTATGCACTTAACTCTGAAGAAGATACTTTGAAGCATTTTCTTTTGACACGGATATAATTAATTTCCACATTTTATAGTTGATACAAGCCGCTGATGGCACAGTTTGTCTCTTGTTGTAGAATTGACGTGTCAAACAACGATAGGTTATTACCGTTATCGAAAACAAAATGTCAGATGTGATCTCCCTCGAGTAAAAATGCTTTCTCGGTATCGATATCAATACTGTAGCCGACATTATTGTTGACCTAGATTGTAGGTAGTCTTTCAAACTTCGTTTTAAGATAACCACCGATTCCTAGTTGATATAATTAACGTAAGGAAACTATGAATAAATAAAGAAAGACACGTGTGTGCCAATTAAGAAGAGTCGCAAGCAAGATATTTCGATGCGTCAGTTCAAGATGACCTACGTTAAAGAGAGACAATTGTTAAACTGTTGTATTCAAAACTACAAAGTTAATAAGGCCAGGTGGAACACTTTTTCATCCATGTATTCTCTTTTGGAGATGCCATTATCTGTTGCGGCTGGTATCTCATTTAGTATCCATGATAGTTCGATACATCAGTTCTAAATGAACACCGTTAAAGAAAGAAGACGATAATTAATGTAAAATAGTGGATTTGTGGTTAAGACATTTGACTGCGAGTCTAAGAGTCGCAGGTTAAATCCACCTCTCCTCAAACTAAAAATTCGGATGGGATTTCAGCAAAAATCGAGGTCCCATGTATCATGGCTTAACACCGGGCATGTAAAAGAATCACGGACGCTACAAAAGGATCTTCTGTATCTCTGCACTATCTCTCAAAAAAATTAAAATCACTTATACTCTTCCAGAAGTGTCGACCATATGTGAAACCGGTGGCGACGATAAATAAGATTATCACAATCAGACAGTTTTAAAACCGTTTTTTACTCAAAACTATCAGGTTAATAGGTCATTTGCTTCTCTTTTTTGTTTGTGTCGCGACTGGATTCGTATTCAGTCAGTTTAACAGATTTGTACCACTTCTCCTCACTGTGGAAACTAGATATTAACATATCATTGTTCGCTTTATCTGTTGCGATAATAATAATGGGACGCCGATTGTTTTCCATTACATTCGTTTGAATGAGACCATCACATTGTCAATTAACATGTCAATAAAGCCCATGTCATTGTCAACACCAATACTGATGTACTCTTTAAAATATACTCATTTCAATTCACCTGATGTTGTTATCAATCAAATAAACACTAACAAAAGTAACAACGAAAACAACAACAGCAACAACAACAATAACAACAACAATAACCACAAAACCACCACCATCATTAACAACAACAACACCAACAACAACAATAACAACACTAGCAACAACAACACGAACACCCGCACCTCAACCAATAACAACAACTACACCACCAACAACAATACAAACACCACCACCACCAACAACAACGTGTATGGTTATTTTATGTAGTTGCTAAGAAAAATAAAGGCATGTAGATGAGTAATTGATCCAAAAATAGTGTCTGCAGTCGTTGCTGTGAATAACTACTTCCGATGTAAATATTAACATATCATTCTCTATAATATTATGTCAAAATCAATAAATCAATATATGATATGTGTATTTTACGCAATATTTCCATTCATCTCACAGGTAAATAATATCATACAATCATGTTTACGATATTCTTGTTACGTAACGTCTCTAGCTCGGTTTTACTTTTTTTTACCGTTAATGAGAGGTGCAGTGTTCTTTTGTACTCGGACTGGAACTGATAAATCTACAGAAACTTCAGAGTCGTGTTAAAGGACACCCAGAGTAAAATATTCGACACAGTCCCGTGTTATTTCAGGAAACATCTATCCTCAGATGGAATTGTCTTATTCACCACATATCTCTGTTATAATTTATTTACGTTCTGTCATTGTCATAATATAACTTGATTGTAGAATCAGACTGAGTGCTGAGTTGTTTTGTTTTTGATTTTTGAGAGAAAGTCGTGCCGTATTGAACCCGCGACCTTTAACATTAGCTGCAAACACTCTTTACACTGAAATACCGCCTTACTTATTACTCATATGGATGCAATACGTTAAGCAGAAAATATTGATGCATTTAAAATACAGTACTGACATATTAAGATAGCACTGTGACATAAACATGTTTCCATTCGGGTTCCATTAATTTGGTTACTGTGTCCCATGTGTTAGGCAATTCAAATAAGTTTAATTGTACGGCTGGAATAGTTTCCTTCTAATAATGTTTTTATGTTGACAAAATGAAAGTAGACTAGTATATTATACCCCAATTGTAATGTCCAAGCATCAAATGAATGTTTAATACACTTCACCATTCAGACATGTCAATGCTTTTAAACAGTCCCAAATACATCAATAATGCATTCAAATCACAAAACAAGCATTAAATGAAAATAGACAAACAAATAGTATGATAGACGTTAAACGTTTGTATACATTGAGAATCTGATATGAATGCTCATTTATTATTGAATTTATTCAACGTGTTTGCAAAAATGTAGTATGCACAGCTTTTCCGATAGCTTTTTGTCACGTAACATTCATGCTTGACTGGTACAAGTTTTTTTACATATGCTTAACGTAATTCATTTCATTACAATATGATTGAATAAAAAGATGGCGTGTCCACGCTAGATTTCTATTTCAAATTAAAAATAAAACGTTAGTATTGTATGGCGTTCTCTTGACGTCATCCGAAATCATAAACACACTTCGTGATTATTTTAGTTTGCTATTTCAATGAAAATTCAAATTTATGACAAAACACACCCTCTTTTTATTCGGTCATATTTTTGTGAAATTGATTAACATATGTGAAATTCAAAAACTTATACCAGAGATTTTTCGCGCAATCAGCCGTGAATGTTCAAATGGCGTTGTTTTTAAATCCGCGTTTATATATGTTTCAACTCCAGCGTAATTATTATATGTAATGGTAATACAAGTTGTATTTTACCTGCATGAAAGTTGTAATCTTATCACAGTATATAAAATGAGTAATGTAATTATGTTATTAAAAACAAATTTTAATTAATAGTGATTATTTTACAAGGTAAAACAGCGAAACTCGTCCGAAAAAATACGTACCACCAGGGGGCGCTGATAACGATAACCTGTGGTACTTTATTCAAAAAAAAAAACAAAGCTTAAACGAAAGCTGAAACTTCATAGATCAAGCGTTCAGATTTTTTATAAATTACTTTAGATTTCAGAAAATCTGATATGAACTAACTTAAACAACAAAACAACATATTACCATTATAAAAGTTTGGGAAAAAAGAAAGAAATTTTAGCAAAGAAATATCAACAAATTATCTATATGTACACTAGTAATAATTGAAATTCCTGTCACTTACCTACTGTCAGTACTCCAATTATCCAAATAATAGTTATTGTTTTCTTCATTTTTCCCGAACCAAACCTATAAGCCGAACGTTATTCCAAGTCCGAATTTCCTAGTGTTGCAATTAAATTACATATAAACGATAAATCTATATAGCACAGGTACATCAAACACTCCAGCCCGTAACACCCATTGTTAACCAATGCGCTTGTCAACAAACTCTCGCAGCGGTGCCTTGGATTTGTTAATTAATAAAATTATACCGTTGACTTGCAAGAGTTTCAGGCACGCGATCAGAAAGATTGGCGTCACAGGCAACAGGATCAACTCAGTTACAAGTATTGTTAAACCAATATCGAATGGAATGGATCGGCACAGTAAGTGTGATATTCGATCAGAACAAACCGATATGGCTTCTTGTGCACTTGTTACTCTGTAACAGTGTAAAAATATTTTCTATACTCAGGGCAAGCGTTCAATTCAATTTATTTAATCTTTTGAAAGCTCATATTTATGAGTAGATTTATGACTAACGTCTGGCACGAACTCTTATTTAAGTGGTATTTGAATAGAGATTTTGTTTAGAGATTGGTCAATCATGTCTTTAAAACTCTTTTAATAACAGTTTGATTGGGATAATCTTTAATATCCTTTGTCAATTTAACTACGACTCCAAAACATTGTTTTATATAAATGACAATATTCTTAGCAATTATACCAAGAGTACTGAAACTCTATTGCAAAATACAGTAGAACTTCGATGGCTTAAACCCGACTAGATTGGACATCATAGTTCGAGGAAAGGGTTGTTTGAGTCATGTATTGTTCAACATCTTACCATACATGTATATATATATATATATGTATATATGTACATCGAAATAGAAATTTGGACCAGATAAGTGGTTTGAGCTATTTTGGTATTCCAGCCATCCGTGTTCGAGCCAACGAAGCTCTACTGTATATTGAAATGTATGTATATATGTGAAAACAATTAGTTCGCCTGTAAATTTCCTCAAAACGTCAAGAAACTCTAGATACATTTAAACTGAAGGCTGAGAGGGTTACGTGCTAATTTCTTCCAATTACAACAGTGATAATTTACATGTATATCTCCCGCAGTAATTATTTAAACCATTTTAAGTATAACATGAGAACATCATTTGTCTTCTAATTTCTAAAATGTTCTTGTGGGGAGACCCCAAAAATCTCCCTCATACACCTCCCCCCAATTGCAATATCGCTGCTTATATCTAGTGTACAGCTCAAACCTGTTCAGGTTCGCCCCTGATAATACATGCATTGTTTTATGACGTGCTTCAGGCTGTTTGTGTTTGAGTATTCCACATGGAATAACTATGCAAACAAACACTAATTTAAAAAATCAATCACCAAACAATAACTATTTCAAATGACATGCTCGTTTTATAGATCACCACTCGAACATTGTAATTCACTAGTCTAATTGTTTCCGGGAACAAGAAATAGCGTTATCGAAGTCACAATTCTTAGAATATTTTGTCAATACATGAATTGTCAATATTTTATAATGTGCTATACATCTCATATAACAATTAATTTTGAACTGTCCTACATATATATAAAAATAACAATTCTTGAATACTGAACACATTACCAATGGTTTTAAATATGCCTTGTTTCTATATAAAGAAATGATGACACCACTTCATTGTTTGACAATCCTGCCCATTTGTTGCATTGTATCACTGCGTAACTTTAAACTGTCATAACTTCATTAAACAATACCAAGTGCCATTCAAACTTGGCAGAACTTATTAAAATGTTCCAATGTTTTCATATGTATAAAGAAATATGACAATATCATGCATTTTTAACAAAAATAATGTCAAACCGATTTACACAGTTCTAATTTCTTGGGCGCAACATTCTTTCTACCGTCATGTAAGGGAGGCAGGGGTAATTCCTACGAGAGACCTATACTGAAAGGATGTGGAAATTCCGGATGGATTTCAGAGCCACATTGTCAAAATGATACAAGCAACATTTACTGTTTAAGAATATGTATATAAAATATATTTTATCAAAGATTTTGCAAATTATAATAATTGAATTGACAAAATCTTTAATGATATAACGCTCGGCAAACATTCGTATAATATATTTTTGCAAATTTGTTTAATAATTTCAGTAATAAATGCGCACTCATGTATTATCCTTTATATAACAGGTTGCTTAATCTATTCAATGAAAATGTTACACTAAGAACACGTTGATTTCAATTTAATATGTCAAATAAGAATTTAAATATAATCACAAATATATCATTCGTAATTTGACTACCAGCCAGACGTTAATTCGATATCTTCAATACGTTATTTTCTTGTAACTGAATAACAACCAAGCATCCTGAGAACTGGTCGATATGAGTTTACTGTTGAAATTGTCTAAATTTGTGAAAACATTCTGTGTTTGAATTCCCGGCAGTCTTCTGTAAATGTATCTATATTGTTATTGGAGTCAGCTATTGTTACACCATGCTGTGTGTATTAATTAGGGCATAATTATTACGAATAAACAACTGCTAGCCTAGAAGACAGCCGCCATCATCATGTTGCTACTGTTTCTTGTCATTTTGGGACCGTGATACTCGTTTTATGTGACTCTAAAATAGCATATAGTTATAGCGACGGTGCCTTGGGAGAGTAAGTGCTGCTATGTTACATTTATTAATTTATTTTAGTTCGACTTTGAAGAAAGCTCAAGCTTATATCAACCGTTCTCGAGTCTACCACAAGTCTAGAACCAGTACTGAGTTTTGCCTTTTAAGAAGTATCGGGTCGAGCTGGGGATCGAACCCGCAATCTTTGGCGTAAGCGGCCAACACTCTATCCACTATACTACCGCCACACACCTCAGTGTTGTTGTATGAACTATTATCTTTTAAGGAAAAGGTAAAGTAAACCGAGCCTGCTATTTCATTTTTAGTTGGGCACTATACGTCCTTTGGATCGTTTAATCAAATATTTAATCAGATAGCCAACATTCGACGAACAGTGTAAGAGCACAATCAAAATAAAAATTAAATCAAATACTTAATCAGATAGCCAACATTCGACGAACAGAGTAGGAGCATAATTAAAATAAAAATTAGATCAAATACTTAATCAGATAGCCAACATCCGACGAACAGAGTAGTAGCATAATTAAAATAAAAATTAGATCAAATACTTAATCAGATAGCCAATATTCTACGAACAATGTAGGAGCAAAATTAAAATAAAAATTAGATCAAATATTTAATCAGATAGCCAACATTCGACGAACAGAGTAGGAGCACAATTAAAATAAATATTAGATCAAATACTTAATAAGATAGCCAGTATTCTACGAACAGTGTAGGAGCACCATTTAAAATAAAAAATTAGATCAAACATTTAATCAGATAGTCAACATCCGACGAACAGAGTAGGAGCACAATTAAAATAAATATTAGATCAAATACTTAATAAGATAGCCAACATCCGACAAACAGAGTAGGAGCACAATTAAAATAAATATTAGATCAAATACTTAATAAGATAGCCAACATCCGACAAACAGAGTAGGAGCACAATTAAAATAAAAATTAGATCAAATATTTAATAAGATAGCCAACATCCGACAATCAGAGTAGTAATATAATTAAAATAAAAATTAGATCAAATACTTAATCAGATAGCCAATATTCTACGAACAATGTAGGAGCAAAATTAAAATAAAAATTAGATCAAACATTTAATCAGATAGCCAGTATTCGACGAACAGTGTAGGAGCACCATTAAAATAAAAATTAGATCAAACATTTAATCAGCTAGCAAATATCCGATGAACAGTGTTGGAGCACAATTAAAATAAAAATTAAATTATAAACTTAATAAGATAGCCAATATACTACGAACAGTGTAGGAGCACCATTTAAATAAAAATTAGATCAAATATTTGATCAGATAGCCAATATTTGACTAACAGTGTAGGAGCACATTTAAAATAAAATTAGATCAAATATTAAATCAGAAAGCCAATATTCTACGAACAGTGTAGGAGCACCATTTAAATAAAAAATAGATCAAATATTTAATCAGATAGCCAATATTCTACGAACAGTGTATGAGAACCATTTAAATAAAAAATAGATAGAATATTTAATTAGATAGCCAATATTCTACGAACAGTGTAGGAGCACAATTAAAATAAAATTAGATAAAAAAATGAAACTGGTAGGTAGTTAGCATAGTATAATTAATTCATAAGCAAAAACACTCCTCTATATGATAAAGACGTGTGCTTTGTTAACAAAATTTCATTCTTGTAAATGGAGAATGAATTGTCCTAGATAATAGTTTATTGTTGATGTTGATTATGTACTTAGTTATTATCTGTTTTAGATTAATTCATTTGTTAGTTATGTATGTCTATGTTAATCATCGGCAAGTGTATATTTATTGAATATGTCAATATTATAATTAGTGATACACAATTCACCATTTTTTTACTTGTCGTGCCGGGTCCGATTAGCCAAGTCAGTTACGCGTCTGATTATCAATCCAGGGGTCGAATCCCGCCCGGCAACAGTCTCCGTGATGAATGATATATGACATTGTGTCTCATTATCATTCGTCTCTCACCGCTGATTCAACTGGGAAAGTTATCAGTTACTTGCGGAGATGGGTGTGCTCGAGTTCTGCTTAACCTTTCAGAATCCCAGGAAACAGTGGTTATGTTAACTGATTGTCTGTTAGCCCTCAATGGCATAGAAATAACGCTACATATTCAATTAATCAATCAATCAATTTTCCTTTCCAAAATCAAGGCGTTAATCCAATATCGTATTTATGTTATTTGCTTATAACTACCAAGCATCTTGATCGATATGAGTTTGTTAAGACGTTCGACGTATGAAAGAACATTCTGTGTTTGAATTCCCAGCAGCTTCCAACAAATGTATCTCTGTTGTTAATAGACTATTGAATATGTTGATCCATACCGTGTTTATGTATTGAAGCATTATAAATATGAACAAAAACTGTTAAGTAATGAAGCGGGAAATTATTTGAAAGTGTCATTGTTATTTTTGATCATTTGATACCATTGGGATCAATCTATGTGGCCCTAAAACAGAATACAGCTAAACTCTGTGCTTGAGGGCGACGTGAACGGTGTTTGTTTCATTTTCAAATAGAACGGAGACCAATGTTTCTTTCTATTGGTTGGATTCTGTGTAACAAAGACATCACTATCAGATATTTTTATTACATATTGATGTTATTAAATTAGTGTTTATTTGAATATTTAGAGTCATTTCCTGCGTTGGATGTTAACAGACGATTAGTTAACGTAATCACATTTTTTTCTGGGATATTGAATACATTACTAGAGCGCATCGACCTTTACATGTAACTGACCACTTGCTTATTAGAATCAGCGATGACAGATGTATAGCAACGAAACCGATTGATGTATACAAACCATCAGAGTCTGTTGCCCGGCGAGGATCCAAACTCAAGATCCTTGCATTGATAGTCAATATCTACTGAGATAACAGAGACCTGTTATTTTTATTCGATATGTAGAACATTTTGTATGTATAAAGTTTGTATAGTAGGTCGATAACATTTACAAAATAGATGCATGTAGGCGATAGGCACGTTGTCATAAAAAGTACCCGGATGGATATGGTGGAAGACGTTGTCGTAGATCTTGGACATTGAGCAAATCTGTAAAAGAATGTCCCTCTATCCAAACAAAACACAGTGTCAAACACAGGCCTGTTTGCATATTACTTAAAGTAATACACTTTTCCTCTACTTTAGGTTAGTGCTGTATAAAAAAATTAAGTAACACCTGAAATAAAGAAAACGGGATAATCGTAGCAGAAAAAAATAAAAATGAAAATGAAAATAAATTGCTATTTAAAAATAATACTTGATTCTTATGTCAATGATGGGCGACAAAGCAAGTGAAGCAGGCTTTTTAAGGACGCTTTGAGTTTGAATCGTACAATAAATATAGCTCATTTACAATCACATGGTGTACATGCCTGCTATCATTGAAAACTGTATGTGTATAGTTATGAAATTAAACTTCAGATCGATCGACATTGTAAATATTTAAACATTTCATGTTCCACGTTTTTACTCTAAAGTTTTAATTGCAACATAAAATTATCTGGAGTCATTGACCTGTTTAAACTCTGCATTGGCTACATGTTAAAGAATACTTGTATACAATTATTATTTTTTCTAACCTAAAAACAATACTAAGTTTGCATTCCGAGTAGATACTAGTATCTAACTAATGAAACTCGTTTGAAGGAATTTTATATTGACGTTATTTTTTGAAAGGTGTGTAATGCCATTTTCGACACATTTCAGGCACTTTATGGCATATTCAGTTTTATTGGTGGAGGAAGACTTCAGAAAGAAACTGAGCAGAACAATCGTCCTTTGGGTGACGTTAAATCATACGGTTGAAATGTTTACTCTTTTGTCAAGTGCATTTTAGCGAATATATTAATTGCTTTGTATTGAACCTGAAGAACTTTATATTCCGAGGAGGATAAAAATATTAAAAATGTCAAAGGCAACACCACAGACACAGTCAATGACTAGAATAAATAAAATCTATACATACAGAAAAAGTGACAATGTTGACAGACCCTTGAAAGAGGCATTAAAGAAACTGCAACAGGAAAAATCAAAATTGGTGAACCTACACTATTTCTCTCTTCCTACGTATTCACATAAT
This sequence comes from Panopea generosa, assembly GCA_029582155.1. Lineage (NCBI taxonomy): Eukaryota > Metazoa > Mollusca > Bivalvia > Adapedonta > Hiatellidae > Panopea > Panopea generosa. The sequence continues at coordinate 41,705,851 of CM055904.1, forward strand.
ACATTGAGACAGTGCGCATACAGACTCGCCGCACTATTCTCGTAGATAGAATACACTTGTGTATTATATAAAACACAAGTTTGCTCAAATAAATGTACAGAGAAATTAACACGTGATTCCACAAGCAAATGATCTGACGACTTTGTAGAAGCCATATAAACAAGAAAATAACAATTATGGGTACGACAAGATAATTAAATAACAAAACAACGTGAAAGCACGATTCGTTTAGTTTCAATTATTCACTAGAGACATACGTTGAGCATGTTTAAACCCATTTACTTGTAATAAAGTAGTTGCTTTTAATGACTTGACCTAGAAACGTTTCCAAATACTTTAAATTTTATTGACTTTTCAGAATAAGGAAGGTTTAATGAAAAACTCGGAATACTTGTGTTCTTATATAGTCGTTAAGTGCGTTTGGAACACTAACTGATGGTTTTGTGTTAATATTTATGGTTCAATACGTATTTATAACTATGTCATGTGAAAAATCTAGGCACCAGTGCATTGGATAGAGCGTTGGTCTTTCTCGGCGAATTAGCGTGTGCGATCACAGACTCGGTCATATGTGCTATCCAAAACTAAGTAATAGCCCTACGAATGAAACGGGCTCGAAAGTGGTTCGTATTAGCTCTGAGCTTTTAAGAAATGGAGCCAAAATAAATAAACAAACGTATAAACGAAATGTAACTAAAAATAACAAGCACATATTGTTTAAGATTAATATTGGTATTTTGCAGCACAATGCCTTGTCAGAATTCGAAACAGTTTATATGAAAATAAAGTGTTTGCTATTTTTATTGCAAGGGATATCTTAATGCGTTTGCTAAGTTGAAAATATATGTAAACTGTTTTTGTTGTTATTTAAACTGTTGCATTTTCATCTTTTATATATTTTTTTCAAGAGTGTATGGGTGTTCTCAGCGTTTTCAACAAACATCACTAGGAACTCTAAATCCCGCTGATAATGACAATATACGTGCTTAAAGACATAATCGATACTGAAAAATGTTGACATCTACTGAATAAAATATACGTATAAGTATTTCAGTACATTGTCAGAATCTAAGATATTATAAGACCTCTTGACTATTTTAAATATTCCTGGAATTTTTTTTCTCGCAAAACGCATTTTTTTAACTAAAATTGATTTTTATAACCATGTTCCATTAACTAAATACTGTATTCAACGTGCCCCATTGACCTAATAAGAAATCCTTTCTTGAAATATCATTTATTTTCTCTTTTATCATAATGTAGACAGGATAGCATTCAGTAGTTTATAAAGCTTTTACATTTAAATTTGCTTTTATTATAAGCAAATGGATTATTTGATGAATTACTTACAAACTCTTACTCTAGAAATAACTGTTGAATTAATTCAAATATACATTTTATGTTTAATTTATCTGAAGAATTAAATATTGCCTTTGTAGAAAATCTCTAAAGTTTGTATTCAATCGCTTTGAAAATGGTTTACAAAAAATTACTTTAATTCCATTTAAAATTCAAAATAGTTTGAATCACCGTATGCTTCTGTTTAAAATGATTCGCACTTTGTAATTACTGGCTTGTTCTGCATCAACCATTTATAAAACGAGTAACGAAATTCACTCAAAATCTCACACGAACGCTGACTTAATGAACCCAACAAATAGTTAAATCAATATAACGCTACAAGTACTAATACGATGCAAAAACTATGTTTCCACTGCTGTTGTCACAAAATATTTGATTGCCTGTCTGAAAACATTGTGGGTGCTCTAAATTCATATTGAATCATGTGATATTATTTTCAGTAATAGTATTAAGTGAGATTTAATTATTTATAAAATAAAAAAAGACTTGACACTAGTGTGCTTTTAATATCCTATCTTAGTTTGAACTTCGAAATATTCTTCGGAATTTAAGCAAAATCGAAATTCAATAAGAACATTTGGTTTTATTTGATCAGTATTTACCAATAAAATAATTTAGGAGAGGAAGTTCAGCAGGTCCCCAGATTCAAGGTTCAATCTACAAATACATTTGAAAACATTTAGGCGAACCAACGCAGCAATCCGTTAGTATGGCTCAATCACTCACTGGCAGCGTATACTTTCTGTAGAACCTATAATAATCTATAAAATACAATTAATACTTGACAATAAATAAGACAAAATAATACTTTTTTTATATTGAACATTTTGTATCCTAGACCTACTATCATTTTTATCGGTTCATATACTTTACAAAATATAATTTGTTAAATTTGTGTCGTTTTACTGTTAATGTTTCAACAATTTCTGACTTTGTGTATTATTATAGAATATTGTATGAAGCGGACAAAGACCATATTGCTGGAATGCATTATTCAGCAAAAATAATTACATGAAGGTCACATCCAGAATTAAGGCAATACTTGCCATTTATAATATGTTAAATATATGTCTAACAGGAGAAGCAGTAATCAAAGTCTCTCCACAGTGAAACGCACACATTCTCAACAAAGAAACAAACACAGTCTCCACAAAAACAAACACAGTTTCCTACTATACACAAACACAATCTCCACAAAAACAAATACAGTTTCCTACATGAAAAAACACAATCTCCACAAAAGCAAACACAGTTTCCTACAATAAAAAAACACAATCTCCACAAAAACAAACACAGTTTCCTACAATAAAACAACACAATCTCCACAAAAACAAACACAGTTTCCTACAATAAAAAACACAATCTCCACAAAAACAAACACAGTTTCCTACAATAAAAAAAAACAATCTCCACAAAAACAAACACAGTTTCCTACAATAAAAAAACACAATCTCCACAAAAACAAACAAAGTTTCCTACAATAAAAAAACAAAATCTCCACAAAAACAAACACAGTTTCCTACTATACACAAACACAATCTCCACAAAAACAAACACAGTTTCCTACAATAAAAAAACACAATCTCCACAAAAACAAACACAGTTTCCTATAATAAAAAAACACAATCTCCACAAAAACAAATACAGTTTCCTACAATAAAAAAACACAATCTCCACAAAAACAAACAAAGTTTCCTACAATAAAAAAAACACAATCTCCACAAAAGCAAACAAAGTTTCCTACAATAAAAAAAAACACAATCTTCACAAAAACAAACACAGTTTCCTACAATAAAAAAACACAATCTCCACAAAAACAAACACAGTTTCCAACAATAAAAAAAACCACAATCTTCACAAAAACAAACACAGTTTCCTACAATAAAAAAACACAATATCCACAAAAACAAACACAGTTTCCTACAATAAAAAAAACACAATCTTCACAAAAACAAACACAGTTTCCTACAATAAAAAAACACAATCTCCACAAAAACAAACACAGTTTCCTACAATAAAAAAAATACAATCTTCACAAAAACAAACACAGTTTCCTACAATAAAAAAACACAATCTCCACAAAAACAAACACAGTTTCTTACAAAAAAAAACACAATAAACAAACACAATCTCCACAAAAAGTAATACAGTTTCCTACTATAAACAAACTCAATCTTCACAAAAACATACACAGTTTCCTACTTTAGACAAACTCAATCTTCACAAAAACATACACAATTTCCTCCTTTAGACAAACTCAGTCTTCACAAAACATACACAGTTTCCTACTATAGACAAACTCAATCTTCACAAAAACAAACACAGTTTCCTACTATAGACAAACTCAATCTTCTCAAAAACATACACAGTTTCCTACAATAAACAAACACAATCTTCACAAAAACAAAAACAGTTTCCTGCAATAAACAAACACAATTTCCACAAACTCAAACACAATTTCCTACTATAGACAAACTCAATCTTCACAAAAACAAACACAGTTTCCTACAATAAACAAACATAATCTTCACAAAAACAAACACAGTTTTCTACTATAATCAAACTAAATCTGCACAAACTCAAACACAGTTTCCTACAATAAACAAACACAATCTTCACAAAAACAAACACAGTTTCCTACAATAAACAAACTCAATCTTCACAAAAACAAACACAGTTTCCTACAATGAACAAACACAATCTCCACAAAAACAAACACAGTTTCCTACTATAGACAAACACAATCTTCACAAAAACAAACACAGTTTCTTACAATAAACAAACACAGTCTTCACAGATTAACAATATCAACAAAGAAACGCACATAATCCCCATAAAAACAAACACAGTTTTTCTACAATAAACAAACACAATATCCACAAATAAACACACACAATCTTCACAAAAACAAACAGTTTCTTACAATAAACAAACACAATCTTCACAAAAACAAATACAGTTTCCTACTATAGACAAACACAATCTCCAAAAAGAAACACACGTAATCTCAACAAAGAAACACACATAATCTCCACAAAAACAAACACGGCTTCCTACAATTAACAAACACAATCTCCATAAATAAAAACACACAAAATCTCCACAAAGAAACACACATATTCTCTAAAAAAAACAACAGTTTCCTACAATAAACAAGCAAAATCACATACATTATTTCCACACAAAAAAAACGAACACAATCTCCACAAAGAAACACACACAGTCTCCACAAAGAACCAAACACAACCTCAACAAAGAAACAAATACAATCTCCAAAACGAACCAAACACAATTTCCACAAAGAAACAAACACAACATCCACAAAGAAACAAACACAGTCTCCACAAAAACAAAACAGTTTCCTACAATAAACAAACACAATGTCCACAAAGAAACACACACGTTCTCCACAAAGAAATAACACAACCTCCACAAAGATAAAAACATATCCTCCACAAAGAAACACACACCATATCCAAAAAGAAAAAACAAAAACAAATTTGCGCCCCGTTTAAATGACGGTTACATAATTCTTGTGCAAAAAGTCATTTGTACTTTGCTTCTAAATGCTTTCAAATTGATTCATTGGGAATGTGATTCCTTGCTGCAGATAAGTAGAACAACAGATGACATAACATATACTGCAATAAGACATCATTAATGTTTAAATGTCATTGTTATTGAATTTTCACAAATTGATATATTTTTGGGAGTTTCTTTTTATTAGGGTTGTCACTGTATTGTCTTTAAAAATTTAAAAACAATTTAGTGCACCCACCAGTTATTGTGCATTTCTATTGATCAGATTTATACTTGTTATGAGAAAAAAAACAAACATAAAAACTTTTCTATATGGACGATTTTTACCGTGAACATCTTCGGCCTTATTTATTACAGAAATTGGTGCAAAATTATACTATGAACCGAAACCCTTACCTTATCATTTTATCTGTCTTCACACTGTTAAAACTGACTTTGTTAATAAAAAAAAATAAAACCGACAATTTTATTATAAATAAATGAGACGACAGTGTCTTAGACCACTTGGCCACGAGGTACGCCTCAAAGCATAGTTTGTAGAACGGATTCAGCTCTTCCGATTGGGATCATTTAATAGCAATGTTAGGAAAGCCACATTTGAGCACGTTGATTGGTCTGTTGCTTCAACCGAAAGTTTAAATTGCGTAAGCGTTCAATTGCTATGAATTGTGGGACAGGCATAGAAATCCCCGCTTATTCATTAGGGTTAATAGACCTGATTCGGGAGATATACACAAGCAGCAAATAGAGGTCCTACAAGCATGCATCACGTCTACCAGAGCAATCAAATAACGGACAAACATACGATATAAATTAATGTTAACTCATAGTCATATAAAACAAGATGACACCAGATTGATAGTTCTTATTTCATTACGCAGTGCTACATTTTATTTCCATTGATGTTGTTTTCACACGTGGTTTAATTACTCAGTGTACTTGTTTTGTCTGCTTTATGCCTCCATACCAATCGAAAAAAAGAGAATGTTAAACAACCATGCTGTTTTATCTTAGTTCAGACAGGGTGCTGTATTGGTATGCATTATTAGTTCAAACAGTTGTAAAATTCTCAGATCTCTTTTTGTATATTACTATGATGAGAGAACAAAACTCATGCTATAGGCTCAGGGGTCGTTTTCACCAATCATTCTTGAGAATATTCTAAGAGTTAAACTTTAAATTAAAACCAAGACTACAACTGATTTCAAAAGTCCTTATGCTGAACCACGTATTTCGGCTATACAGCCTTTATCAGGTTCAAAATATAGATTTTGTTTGAATTTCCAAATTTTAACTTAAGATATCTAGTTTTTCATGACATATAGAATTATAGTGAGAGTTGATTTATATTAGATGTTCCTGCATACTTAAGCATTTTAGTCTCAAAATCTTGTCTCTAAATGTGTTTTTAAAAATTCGTCCATGGGTTAATGTCTATGAATATTATAAAGAAAGGTTGGTGAATACCACCCGGGATTTTGTTTTGTTTAATATTTTTTTAAGTGAGAACAGAACACGTGTTATAGTATAGCCATTTACTATTTGAAAAGAACAAACAAACATGTGTTTAATTTTTCAATAATACAGGGATTGTCAAGTATTTATAATCTCTGACAAATGTTACATCAACATTACATAATGGCAAAGCATTGTTAAATTAGTTATAGATTACGTCTTAATGTTGATTTACATAAACATTCAAAGAGTGATAATTGATTGATTGATTGATTGATTGATTGATTGATTGATTGAATATTTAGCGTCATTTTTATGCCATCGAGGGCTAACAGACGATTAGTTAACCTAACCACTGTTTCCTGGAATTAACCAGTATTTGAGCACACCCCATCTCCGCAAGTAACTGATAACTTTCCCACTTGAATCAGCGGTGAGAGACGAATGATAATGAGACACAATGTTGTATATCAATCATCACGGAGACTGTTGCCGGGCGGGGGATTCGAATTCACGACCCCTGAATTGATAGTCAGACGCGTAACCGACTGAGCTAATCGGGCCCGGCTCAAAGAGTGATGAAAATTTATTTAAAAGTTGAGACCATTAAAGGAATTACATGCAAAACACATTTACCCCTAAAAATAGACTTGATTAATATTTTGAACTTCTGCAATGATACCCATATAGCTCGCTTTCAAATTGAAATAAGCACGCAGATGACATGATAACATAGTATGAATAATGAATTTGACGTGTTTCTAGAAATAAATAATACTTAACAATGATAAACGAGATTTATTAATTTTTCATTCGCCTTCCTACTTTTATATTATTTTAGCGTTTGGTTTATTTTAATATGCAAAATCTCTAAATATTACATGATATGTCAACAATACATGCTTATCGTTAGATTTGTACCAACTACAAAATACTTGACATATGTTAAATTCGGTAAATAAAAAGTGGTCGATATTGCGTTATCAGGGATAATGCATTTGGCATGAAGTCCGGCTAAAATGTGAACACAGTGTTCTGTAAAGTACCTAAGGTACAACAGTGTTCTATAACGTACCTAAGGTACAACAGTGTTCTATAACGTACCTAAGGTAAAACAGTGTTCTATAAAGTACCTAAGGTACAACAAATTTTTCGAAACGTGAAAGCTTATTTAATATCACTTAGAATAGAATACACTTTTTTACATCGATTGCGAAACACGATGTTGCAACTTAGACAAATCACGCTTGATGTCTTCCTAGATAGAACCAGTACTAAGCATATGCGGAAAAAAAGTGTCATACAGCCGTGGCGGAGGATCGAATTCACGACCCTCCGATCCTCGGTTTGATTTTCTACCGCTGCACCACGCTTTCCACAAAAAAACAGATTAAACATGTGATAGAAGGTGCTTTGAGATGTGTGTTGCATATCTATTAACTTCTCAATGGGCGTACTCACTATTCACTTTACTATTTTCGCTTTTCGGTAACATTCGGTGCTTCGCAAGTATCTGTTCATATGATGATAATATAATATTATATACTTTCACAACACCAGTAGTTTGTATTGAGTTCTTCCTTGAACCATTCAATTTATTCAAGGTTCTCAGAAATAAAAGACGCTAAAGCTTGTGCTACATGTAAAAGATGTATATATTGCAACTCGTGAACAGATTCAAACAATGTTTGCTTGTTTTGTTTCTTGGATAAGAGAGTATATAAGGAAGAAACGCTTTCAATGTCTCAACAAATAAAATTATTTTTAAAATGGATAAAAAGCATCTCATTATCATCAATAAATAAAATCTGAAAATTTTAAAATTGAAAAGAAATTCCAATTCTAAAAATAGACCGCGCTTTAATAATGTTTGAACACATTTGCATCATCATTCTGGCTATTTCTAAGATAAGGCAATGTTAACAAAGAGTAAATCTGTATAAGAGATCATACGAAAATCAATATAAAATCCCATAAATCATTTAATACGTCACAAAACATGTTGCCATTTTAAGCGGGAAAACTATTTAAGCCAGTTTCAATATATTATTTTGGCATGTTTAAACGGATATCCTTTGACCATATGGGGTCAGTGAGTATGAGGTCAGTCTATATTTGAAAAAAAATGTTTACAGCAAATTTCAATTTTTTTAAAAATCCTAATATATTCCTTTTAAGTTCAATGCTTTCAAATTATCCTTTTATGTATGTTTTCCTAATACCAGTTTTTATGTAATGAGTAATTTCCTTGAACCACGGAAGTGTTTAGGTTTCTTAGAAACTGAAAAACGCTTAGGCCAGTGCTACATGTCGAAGGCTCCAGGTGTGGTTGTTTCGTGATTCGATTCAGTGTCGTCAAATGATTATTTTGTCAAATATTTAATTATGAATGTTTATCCATTAGATACCCTGGACGGCCTATAATCCCGACATGTACACACAATTCATTTATCTTCAAATGTATATATTACTATTTACATTAGTTGTCACAGTCATTAAACACTCGTTTTGGTAGTTAGACAGTAAATCACAGCAGAACGCATGGATCAATAGTAGAGCATTGAACCCAAGATCGAAGGGTCGTGGGCTCGACCCTGACGGCTCTGTGTGGCGTCCTTGAGTAAGACTCTTTTCCGCATATGTTTAGTACTGGTTATACCCAGGAAGACTTCGAGCGTGATTTGTATAAGTTGTAATAACTTGTTCCACAATCGAAGTAAAATAATTAAGTTTAAACTTATCAATCAACTGATCATGTCTAATAAGAAAACATGTTTTGTGGTACGTGTTGCCTAAATTCTACTACACATATCTGAAATCAATTATTGGTCGTGGTCATGTTATATCAAAAAATGGCAATGTGCGTATACCATCAATTTTTCATTGAATCATGACATGGCAGTACAACCACATTTCGACAATCACAAAACAAAATATTTAAGGAAGGTGGAAATGTCAGAATTTGATTGATATTTAGCACAAATCCGTTTTAGAAGAAACTGTCAACAACGACGAAAGTTATTTCAATGTTCATTCATCACATAGAAGAAATGCCACGTAGAGACCAGTATATGCGATGATGGAGACAAATGTGTCTGACATGTCTCGTCGAAACAACATTTGTTATATACCTACAAACAGACATCCTAGACAAGCGCGAAAGTGGTGTAACACGTTTCATATGAAGCAATATGCATTAAAGACTAAAAGACAGAACGGATTTCTTTGAGAGAGCGACTAAGTGTGAGATAGGTTTACCGGCACCAAAAGCAAACATTTTTTATGGTATGAAGAGAAACTATAAATCCACCAAACAGATTAGAGAAACTTAACTGAGTGCAAATATTTTTATAGCCTGTGAAATAAATTCTTGAATATTGTTAAATATGAAATACATTTCATAAAGTTATTTTGATAATCTATGTGAATATGAATACTGTAATGCAAATCGTTCATATAGGTAAAATTGACATACTGTTACAAAATAAAAGTGCAAAAATATCTCTCGCAAAGATTATAGTAAGTGCGCTTTAAACAAAGAAACCACCTTTTTTGTCTGCATAGATGGATAAATATTAAGATGATTGTTGTTTTGTTAAATAGTGTCATGGAAGTGTGTTTAAATTTGTGTGGAAGTAATTGCAATTTTGATAAACTAGTGACAGATAAGCCTTATTAGGCTTAGTTTTATTTAACGTTTATTAACAATTTTTGCTAATGTTGTAAATCTAAGTTAAACATGTATTGTACCTGTCACTTAAATTAATAAATATATAAACGCTATATATATATAATACATATATAATAAATATATAAATATAAATATATATTTTTATTCAAAAATCTTCCTCAGGGAGGTAATCATATTACACAAGTATCCTGTATGGACAACGTCAAAAGACGTAACGTCATAACCCGCACTATACATTAATTAAGGAAGTTGAATTCAAATGTTTTATTTAACATTGCAACCATGTGGAAATTGTGTTACCAGTTTCCTTATCCATTTTTCCTCTACTATTTGTGTGCAAACACGACCTTATTGATATATCTTTTGCAACACAATACATTTTAAGTCTATTTCAGAATGCCCTTCAAAATGGCAATTGAACGGTTTGTCAGATTGTTACCTGGTATCACGCAAATGTTCACTTATTCTCTCTTTTAACATTTGTTCTGTCTCTCCAACATACACTGTTTTGTTACATTGCTTACAGAGTAAACCATACACCAGATTTGTATCACTACAGCTTGTGTTCCTAACTGTCTCGTACATGTGTCTGTTTGCTGTATCTGCTACATCCCTTTCATGTATTAGTAGACAAATATGGCAGGAACAAATAGCAGCAGAAGATTTACATGCTATGTTAGTTTTGCCATGTACCGATACATCACTTATATTAGTGAATTAAATTGAACTTGTATAAATTGATAATTTACATGAAAGTGTATTATCAGAGTTAATTCAACTGGCATATAATATATATTTTTTACCACCAAAATAGGTATTTTTCATCATGATACTTATCTACACTTTTAGTATGTTGTTAGATACATATAATATAGTACATACACTAAAATTCATTTTTGTAGGAATTTTGTCCCAAATTTTCATAAATACCCTCTTCTCTTAACAATATTTTTGATAATTTAAAACCATAACAACCACATGGTGTCGCACCCAATTCAAAATAATTGCTGATGGCATCTACTGCAGAATGGATCCGTTCCGTCATATACCGGTGATATTTGAGCACGTGTGTGGTCGGTCAGTTACTGTTGGGAAATTAAACACCATATATCATCATTGGTATATTTTTCTTCAACAGCTGTTATAAACGTTACAAGCTTAAGCAAGGGTTGATATATTTTATATGACTGTTTGTATTCCTCTTTTCAGAGATAGTATAAATTACATTGAAATACATATAAACAGAAAACATAATAGGAAATATGAGACATGACAATTTATATACAAACAGACAAACATATAATATGTGTGTGTGTGTGTGTGTGTGTGTGTGTGTTTGTGTGTGTATATGTGTGTGTGTGTGTGTGTGTGTGTGTGTTTGTGTGTGACACTTGACAAGGCATTAAATGCCTGTGACTCTTTGTCAAAACGAAATACAAAGCATGAATTTAGGGAATGTTCAAAGCTTTTAGATTAACGATATCTGTTCAGTTTGACGATAATGGCCCACCTCGCCCATCTCAAACCTATTACGGTGCGAATAAATGGATCACTTTTGTGTGATCGAAAATTAAAAAACTTTAAAGGTACAACTCACAAATGTGACTATATTTGTGAGCGTATAACAGGACTATCCAATTATAGCTTCTTGCAATTTTACATTACGAAAATACGGTTGATTTATAAAAAATAACAAAATTCTTCAGTATTGAAATAAAAAATCTTGAAAAAAAAAATAGAATAATATTGCCTCGATAAAATAATTTTGTAAACATGTTTTGTAAATTCAATAACAAACAAGCATTCCTTTATAGCTAATACCCACAAGTTAACTAAATACCAATTTACGTCTCACAACATAGGTGTGCCCTTTTTTGTCACTGTGACACGCCTGCTCTTCAAAAATACCATTGTTATTTGATTTGAAAATTTTCAAAATTTTGATTGAACAAAGAACAAAATTCAACTGTGCGCCGACACCTATCATATTGTTGCACACCATTCAGTAATACGTACATGATTTATATAAACAGAGAAATTGTCGTATGCCTGGTTACAGCAAAGTGAAATATAAACATTTGTCAAGTTGGATGACATTATTTAACTATTCAACCAAGGTCAAAATATAATATTTTCTCTATCACAAACTTCCGTCTTCATTTTACGCCCAGGAGAACGTAGTTACCTAAATTTATAAACATTAAGATATTTCTTACAAATTATGTTCACACAGCACAAAAATAAAACCGAAATTGAATGTGAATGTTGAATAAAATATATAAGGAAACACTGAATTCTTAAAGGTACATATAGTTTTATTGAAACTGATTATACTTCCTGTTTATGCATCAAGGCGATCGTTACAGCTACATTCAATTATAACCATATATATATTATATATAATCATATATTCAAAACATATAATATTTTATAAAGAACATACACTGTATAACATTATATAAAGATATGTAACCATACATAAAAAACATATAGTTATAAATGAAAAATATATAATCATTTGTAAAGAATATATAACCATTTATAAGAACATATAACCCTATATACAATACATATATTAAGAGCATATAACCATATATAAAGAACTGTTACCATATATAAAAAAGATATATTACCTTTTGTAAAGAACATATTACAATATATTAAAGGCATTTAACCATATATTAAGAGCATATAACTATATATTAAAAGCATATAACCATATATAAAGAGCATATAACCATATATAAAGAACTGTTACCATATATAAAAAAAGATATATTACCTTTTGTAAAGAACATATTACAATATATTAAAGGCATTTAACCATATATTAAGAGCATATAACTATATATTAAAAGCATATAACCATATATAAAGAACATATAGCCATATATTAAGAATATATAACCATATATTTTGAACGTATAACCATATATTAAAAATATATAACCATACATATATAACATATAACAATATATTAAGATCATATAATCATAAATAAAGAATGTATAACCATATATCAAGAGCATATACCATATATAAAGAATATATAACCATATATGTAGAACATAAAACAATATATTAAGAGAGAATAACCATATATAAAGAACATATAGCCACATATTAAGAACATATAACCATACATAAAGAACATATAACGATATAATAAGAACTTATAACAATAAATTAAGAGCGTATAACCATATATTAAGAGCATATAGTCATATATAAAGAGCTGTAACCATATATAAAAAACAGATAATAATATATAAATAATGTTTAACCATTTTTAAAAAAGATATAACCATTTTCAAAGAACATATAACCATATATAAAGAACATATCACCATATATAAAGAACATATAACCATATATAAAAACTTAATTCCAAGTAGTGTTATCTAAAACTTGAACGAAGCATAATTATTGTAAAACTAGTGACAATTTACAAAACCTAACATGCGAGGAGGAAGCTAGACCACTGCTCCTGTCGTAAATATTACAATCAATCGATATACAATATAGGATTAAGCTAAATATATAAATTGGTACATTTCTACTTTTAACGTAATTTTAGACTAGACTATCAATTATTTTGTTTAACTTCCGTAATGTTACTAACAATTTATAAATATTGACAAAGTATGAAAGTATTACTTCCGCGTGAGATATTAGACCGCTAGTTTATTAGACGAGTACTTAAACGCTGACCACGCAAATATTGATATATGCCAGCTAATTGAACATTATCGCCAGCCATCAATATCATAAATTGTTTGGGCAAATATTTGAATCACAGTTGCTTAGTAGTATAAAAACTAACATTGAATCGATACAGCGAGCTTCATGCCGGCGTAAAGCTAACCTTGAATAGATGCTGTCCATTCAATGTGCTGGCGTAATGCTGATATTGAATTGATGCTGTCCATTCAATGTGCCGGCGTAATGCTGATATTGAATTGATGCTGTCCATTCAATGTGCCGATGTAATGCTGATATTGAATTGATGCTGTCAACTCAATGTGCCGATGTAATGCTGATATTGAATTGATGCTGTCCATTCAATGTGCCGATGTAATGCTGATATTGAATTGATGCTGTCAACTCAATGTGCCGATGTAATGCTGATATTGAATTGATGCTGTCTAATCAATGTGCCGGTGTAATGCTGATATTGAATTGATGCTGTCTATTCAATGTGCCGATGAAATGCTGATATTGAATTGATGCTGTCTATTCAATGTGCCGGTGTAATACTGATATTGAATTGATGCCGGTGTGTAAAATAGAAGTTGCTATGTTAAATTTATATTAATTTGTTGTTGTAAGTTTCATGTATCGCCTTTCAGGTACCGTTGAATTGATGCTGCCAGTTAAACGTGCCGCCGTAATATTTAACTCATTCGGACGAATCCATGTGCTGCCGTAGATCTTAGTTTAAGGTCATAAAACCATGTGTTACACAACTTACTTATATGACCCTATTTATCACTCTGTCACTGATTACCCGGAAAAAATAGATTAAACTTAATTCGATTATGAACATTGTTTTAATATTGTTTGTCTGTTAACAGGGACTCTGTATTGCTGAAACACATAAAAATAACATATACAATATGTTTGCATTTTTGTAGTTACTTATTAATAACTCTAAAGACAATAACAAATGAAATTTACAAGAAAATAACAAAATACATGCAACTCAAACTGTAATCCAATGTTGATTGTCGGAAGATAGCGCACTCGGCGTTAGGATGAGACTATCAAAACAATAGCTATCGGATAACGAACTGGCCAATAATATGATGCACGTTGTAAGATATATATTCTCAAAGTAAATGTTATGGCACGTGTCATTATGGGCTTTTTGTCTTTAAAACTGAACTCAGCAATAAATAGTCTATTTAATCCCATAAGTATTTTCTGAGATAGTATTAATTTTCTTAATCAAATCTCTACAAATAAAAGGAGCAATAGTTTCGCCTTAAAAAGAGGTATCGCACTAGTGACAGGTGTGACATTTCATTGGTGTATGGCAATTAGACACTAAGATGTTCGCTGTAAGCTTGCTATAAAATTTGAAGTGTTCTTACAATGTTACTTAAAACCAAAACAAATCCTAAAATCCTAAAATCAAAACGGAGTTATCCCAATTGGCCCCTGAGTCATTTTTTTTATAATAAACACAAGCATGAAATTGCATTGCTGTATGAGTAAAATCTTCTCACATATATTCCAGATGAAGTATATTCAACAAAAACTGACGCCGACGCAGGAGCGAGTACAATAACGCAATTTCCTTCGAAAGTTAACCTTAAAACGCTAACCAACCTGGCTTAACAATCCAAGTGACATTCCGTGGTAACTGTATAATTTTATGCTATGTAAAGTGACATAAAGTAAAGTAAAGAGTTTGTTAATTATAGTGTCACCCTGGTAAAAGGGCCAACTATAATGTGATCGTGTGACATCTTTATGTTGTGCACAGCTAATTGTTGAATAGCTTAATTGTCATATGTTTTACGGTTTCATCAGTATGGATGCTAGGAATTGGGGGTCAAATGTTATAACTTAGCGTTTTAGCCTATATGAGCCAAGAAAGGTATCATTGAATAGTTGAGATTAGTTTAACTAGACCTTGTGTGCATTCTACAATCCACTATAATTTTATTGGTTCTTGATTGAATATTCGATGTATGTATTATAGTCATATGCCAAGCCGATACAAAAGGCTTTAAACTAGCTATATTGGAACAATAATGTCTTTGGAATGACCCTTCAATCATGGAAGCTTAATTTCAGTATTATTTTATTTTATATTTATTTGGCCTTGTTTATACACAAGTAATGACTTGGAATATTTCCATTTTACCAAATTGAATATAAAATACTGAAGTTGCACCTGGAATATGAAATGCATAACCTTTACAGCCAAACTAAAATAATGTTTCGAGAGTTATCTCCCTTCATATATTAGTTTGCTGTAATTATTCAAATCAATATGTTATAGCTGACATGTTGACACATTATAAGACATCGTTTAATTTAGTATTCGTAGACAACCCGGCTGGACAACATCAGCAGTGTTGTGTTCGTGATCTTGACACATTCTTAGACCACTAGGTGACACAACATTATCAGTGTTGAGTTGGTGGTCTTGAGACATCCTTACACCACTCGGTGAAACAACATCATCATTGTTGAGTTGGTGGTCTTGAGACATCCTGAGACCACTCGGTGACACAACATAATCATTGTTGAGTTGGTGTTCTTGAGACATCCTGAGACCACTCGGTGACACAACATAATCATTGTTGAGTTGATGGTCTTGAGACATCCTTAGACCACTCGGTGACACAACATCACCATTGTTGAGTTGGTTGTCTTGAGACATCCTTAGACCATTCGGTGACACAACATCACCATTGTTGAGTTGGTTGTCTTTACACATCCTTAGACCACTCGGTGACACAGTATCATCATTGTTGATTTGGTGGTCTTGAGACATCCTGAGACCACTAGGTGACACAGCATCATCATTGTTAAGTTGGTGGTCTTGAGACATCCTTAGACCACTCGGTGACACAACATCACCATTGTTGAGTTGGTGTTCTTGAGACATCCTTAGACCACTCGGTGACACAACATCACCATTGTTCAGGTGGTTGTCTTGAGACATCCTTAGATCACTCGGTGACACAAAATCACCATTGTTGAGTTGGTGGTCTTGAGACATCCTTAGACCACTTTGTGACACAACATCATCATTGTTGAGTTGGTGGTTTTGAGACATCGTTAGACCATTCGGTGACACAATATCAGTATTGTTGAGTTGGTGGTCTTGAGACATCCTTAGACCATTCGGTGACACAACATCATCATTGTTAAGTTAGTGGTCTTGAGACATCCTGAGACCACTCGGTGACACAGCATCATCATTGTTGAGTTGGTGGTCTTGAGGCATCCTTAGAACACTCGATGACACATCATCATTATTGAGATTGTAGTCTTGAGACATCCTGAGACCACTCGGTGACACAACATAATCATTGTTAAGTTGATGTTTTGTAACATCATGAGACCATTCGGTGACACAACATCATCATTGTTGAGTCGGTGGTCTTGAGACATCCTTAGACCATTCGGTGACACAACATAATCATTGTTGAGTTGGTGGTCTTGAGACATCCTGAGACCACTCGGTGACACAGCATCATTATTGTTGAGTTGGTGGTCTTGAGACATCCAGCAACCATTCGGTGACACATCATCATTGTTGAGATGGTGGTCTTGAGACATCCTGAGACCACTCGGTGACACAACATCATCATTGTTGAGTTGGTGGTCTTGAGACATCCTGAGACCACTCGGTGACACAACATAATCATTGTTGAGTTGGTGTTCTTGAGACATCTTTAGACCACTCGGTGACACAACATAATCATTGTTGAATTGATGGTCTTGAGACATCCTTAGACCACTCGGTGACACAACATAATCATTGTTGAGTTGGTTGTCTTGAGACATCCTTAGACCACTCGGTGACACAGTATCATCATTGTTGATTTGGTTGTTTTTAGACATCCTGAGACCACTCGGTGACACAGCATCATCATTGTTGAGTTGGTGGTCTTGAGACATCCTGAGACTACTAGGTGACACAGCATCATCATTGTTGAGTTGGTGGTCTTGAGACATCCTTAGACCACTCGGTGACACAACATCACCATTGTTGAGTTAATGGTCTTGAGACATCCTGAGACCACTCGGTGACACAACATCACCATTGTTGAGTTGGTTGTTTTGAGACATCCTTAGATCACTCGGTGACACAAAATCACCATTGTTGAGTTAATGGTCTTGAGACATCCTTAGACCACTCGGTGACACATCATTATTGTTGAGATTGGGTCTTGAGACATCCTGAGACCACTCGGTGACACAACATTATCATTGTTAAGTTGGTGGTTTTGAAACATCCTGAGACCATTCGGTGACACAACATCATCATTGTTGAGTTGGTAGTCTTGAGATATCCTTAGACCACTAGGTGACACAGCATCATCATTGTTGAGTTGGTGGTCTTGAGGCATGATGAGACCACTAGGTGACACAACATCATCATTGTTGAGTTGGTCGTCTTGAGACATCCTGATATTATTCGGTGACACAACATCATCATTGTTGAGATGGTGGTCTTGAGACATCCTGAGACCACTCGGTGACACAACATCATCATTGTTAAGTTGGTGGCTTTGCTACATCCTGAGACCATTCGGTGACACAACATCATCATTGTTGTGTTGGTGGTCTTGAGATATCCTTAGACCACTTGGTGACTTAGCATCATCATTGTTGAGTTGATGGTCTTGAGACATCATGAGACCACTAGGTGACACAACATCATCATTGTTTAGTTGGTGGTCTTGAGACATCCTGAGACCATTCGGTGACACAACATCACCATTGTTGAGTTTGTGGTCTTGGGACATCCTGAGACCACTCGGTGACACAACATCATCATTGTTGAGTCGGTGGTCTTGAGACATCCTATGACTACTCGGTGACACAACATCATCATTGTTGAGTCGGTGGTCTTGAGACATCCTAAGACCATTCGATGACACAATATCATCAATGTTGAGTTGGTGGTCTTGAGACATCAGTAGACCACTTGGTGACACAACATCATCATTGTTGAGTTGGTGGTCTTGGGACATCCTGAGACATCCAGGTGACACAACATCATCATTGTTGAGTTGGTGGTCTTGAGACATCCTGAGACCACTAGGTGACACATCATCATTGTTGAGTCGATGGTCTTGAGACATGCGATGTGTACGTATACTTTTGATTGGTGCATTTACTTGTATAGGTCTCACTACATAGTAAGGGCCACAACCCCCGGCTTGCACATACTTTTTCGAATATACTTTATATCTCCTGGAAATGCTTTCAGAACGCAGGAAATGCATCCTGAATGTATATTCGTCTGTTAAGACATGTTTCCAGATCCCGCTTGAACCTGGTGGGCCTGCACATCAATTTAGGGTCAGCTACGTCACTGACATTTGTGTCCCTTTTGTTACGGTAACAAGATTCTTATGCTTACAAAAGTCCTATGTAGTTTGGTTTGAAATATTTCCAAAATGGTTCATACGATCTGTGATTTCTTGCTGCATGTGAGTGAAACACAAACTGAAATTGTATATATTGTAATATGACATCGCAGGTGTTAAATAAGTTAAATAAATGTAATAGGATTTTTATGTGCGGATACATCCCTGTTATGAACAAAATCAACTGTGTGGTGTGACATTTTAATGTTTTGTAGTTTAATTAGCTGTGCAACAAACCAAGTTTCATGACTCATTTGTGATTAATATTTATATTAACATTATAATTAAATAACGCAATGACAATTGAACGAGAAGTTGACTTTGTATACTGTTTGAATCTCATGTATAACGTTATTTTTG
This sequence comes from Panopea generosa, assembly GCA_029582155.1. Taxonomy (NCBI): domain Eukaryota; kingdom Metazoa; phylum Mollusca; class Bivalvia; order Adapedonta; family Hiatellidae; genus Panopea; species Panopea generosa. Next base: position 41,725,378 of record CM055904.1, read on the forward strand.
ATTTTCTTGTAAAAATTAACAAATGCCAAGTTTCACTGGTAATGCCATTCCGTTGATGTCATGAAATGTTTTCTTATATGTTCCAAAACAACCTTTGTTAGGTGTGTAGCATTTGCTATATTTCCAGTTGGATCAGCTCCAAATGTATCTAGGGGAAATGAAAGAGTCAACCCTTTCATGAGTCAACCCTGAACTAAGAAAGTTTTACAAACCCACTTTGCAATTTCTAACCAACTAATACATTACAATAGACGCCCTGATCTGCCAATTTCATACACCTCTTTCACAACACTGAAAATGGAAGTTTCGACTCTTAGTTCAAGTAAAACCTCATTGAATGTTTCTTTGTCCACGATTTACGAAGGGTATAGTCTACGTCCTTTGAGAAACTCTCTTGTTTAAGATTGATAAAAATGTTTTGATTTGCCTGGTTTGCAATTTAAGACAAATATCAGACACCGCGTTAGGGACAGTTATATCATACTAGTAATGTAAAAGTTCTTCAAATGTAACATTTGTTTGACATTTAGGTAAATGTTTGTCTGAGTTTGAGTGTTTTCGTTTTCCTAGCTTTATTGTTGAAATCAATTTCTTGGACTTCTGCATCGGTATGAACACGTTGTCGAGATTTGCAATCGCCTTTTCGTGCAACTTGAGTCAAGTTTAAAAATATCAAACATCTTAGACACCTTATGACCAGTCATAACAGAGGCTGTACCTGGGCCGAAATTGAAAATTCATAGTTTCTGTAATATATGTCAGATGCGATACCAACGAGATTCCGTTTTATTTATCAAATAACAACATTCTGCTATAAAATGAACACTATTTATTGTTACTAACATGATTCATATGTGATATACACTATATCACTAGAAAAACTGTTTCATGCATACCCTTTAGACTCTAAATCCATTCATGTGTATTAAATAATGTGGGCAAACATCACTATAATTGTAAAACATATATACTCATAAAAGACACCTTTCCAGGTATAAGTTAATTTGTTTTCTTTTCAATTTTAACATAACAAGAGCAGTCGAAGAACAGCGTAAACTTGACTATTCTAGCGCTGTCACATATCAATATTTATTATCTATAACACGTATCATCAGAAAAAAAACGGAAATATCTTAATTATCAGCAACATAGGAAAGACATGTAAGTGGGATCGAAGTGAGTGTGGGATTCTTTGACCAGTACCAGAGAATTACTGTGGAGCAAAGTATTTTATTTAAAACAAAAAAGGTGGGGCTCCAGGGATGAGTGGAGTGCTCGGGCATGTCCCAAAGTTTAAACATGGCTATACAATCAGAAACAAAACAAACAATTAAGGTGTATCGTGAACTTTGCATTTTGTCATTTTTAAAAAATGTTCCATAAAATAAACCAAATGCTACAATAAAATGGATCAAATTAGGAGGTGTATGAATATTTAACTATTTTGATTGATTTAAAGCGATCACGGCATACGGAAGCATATTAAAATATTCAATATACATTTCCAGAGTGACATTTTGATAATAGTGATAATGATAATGTATTTATTAAACTCATTTTAACCAGATAATCTTCCACGAAGAACATTATGTACGCAAAAACGCTTGGTATCACAAAAACCTACCGATTACAATTGATATATATCATAGACAACCAGTTTAACCAATTTTAATTACATGTAAGTAAGATATGGATGTATTTTTCAAACGGCCAGACTTTTTAATTAAAATACATACATGTTATTACATTTCGCTATTTGACCTCGATATATGAAGAACTATTTATCATTATTCATGATTTTTTCGGGGAGTAGGTGAGAAATTACTTTCCCATAAGGTTGTATGTGACATTGTAATATAACGTTTCATACATAAAATATGACTGGTGTCTTGTTTTAAAGACTCATTAAACTTCCGAAACGGTCGATTTTAGTTTTAATTAAAGGTCAGTTATACTCTTCCAGATGGCAAAATACATGTTTATTTGATCACTTAGAGACTTTACAAACGAAAAATGAATATAAAGCACACTATTAGTACATAATTAAAAACGGTCTTTATCCGCACACTACCACTGCAGTATTCATTTGTGTACTTCCGAACACTGGCGGAGGTACAGTCGGAAAGCAACCGAGTAATTACGGAATTACAAAAATGTAAACAAAAATTAAAAGCTCGGTCCGCTCGTCTAAGAAATACAGATTTTGATTTATTTTCTCGCTTTTTCAAATACAGTAACTTAGTTGTCTGCATGAATGATTTTATCAATACTATACACTGTTAATTACAATCATTTTTGTTATTATCAAAAAGTGTGCATTTCGGAAGTTTAATGAGGCTTTAATATTGCAGGGAAGATATTTGTTTTTCAATAGATTCAACCTAAGAGTATCAGTCTTTCAGAATAGTTACTGTATCACCAAAATCATGATTACAACTAGAATTTCAGAGTTAAAACGTCCGTGTGAATAATCAAGTACCAATTACAATCGATGTTGATTACGATTAACTATCGATGTTTCCTCCACAAGTCGTGTTATAATTGTCACCGTAAAGCTCCTCATTGACTGATTGATATTTATTGCATGCTTTTTCCATGACAAGATCGATATATTTTAATTACCGTAAGTTTGATAGAAATATTTTTAAAAATACTGATATCAATTTGACTAGTAGCTTAATATGAGTATGGAATAAAGTCGTTGTTGTTGTTTTTTCGCTTTCTTTCGAGCTTAGAACTTACCTATAGCGATATACATTGTAAGCTTACACGCGTTGATTTGAAATTGATGAAACCTTTTCACATATTGTATTAAGTTTAAAGTTTGATGGAACTAAACATTTCATTTACACATGTTACTAATTTGAGTTTAATAAAAAACTTAACATATATTAATCTTAGTTTACACATACTTACTTGAGTTTGCTGGAAATTTACGCACATTGATGTGAGTTTAAGTTTGATAAAACTTTACATATATTAATTAAAATTTGAGTTTGATAACATTCATATATAGTGATTTGACTTTACACATAATTAATTGAGATACACATATTGGTTTTAGTTTTTACACACATATATTTATTTGAGTATACGAAGTTTCATTTTGATTTACGTTTGAATTTGATGACACATTACGCATCTTGATTTAAGTTTACAAATTCTGGTTTGAGTTTGTTAAAACTTAACACATGTTGATTTGAGTTTGAATTTGATGACACTTTATACATATAGTAATTTGAGTTTATACATAGCTTTTTTTTAGTGAATATATATTGATATGAGTTTGGTGAAACTTTACATATATTGATTTGAGAGTACACATATTGATTTTCAGTTTTTAGATAACGTATATTGATTTGAATATGATTTTTGTGCATAAATTAATTAAACGCTTTTTACGTGAATAATCCAGGGGTCGTGAGTTCGAATCCCCCGCCTGGCAACAGTCTCCGTGATGATTGATATACGACATTGTGTCTCATTATCATTCGTCTCTCACCACTGATTCAAGTGGGAAAGTTATCAGTTTCTTGCGGAGATGGGGTGTGCTCGAGTACTGGTTAATCCCAGGAAACAGTGGTTATGTTAACTGATCGTCTGTTAGCCCTCGATGGCATACAAATGACGCTAAATATTCAATACAATACAATTACGTGAATAAGCGGTTTTAAGAGTGACTGACGCCAGTACCTTCAAAACAAAATACATTCGTTTTAGTTAAAGATTACACATACACATGCACGCGTGCGCACACACACACACACACGCACACGCACACACACACACACACACACAAACGAATGTATTTTATTTTGTATGTATGTATGTATGCGTGCGTGCGTGCGTGCGTGCGTGCGTGCGTGCGTTTGTGTGTGGTCCACAGAAAAGAATTCAAGCTCTGGGGAAAGAGCGCGTAAACACCTTCAACACATTTCCAAGCGCTGTGTAAGGCACTCATTGAAATATATTTCATCAGTAAATCTTGTAGTAATCAGTTCAAGTCATTATATTTAGTATGTTTTATTTAAGGCATTGATATGAGAAAATAAAAAGATGAACAATAATGATTTAGAGGAAAGTAAGCTTTTGCACAATTTTGTTAAAATAATTCATGCGGTAGGGTATTATATATGAAGTAATAGCCTTAAAAAATATTTCAATCAAATTCCGATTTATAAAACGGGCAATGATTTTGTTTAGAACAGATTGATCACACTTGTGTCCAGTTGTGGAGACGGTTGTGATATTCCATTACAGTATGACTAGTAGTTACTGAAATATAAGTTTGCTATAAGATTTTAACCAAAAGTTTTAATGACTAATATTAACATTTTTACTGCACTTGGCCTTTACGAATTATGTCGATTAAGTGCATGTCATTTACATTTGCATCTGGGCGAAGCTAAAAGGACCAGATTGCATTTCATTGGTTGCACAATTTTGTTTTGTGGTGAGACGTCACGTTGCCGTTAGGTTCATGTGACGTTTGCCGAAAGTTACCATACAAATGCATGCACTTATTCAGTATGTTGACAACGTCGCCGTTACATTCATGGCATTGGCTTTGCGGGTTAATGCATATAACTTGCTTTTTAAATATCAAAACGGCAAAAAAAACGTGATAGTTTTATCAAAAATAGATAGAAAATATAATGCCGAGTTTTGAGTTATCTCAGTTAGCCCTTTGAGCCCACTTAATTGTTGAGAAAACATATCGGTTAACAACTACTTAATATTGAGATAAGTACTTGATATAAAACTTAAACCAAATTGTATTAGTATTGAAAAGGGAATAAGTATTCATCAAATCAAACCTGGTTTAGCCAATTTTCACAATGAGTCCTTTAACCGGTAAAGATTACGCGTTGATGTATTCTTAATAGTTATCGGAATGTCAGCTTGTTATTACAAAATATTTGTCTAAGTCTAAAAGGGGCCATGATTTTTAATTGAAATAAAAACGGGTTACCCAACATGTCTCTTGTTCAAAAGTCAAATAAATTATTGACCGAGCTTTTGCTGTATGTATAACAATTTCAGAAGGGTTTACATTGGCCATAGCAAATCAATTATGTCTATGGAATTCATGACCTTTAATCAATGGACATTTAGTTGTCCCGTTATTTTAATGTTAAAAAAGGAGTATTTTCAGGAATGGGGGTTATTGCTTATAATACTAATTTGTTTTAGCTCGATTGCGAAGAAATCGTTCTCGGGTCTGCTTGTTTGGTACAAGCAGTTCTGAATGTTGTCTTTTGAGGTGCATTTGGCCGGACTGGGTTTTGAACCTGCTATCTCTGGCATGAGCAGCTAACAATCTATTCATTACACTACAGCTCCGCTGGAAAATGAGTAACACGTAACGCCCAATACATATTTTGGCGGTAGAGCGGTAGATATCTTATTGTTGCTATTAAACAAGAATAAATATTCAATACAGCACTTCATACTAGAAAGCAATGCACAACTTTTACAAGCCAACTTAAGGAATATTTAAAGATTTATCTTCCTTTATGTGTAAGTTTACTGCATTAATTGAAATAAAATGCTATTGCTGAAATGTTAACACATATAAACGATGTACAATTCAATAATGAAAGAAAAAAAATGTTACAAATAATTGTTTTTATTTTAATACTGCCTCATATCAAACTTAAATGTCTGTTGCATAGCTAAGAGTTGAATATTTTAAAGTTGGTAATTCTTTTATTAATTGGATTAAACCATTTTACAATGATACACAAAGTTGTGTAGTTAATAACGGATACTTGACCGAGTTCTTCGAAATAAATAGAGGAGTACGACAAGGATGTCCACTGTCGCCATATTTATTTATACTAATTTTAGATATTCTTTCTGTGAAAGTAGATAAAGATATAAAGGGTATAAACCTATATTATAGAGAAATTAGAAATACACCATTTGCAAATGATGCAAAATTTATGATGGATTGGTTATATAAAAACGTTTAGATTTTTGAAAAAAAGGCTAAATGATTTTAGTAAAATATCAGGTGTAATATTAAACAATAAAATATATGTTATATTATGATCGGGATCACTAAACAGTCAACTGAAACATTTGGTACTAACTATAAATTTATGGACAGCAAAATGTTCATTCACATTGGAATTGATTTTTCAAATAAAAGAAGCAAATACAATGAATTAGATTTAATGCAATAAATACAAGAGTTTTCATACTGTTTAAAAAGATGGAAGACACAGCAATTTATCAATTATTGGAAAATTAACTGTTGTCAAAACATTTGCATTACTAAATCTTATATACCCTCTTAGAGTCTTAGACAATCCAAAGTCAGAATTAATTAATTTAATCAATAAAAGGGTATCATTATTTATGGGACATTAAACCTGACAAAATTAGTCGAAAAAACATTATACAGGACTACGAAAATGGGGGTCTAAAAATGATCGATATAAATATGTTTATAAAATCAATAAAAGCGGGATGGGCAAAAGAATAAAAGATAATGAAAATGACGGAGATTGGAAACATATATACATTAACAAATTAGAAAAATTAGAGGGACAATTAATATTTGAATGTAATTCAAATTAATATAAATATACTAAAACACAAAATCACAAGATTCCATATTTTTTATTTGAAATATTACAATCATGGTCAAGTATAAATTTTGAAAAAAAAACAGAAATATTAAACAACCAGATATTACTCTTTGAGTTGCCTTTAATGTATCATAAATTAAATCTTCTCCCAAAAATGAAGGAATTTTGCCACTCTTTCAATTAGTGGAGAAAACATAAATTATCTATGATTGGTAAAATTGCAGTGATTAAAATCTTTGCATTACCAAAACTTATATTATTTACCTGTTTTAGAAAAACAATCAACAGAACATTTAAATATAATAAATAAAAACATGTTTGAATTTCTATGGGATAATAAACCAGACAAAATTAGTAAAAAAGACAATTATACAAATAACGAAAATGGGGGTTTAAAAATGATAGATAGGAGGACCATTTATATTTGAATGAAATATTAATAAAAATCACTTAAAGAATGCAACTCAGACTCAAAATTATTATCAGAAATTGTACAATCATGGTCAAGTATTAATTTTAAATAAAATTTGAAAATATAAACAAACAAATAATATGGAATAATTCAAACATCAAAAATAATAATAAATCATCCTTCCATAAACCTTGGTTCGAAAAAGGAATTAAATATGTTGAACAAATCTTTGACAATAGACAAAAATATTTAATACTATTCAGCATATCTAAACGGTACACAACTTAAGTAATTCGGATTTTCTAAAATATTATATTCTTATTCAAAGCATATTAAACTCATGGAAGTCTAAACTTAAGAATGAGATATACCAAACTATAATACACAAAATAACTTAATGAAACAAATTATAAATGTGAAAAGTTCCAATAAATATCTATATAATAAACGGTTAAATTATATTTAAAGCGACTTAATTATTAAATCGCATATTAAATGGGAACAAGAAATAGCAACTCTAAATTCGAAAAGTAAACGTAATATACCATTTCAATGTTTAATAGATAGAAAGTTAAGAGCATTCCAATACAAATACATAATGCGAAAATTACCTAATAATAAATTTCTGTATAAATGTAATATTTATAATACAAGTATATGCGATTTTTGCAATAGGCATGTCGAAACAAACAAACATCTATTTTGGAAGTGTCACATTTCGAGAGGTTTTGGACAAAACTTGAAGTGTATCTGAATGAAACACTTATTGAAATAGATTTGGATTATTCAACGATTTCTCTAGTTAGTCTGGTATACAGCAGTTATTCGAGTTTATTAAACTGTATTTTGATTTATGGAAAATATTTTTATTTTCAAAAACAAGTATGAGCAGACAATTCTAAAGTTCAACAGTTTTATAAAATACTTAAAACATAATGAAAATTTAGAAAAAATAATATCGAATAACAAAGATAAAGTGACGCAACATGAAAATAAAAAGAATAAATTTCAATTATTCTAAAAAAATCTCACAACTTAACTTTAATTCAAATTTACAGCGCAAAGCACCGTAATCTCTTTTCATGACTGCAGTTGTATATTTTACTTCTTCCATCCACGTCTTCTTGTTTTACTTTTCCGCCTTCTTGCTTCGTCTTTTCTTATTATAATATTATTTCATAGAATACATTCATATAAAAAAAGTTAACTTTATGTATTATATCAAATATATTTGTAAAATGTATGGTTTGTGAAATAATAAAAAATTTAAAAACAAAAAACATTTTTACCAATTTATTATGAAACATTGTACACAATGACCTTTTTTTGCCAAAAGGATGTCTATTTAAACATGCTTAAATAATATATTTTAAAGTGATTTTCTAACTAGCTACGCACCTATGTTAACCTAAAATAAAATGTCCTGCTTAAAATTGCAACATATTTTGTGATTTCAATTTGGTCCGTCATACAGGTTAACATAGTGTACAGAGTCCGAATGACAATGTGAAGGTCGCAAAGCAGTATTTAACTGATAATTATTTAAGAAGGGGATTTCGTTTAAAATTAACTCTCCGATGATAATTGATTTTGTCAAATTTTTGATGTAATAAACCAAACCATTCTGATTTTATTTTTTATGATAATGAGATGCTTTCATTCCATTTAAAAATAGGTTTAAGACATTTATAGTGTGTTGTTTTCTAATATGGACCCTTTAAAGTTAGTTAGATATATTTCTTTGAAGAAACAATTAATTGCCTAATTTGTTAGATGAAACATTATTTACATGTCAGTAATATTAACAAAAATGAGTATATCGGGTAAACAGTGTTTCTTTTAAAGTATGCAGGGTGTCCTAATGCATCTTTATCATCCCCTTTCTTTATCTTGTCTTCACTTTTACCTTTACAAGATCTAAACTAAACATGTATTACTATTCTTTAATTGTTTTTTTTTCTTCCTTTTGTATCAATAACAGTGTTGATATCTGTTATATCATGTCATGTGTTCTCATTCTCATCACATATCAGGGGAGGGGGTGGGTATAAAATTTTTGAGTCCTATTTCTGTCGATAAAATGGTAATAAAATATGGTTAAGCTATTAAACATGCCGTACACATGCAATAGAAAATCGATTTTCATTTTGATTTTTATATTGTACAGATGATAAATATGATTAATAAATATATAATTAAGTCATGTGTTATGTGCTGAATCATCATATTTGATAATATTTTCACATGTGTGATCCAAAACAAGTCATTAATTTATTTAAAAAACACCGATAGTACGTATGAAACGTGCGGTTAATGATTTAAGACGATTCTATTGTATTCCTCGTTGAAGGATATTTCTTTTAAAATAACAAAGGTTGACGGATGGATTGACATATCAGCAAATAGTCCAAATACGATATACACATTTACATTGGCCAATGTCAGTGTAATATTTTGTCATTTATGATCCTTAATGACCTCACATTTAACTTAATTTCAACTAATGGGAAACGTTTTTGTTTTTTAGAATGACGTCAACGACAAAATCAAATATAGTAAAAGAAGTAATAATATTGCTTTTGTTCATAAAATGACAGGAAAGTCAACTGATATGTAAACTGACTTAATAACAAATGTTCTTTCATTATCATCAAATACTGTTTTTACTTAGACCACACATTCAGTACGTGAAGTGTATACTTACTGCATACAAAAATTTGTTTCAATAACTAACACAATATACAATTAAGACAAAACATTATAAGAATTTAAAAAGAAAACAATAACGAAATTATTCAGTATATACAAAGTTTAGCACTAAGGTTCAAATTTTCATAACTATGTCTATTATAGAGATGAAGATGCCTCATCTATACATTTTATGTCCACGGAATAGAGATGGCTCACCTATGCATTTTATGTCCATGGAATAATCCAACTGAAAAATCTGTGCGATTTTCAACAACAGCACTTGTTATTCTCCAGAGATAAGTTTTTAAAAAGATCGTCTATGAATTATTACGGACAGCGCAATTTTGAAAGAAAATCCGAAGATTTGTTATTGTTATTGGATAGAATCCGATGTTGTTTAAATCTGTCATTGTAGTTGTAGATGAAACCTACCTCATTATGGTTGATTTAAGTATGATAGCAGTTTATCTAATCATTCTATACCTAGTTAGTGCACGACTTACACAGTGGACTCGTGCTTTCATCGTCTTAAATTGATAAAACTACAAAACACCCTTATTGGGGTAGGTTCAATCTAAAAATAGAGTGATATAGTTTCACATCCACAGAATGACCCGTTTCAACATATTCGCTCAGGAAGCCATGTTTGTTGTTTATAAATTTTGTGCAGGTCTCTTCGCATTCGTTCTGATCCATTCAGTCGGGTATTATCGGATTTAGGACATTTCTGCTGTAGAATTTAAAGCGGGACGCGATTTATTCGTCAACAACAACACTTCACATTCCGATCGCAAAATCCATATTACAGAAGCAGAAAAGAACACAAGTTTCTGAACAAAAAGTTCATTATTTAAATGATAGCATTTAAATAATCTGAGTGAAATAGTTTATCCTAGAAACATCCGACTTACAGGTGATACATCTTTAAACTAGATTTGAATGTAAATTTGTAGTTTGAACTGATTCCCAATAACTACTTTCTTTGCAGTGTTCTGACTCCTTTTGTTTGAAGAAAGATGTTGTTGTTGTTGTTGTTGTTGTTGTTGTGTTGTTTTTGTTGTTGTTGTTGTTGTTGTTGTTGTTGTTGTTGTTGTTGTTGTTGTTGTTGTTGTTGTTGTTGTTGTTGTTGTTGTATGATGTTTAGCGTCGCTTTCAACAATGTTTCAGTTATATCGCGATGGTGTCTACTTGAGACAGTATTCTAAGCGCTGCAACTGTAGTATCATACTGCTGACGCATAGTATGTGTATGATACCCCTTTCAATCATATCATACTGACACCATGTCGACCAGGTTAAGGATTATCTTCTAAATGCTGAGCGTACTTTATTTCTTTTTTTGTTTCTTTAAATGGTAAGGCAAATATGTACACATACATTTGATTGGTACCTGTTTATGGTGTAACACCTATTTAACACACTCTTATATATCTCCCAAATCTAAAGTACGTGTATTTTCAAATAAACTACTGACAGCTCGATATGAGAACTGACAGACGATCAATTAACATAACCGCTCTTTCCTGTGATCTTGAAAGGTAAATCAGTTCTCGAGCACAGCCCATCTCCGCAAGTAACTGATAACTTTCTCAAATCAGTGGAGCGAGACGAAGACTATTGTCGGGCCGGTATTTCGATTCAAGACCCCTGAATTGAAAGATAGGCGCGCTGAACTAATTGGGCCCGGCTTCCGCGATAAACCGGTTATGTAACAAATGAAGTTTCATGAATCTTTTGTAATTAACAATATATTATCAAATATACACTTAACTCGTAATAGGTTTAAATAAAACAATCGTATAAGAGTTCATTTCTATCTAAATGTATAGGTGTGCTAGTCTTATATTTGAATAACGCAATAAGAGCATTTCAAGAAAAAATAACCATATCAACGTATCAAATCATTTTGGGCGGGCTATGCTGTAATCGAATAACGAGAAGTCGGCCTTATATAATGTTTGAATCTCATATATTACGTTATCTGGGATGTTTTTGTAAGCATTAACTAATGCCTGATTCCTCTGGTACTGCATTTCCGTTGATGTCATGGGATGTTTTCTAATTTGTTCCAAAACCACCTTCGTTAAATGTGTAGCATTTGCTATATTTACAGTTGGATCAGATCCAAATGCATCAAGGGGAAATGTGAGAGTTTCATGGAGATAACCTTGAATTTGGAGCATTTTCCAAATCCGCTTTGCTATTTCTAACCAACCAATACATTCCAATAGACCTGATATGGCAATTTCATACACCTCTTCCACAACACTGGAAATGGAAGTTTCGAATCTACGTGATTGCAAAACCTCAGACAATGCATTGAATGTTTCATTGTCCACACCGATTCGTTTAAGAGTATATTCTACATCTTTTGAAAAACTCTCCTGTTTGAGAATAATAAAAGGATTTGCTTTGCATGGTTTGCATAACGTATATATCGGTGCCCAGTGCGGCTCCATTGAAACGCCTTTTTTGGAGACAGAAATAACATAATTTAAAAACTCTGCAAATGTAACATTTGTTTGACAAGGAGGTAACCTTTCGTTCGGTTTCAAGTGTTTTCGGATCTGGTAACCAAGATTTCCAGGAGGAATCGTCTCCGTGTTAACTTTGTCTGTGTAAGCGGAAAATAGTCTTGTGTAGGGATTCCGTGACATAATTATTGTGTTTGATTCTATTCTATCTGCTGTGTTGAAATTAGTTTCATGAACCTTTGAATCACTATGAACACGTGCTCGTGATTTTGCAAACGCCTGTTTTTGGTAGTTGGCTCCATATTTTAAAATATCAAACACCTGAGACCAAAATGTACAGGCGACTTTTGGAACCTTGCAGTAGGAAAGTTTATGGGGTTTTGAATAATAAAATACAGTTCTTTGCGACCTATTAGGTATGTTTTCCTGTTCCCTGCATATGTCTTGCAAATGTCGTATTCGTTCAACATGCGTGTTAGTATAGTTGATGGGTTCCGAGCTCCCGTAAGTTCGTAAGTACTCAGGCGAACCTGAAACATAATCAGACGACAGTTACTTATTTGAGATAATACAAATTTGCATAGGACAGGTTCGACTTAAATGATATGGTTCGATACCCAAACAACTGAGATCGTGTTCTTTCCTATCTAATCCATATGTAAGTTAAAACGATGCGTACTTCATAAAACAAATGTGCATTGTTTTGTTTTACATTTGACTCTAAATACTTTCTGCTAAAAGATGTTTAAATCTATGGAAAATGGACACGTTGAGAACGCTGGCATATAAAAAAACATTAACTATGACGTTTTTATATGAAACATTTGCACACGTTTTAGTTATTAGAAGAATTGTGCTGAGTACGGATACCTGTTTCAGGGTAAGCTGTTTTCTGTTCTTTATTGACTTTAGACAAACAGTATAAAGACACGTATAACAGAAGTCCGGCAAGTAGTAGTATCCATGTACTCTTGGAGAAAAAGAGTTTCATCCGTTTTTTCAACATTTTGGAGAAAAATCTGAGAATATAAAAAAGAATAATAAATGTGTGTGTGTGAGTTTGTATGATATGTGGGGTTGTTTTGCATTTTTTTTTAAATAAAAGATCAACTCTGTGTGTGAGTGTATGTAGGGGTGTACATGTGTATGATGTGTGAGGGTGTTTTGCATGTTATTTTTAAATAAAAGATCAACTCTGTGTGTGAGTGTGTGTGGGGTGTACATGTGTATGACGTGTGGGGGTGTTTTGCATGCTATTCAATAAAAGAACAACTGTGCGTGTGAGTATATGTGAAGGTGTACGTGTGTATGATGTGTCGGGGTGTTTAGCATGTTTATTTAATAAAAGATCTACTGTGTGTGTGAGTGCATGTGAAGATGTGTACGTGTGTATGACGTGTGCGGGTATTTTGCATGTTTATTCAATAAAAGAACAACTGTGAGTGTATCTGAGGGTGTGTACGGGTGTATGATGTGTGGGATGTTTTGCATGTTTATTCAATTAAAGAACAACTGTGAGTGTATCTGACGGTGTGTATGGGTGTATGATGTGTGGGGTGTTTTGCATGTTTATTCAATAAAAGAACAACTGTGAGTGTATCTGGGGGTGTGTACTGGTGTATGATGTGTGGGGTGTTTTTCATGTTTATTCAATAAAAGAACAACTGTGAGTGTATCTAGGGGGGAGGGGGTGGTGTACGGTGTATGATGTGTGGGGTGTTTTGCATGTTTATTCAATAAAAGAACAACTGTGAGTGTATCTGAGGGTGTGTACGGGTGTATGATGTGTGGGGTGTTTTTCATGTTTGTTCAATAAAAGAACAACAGTTACTGTGAGTGTATCTGGGGGGGGGGGGGTGTACGGTTGTATGATGTTAGAGGTGTTTTGCATGTTTATTCAATAAAAGAACAAGTGTGAGAGTATCTGAGGGTGTGTACGGGTGTATGATGTGTGTGGGTGTTTTGCATGTTTATTCAATAAAATGTCAACTGTGTGTGCGATTGTATGTGGGGGTGTACATGTATGATGTGTGTGGGTGTTTTGAATGTTTATTATACACAGCATATTTTTAAATAAAAGTTGGAATATTGATTGATTGGAGGACTCGGGCAGTTTCAAAGGTTTGAACAGAGCTAAACAAATATAATAAAATTATTGGTGCAGGGATCCATGAGCTGATATCATAATATTGTGTTACCACTAGTTAGCACTTACGCACTGACCTGTGTCCCACTGCATGAACTCTTGGATTTGTTTTCGTTAGACTAATTATATATCTTTTCCCGTAACATGTTAGTAATAACGCAATGATTTTTTTTCTCTGAAACAGCATTCATGTACTCAAGTTGCTCATATCAAAGTGGTTTGACGATTCCATAAGATACTGTCACTGTCGTCTCTTGCATAACTACCATCATGGTGAGTATCATATTATCTCCGGTACGAAAAAAGTTTAGGGCGAAGTGGATATATTTGTAAAAATTCATCAACTTTAAAAACATGAAAATTTATTGATATAATTATATAACTTCAGTATATCAATATTTATTTGAAGGAAATGTGAAATGAGAAACAATGTATGAACATATTTCTAATGAAATAGTCCATTCCCTTTTACCACCCCCGCTATAATAACTAACCAAATATCGGCTGGTAAGGTTATTATAGTTACATAGATCAATCGGATCTGGTGACGTCATATTGGAAAACGCATCGGATATCAAAGTTAAGATTGGGACGGTTATTTAAATTAATGGTCATTATCAATGGAACTAAATCGAAATATATTATCAAAACATTGCCGAAATATGCTAATCCGATGGTTTGTTCCTGTCTGAAGTACTTATTATTGTCGGTAAAGTGTAACACCTGGCGAAATGTAGGTCTCGCTTATCTCCCTTGACTGTGACATCACTGTCGAAGCTGTTTGTTGCAATGGTTATTATAATTTAGATCTCGGGTAGTCTATATATAGAATGAATGAATGAATGAATGGTGTTTTACGGCACGTCGACACATTCTATATATAGGATATGATGTCTACCGAATCAGGTATATTTACCCAAATCAGGTCTATTTACCCAAATACAAAAAAGCAGTAAATTATATACCTATCCCACAATTTATAGTATTTGAACGCTTACTAAACAGTGATGTCATTCAAACTTTCCCTGAAGCAACTGACAAATCAATGTGCTCAAATATGACATTTCCGAATTTGCTTTTTTACGGAACTAATCGGAAAGGAGCTGGATCCGGACTACAGACTAGATCTCGGAATAATTAAACTAAGGATTGCGACCATATCATGAATTGAGACGAATCATGCAGGCAGATCTTGTCTCCACCAATAAAACTGAGCACGCCATATGTATATATAACTGAATTGTGTAAAAAAAATACAATGCAACTCCGACCAGTAATTATAATTAATCATAATTATTGCTATCACATTCACGTACTACAATAACTCTTCATTACTATCAGTGCTTTACTACACTTTATTATCAGACGTATACAACCAAGTCGGCCCATTTTACTATCTCAAAAGCGGTGTTAGTCTATGTGTAAAACACAATTATTTGTCTTTTTTATGCTTTTTTAATGCGCATGGTATCCATATACATTTTATTTGCGTGTAGTACAATGTTTGTGAATGCTTTCTGTATTGGTGTAGGAGATTGTAAAAGTTATCTGCATGTTTAGGGAGATCGTAAATGGTTTTTTTTACAGATTTTGCAGGTTATTTATATTTTCTGTAATGTTATGGTAGGTTGTAAAAATGTATACGTTGTGGTAGAGTGTAGATAGTTTCTGTAATGTAGTGAGAGGTTGATGTTAATTATTTCTGTAACGTTTGTTAATGTTTTAAGAACCCTACCCTATATCCATCTCACATACCAGTTTCCTGATATAAAAATTGGTTTTATTGATAAAGATATGCCTTTCTTTCTGATGGAATGTATTATAGATATTAAATACTGTTCCATGACAAGGCTAAAGTAATAGAGATAACGATGTTCTCCAATTGCCCTTGTGGAATTAAATAATTACAAGTGTTGAAACATAGGTGCGTGTTTTCTGTAACGTAAAACGAGGATGTAAGAATTTTCTGAACTGTTGTGGGAGGATTTTTGTGTTTGCTCTAATGTTGTGGGAGAGTATAAGGGATTTCTGTAATGTTGTGGAAGGTTGTAAAAAAATTATAGTATGTTGTGGGAGGTTGTAAATGGTTTCTGTGCTGTTGTTTGAAGTTGTAAATGTTTATAGTACTGTTGTGGGAGGTTGTACAGGTTTTCTATAATGTTTAGGGAGGTTGTAAGCGTTTCTGTACTGTTGTCTGGGGGGTGTGAATGTTTATAGTACTGGTGTGGGAGGTTGTTAGAGTTTATGTACTGTTGTTTGAGGTTGTGCATGTTTATAATACTGTTGTGGGAGTTTGTAACAGTTTCTGTACTGTTTTGTGGGGTTGTAAATGTTTAAAGTACTGTTGCAGGAGATTGTAAATATTTTCAGTAATGCAGTGGGAGGTTGTAAATTTGTTCTGTAGTGTTGTGGGTAATTGTAAATGATTTCTGTAATATTATGGGAGGTTGTTAATGTATTCTGTAGTGTTGTGGGAGATTATTAATGATTTCTGTAATATTAATTGAGGTTGTAAATGTTATCTGTAGTTTTATGAGAGGTTGTAAAGTTTTCTATAATGTTGTAGGAGCTTGTAAATGATTTCTGTAATGATCTCTTAAAATCCTTTTTGTAACGTGTATAAATGCATTAGGAACCTTATCCCACTTCCACCGCTACCACTGCTTCTACTACTACTACTACTACTACTACTACTACTACTACTACTACTACTACTACTATTACATCATTATCATCGTCATCATCATCATCATGGTCACCAATCTTCATTACCATTATCATTATCATAATCATCAGCATCATCATCATCAACGTCATCATCAATCGTATTCATCATCAATCACCATCACCAATCGTTATTTTATGCAACAGCAACAGAATAATCTGTTTAATCAATATCAGTAGCAACAGATGTAGCAGCACTATTATTATCACAGTCAACACAGAACCATCGCATAGTCAAATCACTAACAACGCAATTGTCACTATAAATATCATCTCAATATCATCATATTTAGACACCACTCCGGGCTAGGACGGAAACGCGTCTGGCTATCAATCCAAGGGTTCGAATCCCCTCCCGGTCACTATATGTATTTCTATAGACGATTCAAATGAGACGCAATGCCGTATAACAATAAACACGGAAAGAGTTGCCGAGCGGGGATTCCAACTCATTGTTTTAGTCAAGCCAGATACAAGTATACCACTATTACTTAACTTTACTCAGATACAAGTATACCACTATTACTAAACTAACTTAGATACAAGTGTACCACTATTACTCAACTTGAGTCAGATACAAGTATACCATTATTACTTAACTTCACTCAGATACAAATATACCACTATTACTTAACTTTACTCAGATACAAATGTACCACTATTACTTAACCTGAGTCAGATACAAGTACACCACTATTATTAAACTTAAGTCAGATACAAGTGTACAACTATTATTTAACTTAACTCAGATACAAGTGTACTACTATTACTTAACTTAAGTCAGATACAAGTGTACCACTATAATTTAACTTAACTCAGATACAAGTGTACTACTATTACTTAACTTAAGTCAGATACAAGTATACCACTATTATTTAACTTAAGCCAGGCACAAGTGTACCACTGATATTTAACTTAAGTCAGATACAAGTGTACCACTATTATTTAACTTAAACCAGGCACAAGTGTACCACTGATATTTAACTTAAGTCAGATACAAGTGTACCACTATTACTTAACTTAATCCATGTAGAAGCATACTACTATTTTATCTCAGCGGCCTCAGCTCTGAGTTAAAGTGACTACATTTTGCAGTCAAAGCTGTGTCTACGTTTTGTAAGTTATGAACCTGACATAGGACTACAAACATCTATCACACAGCAACAGTATATTCACAAGCTGAAGTATTTATGTACATGTGTAGTTGTGGTTGTAAACTCATCAATTAAAACAAATGACTTGACGGTAGGAAGGATTTAATTCATCAGGTAAAAACATAACTTATTCAAGCATGTAAATTGCACACACTAAATTCACTCTGGTAAGGCAAACATACAGATATTTTACAAATAACTAAATGTGGTGGCAATTAAATGAAAGTGCTCAACATCAGCTTGTTACTTTTCCTCAATGTATTTTAAAGCGAATATATCGGGGGGGGGGGGGGGGGATTCTATAATTGTCTTAAATACTACTTGACGTCATTCAGACTCTTTCACAGATAAAATTTCTTTTACTACAGTAAAACTCCACCTTACGACTCCCCCACCCTCCGCTATCAAGACATCTTACTGTTGTTTAAATCTACTCATGTATAATTCTGAAACATTAAATGTATTGCCTGTAATTGTTACTATGTTATATGTATGTAAGTGAAATATAAACAATACAATATATTTATTTTAATTATCCCTTTGTTACATTGTATTACATGTGAATACTTATTAAATAATGATGATGGTAAAAATAATAATAATTAAAGTTATAACAGCAACAAATCCATTATTAAAACAAAAAGATTTATTTATTATTATTCTCATTATTATTATTTTCATTAATATAACAATATATGTACAAACATGCATAATATAGTATATATCAATCTACTATTACAATTACATAGACCTATAACTTTTGTCAATGAAATTCGTTTATAAGATCACCCCGTTATTAAGACCAATTTTGCCTGGTCCCGAAGGTGGTCCCAGATAAATATTGGCTGAAATGAATTATTTTACAGTCTGTACCCAGTCGTTGCCTGGTGTAGCCCAGCGTCACCACATACCCAAATAAATATTTGCTGAAATGAATTATTTTACAGTCTGTACCCACTTGTACCGAGTCGTTGCCAGGCATAACCCTGCATAACCATACAGCTTTTATAATAAGCAAATAATTCCAACAGCGACATAATTATGAAATATATGAAATATATGAAAATGTTATTTTATAAAAAAAAAAACTAATCAATAATGTTAAAACTGTACTTCTGAACAAGTGTAGAGCAATGCACCCATGATCGGAGGGTCATGGGTTCGATCCTCCGCCGCGGCTATGTGTGGTGTCCTTGAGCAAGACACTTGTCCGCATATGCTTAGTACTGGTTCTAACCACGAAGACTTCGAGCATGATTTGCCTACGTTATAAGAACTTGTTTCACAATGGAAGTAAAATAAATATGTTTAAACTTCTAAACATGTCCAAGATATTATTGTTGTATGAATTAACATGAAACGTGTTAAAAATAGCGCTAAATCCCATTAAAAAAAACATATTTTTAATTTGAAATTGACAGCCTTTGACGAGTAAACAGAAATAAAAATAACCTTTAAGTAGTAGTAGTGGTGATTGTAATAGTAGCAGTAGCAGTAGCAGTGGTAGTAGCAGTAGTAATAGTAGTAAAAAACAATACACTTTTACTTACAGTCATAAATTATCCTTAACGGCAGAATGACATATAATATAAACACATGGCCTATTTGATGAGTGTTGATGTAGTCGATTAGCGGGCGAATCCATTTCTCTTATCGGGATATCAGGTAGTATCAGGTAGTGTTTTTTACTCTGCATAATCGTTGATATGAAACTTCTTTTTCTTGGTGAATTGAAATTAAATACATGTGTTATAATTTTTTATGAAAAAACAAAATTGAACTGATATATCAACACGACGGACACGATAATAATGAGTTTTAAAATAGCATTATGATGTTAAACTACCATCATAATACTAGTATCTATATATAAATGAGCTGCAATGTTTCTCCAATATCACATAGGATGGTGTTACATGTATCAGTGTCTTAATTACAGATATATCTGTTTGTATGTCTCCGGTGTTATATAGCTGGTAACATTCTATCTACCGCCCTGGTATTGAACAGAATATGCTAATTTAACTTTGACCTTATTTTTTCTGTTTAAATCGCCATGATTTTGTCCACTCAAACATGACAATGCTTTCTAAATACATCAATAATGACATTCCAATATAAAATATGTGCATTAAAACTGGAACGTCTATATATTTTATGTAAGTCCTTAATCAAGAAGAAGAAACAAGGAGTATCTATAACCGCCATTTTGCGACTACCCCACATCAATAATGACATTCGAATATAAAATATGTGCATTAAAACTGGGATGTCTATATATTATATGTAAGTCCTTAATTAGAAACAAGGAGTATCTATAATCGCCATTTTGCGACTACCCAACGGAAGCATTACCTGTTTTCAGTGGCGGTTCAATGCCTCAATATAAAAGAATACCGCTAATTGGAAACGTTCTTGTTTTTGTGTCATTTATGATATTACAACCCATGTCATGGTAACTCATTTCTATTTCAAAATTCGAGTGGTGGGCTGTGGTCAACTCAACATCATGTTGCTCTAAATAATTTTTTACGCATTTAACGTCAATCATTTCAACTGGGAACGGATTTAATTACTATTACATGGACTAATTAGAACAAGAAAACAAAAAAAAACAGAAATAAAAAGTGAAATTGGCCTGTAACCACGTAGAAAAAAATCAACATGACTATCAACTTGATAAAGAACGTAGAAGCACCAAAATTACAGAACTCAAGTTTCGTTCTATGAGAGACAACCTCATATACTATAAAATCCCGGAAACGCCTTGACCGGAAAACTGTGATACTTGGTAAAAATTCTTGAAAAAGAATTGAAACCAACCTTTAAATAGACACCCAGAATATGATTTTTGACAGAGTTCATCAAATGGGCTCAAACTCAGCGTCAAAACTCAGACCAATCGTCGGTAAGTTCCGCTATTACTCTGACCGGGAAAATGTCACGGAAAAATCCTACGACAACAATGTCAAGAAAAAGCTCAAAGACGATGGCCAGGGAATCGGGATCCAGCGACCACTACAAATGAGGGAAGCCATGAAAGCTTTATACCGGGTCCCAGTTATTTGTGAACAATAAAGTATTTAATATATTCGTTGACGGTACTCTTTGTGACCCATTGCCTAGGTATGTCAGTAAATATTAGAGATGTCGAGAGAAGTCCCTTGAATTGTTATCCTGGAATATCAATGGACTATCAAGAAAAATAGCCGACCCTGATTTTTATAAAATTATAAACTATGTCATTTTTTTCTCTCAGAAACCTGGTTATATAGTAAAACAAACGTTAATTTAGATATTTCAAGGATAGTGTAGTGAACATATATATGGTAACAAATCTCAGAATACTAAAAAAATTTCATGTAAAATAATATTTCAATTTCATGTAGTGAGCACTAAGGTGGATTGGTCACAAATGGTTTAGACGGGCCCTCTTCGATCAGTCGGTAGCGTGTCTGATTATCAATCCAGGGGTCATGAGTTTGATTACCCGCCAGTAGTCTACAACTCATTCTCCGTGATGACTGATAAACGACTATCAGTCTCATTGTCATTCGTCTCTCACCATTGTTTCAAACGAATTGTGGACGAGGCATCCCAAAGACAACTCGTCCCAAGTTTCGAGACAACTTGTCCAATTTCTAAAGACAAATGGTTTCATCAAAAGATAAGATCGTGATATTCCTCAATCACCATTGTGTTATCGCGTTAACGTCATTGTGACATCGCTCCACCATCGTGTCATCGTGTTATAGCGTCTTCGTCATCGTGACACTGCTCAATCATCATCGTGTTATCGTACTGTCGTGCCATCACCACCGTATTATCGTGGCATCGCGTGTGCGTGTTGACAAAGCGATAGCACGATGACCTTAACGGAACACCGTAGAAATCACAGACTGTTTTTTTATACATTGCATGCCAATCAATGTTTTGATCAACCGAATCGATCATATATCAAAACATTACATTTTGCATTAAACTTTTAAGTAGTTGCCCTTTTTTAATTGCAGTTTACATATTTTGAAATCATAATACTTCAGCAATTTTATACATTTTAGGGGAATGGCCTCGATTTGTAGTTGTAGAGACTTTTATTTGTATTCACTGATGTGCCTTCATTATATATTGATTTGTGCTCAGTACATACTGATGTGCACTCATGACACATTTATGTGCCTTCGTTATATACTGATGTGCGCTCAGTGCATACATATGTGCGCTCATGACACATTGATGTGCGTTCATTATATACTGAGCGCACATATTGTGCACTCATGACACATTGATGTGCGTTCATTATACTGAGCATATAGTAAATGGTGAATACCTTCTGCCCCGGCTGGAAACGGAGATATACTTGTAAAAAGAAGAAATGTTCTATTATTTAGCTATTTCTAACATGATATGCAATCCATGTTATCTTATATTACGTTATTTCATAAAATGACAAAATTTCTGTTTTCCCCATAGTATTCTTTTGTATAGTAACAATCCCCATATAAGGAAGGCACCTCTACATCCACGTTCCTTGAGTTGTAGAATGTTCAATCCCCTGCTGATGTAAGGATACTTTATATCGTATCTGAAACAAATAACTGACTGGTTCTTGACACTTCATAATTTCAATTATTTTGGGGACCCTCCCAGCCACTTTATGGAAAAGCATTCTTCCTTATTTAACCAAATCTTATTGGCTGTTACTAGACAATGCTTCAGCTCTCAAACCAAACTTATAACTGAACATATGGATAAAAAATGAGAATCAGCCATTTACAAAGTATTCCTTGTAAATGCTTTTTTTAAATTGGGTTAAGCCATTTTCAACACATTTCGGGTTATATATGGCATATCCAGTTTATTGGTGTAGGAAGACCTCAGAATGAATCTGAGTAGAATCACTGTCCTTTCGCAAGTAATTAGTAAACTTTCTCACATAAAAAAAATTTAGTGAGCGGGACTCGACCCTCATAACCTTTAGCAATGAAAGGTAAGTGATCTTGAAACAGCGCCTTAGACGACTCTGCTACGAAAGAACCTTGTTAAATGGCAGATCCATCATAAAATACTATATTCGAAATTAAGTCTACAATGTCATGCGAATGGTGTACTTATACCTTTAATCATGTTCTTGTGTGCAATGTCGTACACCATAATATATATTTAACATGTGCAGCAGCTGTAACGAAATGTTTGTACATATGTTTCATAAATCAACAAAACGGGAAAGTTTTGTGGTATTTAATCATTGAGCTTTTAGATTTAATTATTGTTTTGACTTTATATTGACCAGTTTTTGTTCGTTAAATGATTGTAAATTATTACACTTAGCGCAATATGATAACACTGACTATATTTTACGAGACAACTCAGTTGGACTAGATCTCAGTTCAACCTTCACTGAAGTCCTCAACAACAATTTTTTACAAGAACAGTGTTAAACATTAATTAACAGATGAACGTCAAGTACATGTACATGTATACTTATACAGATAAGTATTATGTACATAAATGACTGGTATGCGATGATCTGCTCCACTGTAGAAATTTACGTTTAAACTCTTAACTACTACTGACTGATTGTTAAATATAATCAGGGATGGAATATGACAAATATTTTCTGAATAATTCAGTCTGGCTTTGGGATAAAAGCATTTTTGAGAATTAATACTTATCCCTAAAATAAATATGTTAAAATTTAAAAGAGACATGTGTTTTTTTTAAAGGTAGTTTTTTTTTTCATTTTAAAAAACACATACAATTATCAACATGAAAATCAACTCTATATTCTATTATATCTACTATCATACAGACGAATTATTTGAAATAGCTTTTGAATCAAATGTTTAAGCCGTAAAATTACAAAAAGCGATCTTGTTGAGTTACCTTAACTAAACATATTCCTTTATTTTAATATTAAGTTAGTTGTTTTAATCGCTCGAGGTCGTTACATGTATCACGAAACACAGAAATAGATATGAAAACGTAACATATTGCGTTCGAATGTATATACTCATATACTGGTCTGTTGACGTTTTTTGATCGTTGATTTCAGCTGTTACAGAATAAAGTGTGCTTTTAGTCATTCCTTTATTTAAATGTTAAGTAAGCTATGTAATCGTTTCGATGTCCGTTCTATACAAAAATAACACAGAAATAGATGAGAACGTAACATATTGCGTTCAAATATATAAATCTATATCGTACAGAAGTTGTTTTCTGTTGACGTTTTTTGATCGTTTTTATTTCAGTTGTTACAGAATAAAGTGTGCTATTTTGTCATTTTCATACAATCCCTTCCGAAGCCTGTGTTGAGCTTTAAATGTGTTTTATTCAATGTACTTGTTTTAAAAGTCGGATCGGGACATTCAGACAACTTGATTCTTAAAGATATATTTAATTGCGTTTCTGAATTTCACATTTTTCTTTCTCTTTTCACACACTATTTTGAGACTGTAGTTTGGAAGTCAAACACTTTACACCGGTTTTTCAGCTTGTATTGCGAATGGGTCACATCTTTAAAAACATTTGTAATAACAAGACATACAGTAACTGCATTCAACATGACACAAAGGCTTTTACCTCAATCTTTTTAATTATGAGTCGTTTTGGGCATATTTATCTAACCTATGTATCACACACATTTACATAACGTCTGTGTGTTTGAATACTGAGCGTCATATTTAGTATACCATTGAGGGCCCGTAAATTTTGACCCCATTGAAAAATGACCCCACGACCCACTTTTCAACGGATGAGTGATCAATTTTTAACATTGAAAACTGACCCCGGCCGTTATTTTATGACCAACCCATACGTGAAAAATTTACCCTCGTTCAAATCTTATCACCAACGGTTTGGAACTGACCGAATAGTCGGCCGGACCAGATTGAAAACTGCTAGTATAAATTTGGATGTTCTCGTGGATGAAAAGAGTGAATTATAACCGGAAAATGTTGATATACGATATATATAAAAATGGCCGGTATGCTATAAATACGTGATTTTATTGATGATAACACCTGTGGTATCGGAATGGTTTTTGTTTGAATTGCTTATCGTTAGTGTGGTTGTTGTTTCACAAGTTAAGAATGCGATGCAGCATTCCTACATCTCTCTCTCTCTCTCTCTCTCTCTCTCTCTCTCTCTCTCTTTGTTACCCGGGCATCGGCGTCACACTTTCGATAAAAAATTGTCATGCAAGTTACTATCATGCCAATATCTCAGTAACTACCAACTGAAATGATTTGAAACTTTATCAAGTCTTCAAGGTTATCAAACAATCAAGTTAATTAAATCTTGGTAAAATTTAACGCAATTATGACCATTAGTCGACTTAGAAATGCTGGTTAAAGCTTTCAGTTCATTTTGATATCATGCACATACCTCTGTAACCTTATAAGCGATTGATTTGAAACTACACTAACGCCCTCGTGTTATTAAACATAGTCTCCCAGCAATATCCTTTGCCTCTGATGGTGATTTTGACTATTAAACCCACAATCTGCATTTGTATATCTTTCATATTTAAACCTCATCTGACCCACGGAGAGGGTCGAATTTAATGTTGGAAGACCTTGTGGCCTAACCCAATTTCTGAATTATAAATAGAAATAAAATATTTTTTAACAACAAACATCTTGGTTAAACGTCTTTCTTCACTTAAAACGTTTAATAACTCAGAAACAGATATAGATCCCCTAAACTGAATAACACTCACTTGTGTGTGTGTGAAAAGTGGATGTGTGTAACAAATAATATAACTTGGTCAGGTCTTTAGTATGTATTGACAAAGCAGTGCGAACAGTCCAGCGTGCTGTCTTGCGGACGTGTTTTGTTTTTCTACCAATACCTTCCTACTTTCGATTCATTTTTTTTTACATTTTTTGTAATATGCAAATATATTTTAACATTGTTGTTAAAGGGAATTTCTTTGTATTATATAATGATATGATTAAATTAAATGATTCTTGAGGCGTATCTTGGCTGAAAACGATATGTAGGCACAGTTGTAGGGCGTTCCAAAAGCATGCTCCCCTTCTCTTTTCCATCTAGACTGTCGTAGATGCGTTTTGACGTAAATTTTCTTTTGTGTTTAGGGGGCTGGATATTCTTAATATCAACCTTGAATTCACTGTTTTGTTACCAAATAAACTGATAACAAATGTGATGTTTTAAGGTTTGTTCACTTTTTCAAACAACACGTGTTGACTATTTATCACACAGATACGCATAAATTGACATAATTACTAGTATACATGTATATGTATGCATATATATTGATGATGATAATTTTATTTATCGCCGCCATCGGTATCCCATATGGGCGACACCTCCAGAAGAGTATTAGTAATTTTCGATTTTTGGAGGATAGTGCAGAGATACAGGAAACCCTTTTGTACCGTTCCTGGTTCTTTTACATGTTAAGCATCGATACATGGGACGTCGATATTTGTTACAGTCCCATCCAAAAGACTAATACGTATTTTCAGTTGGAGGAGCACGTGATTTAACCTGCGATGCCTGAATTCACAGTCCAATGCCTTAACCACTGGATCACTAATCCACCCATACAGTACTAATAAGGAGTGTTCATATTTGCCGCAATGCGAAAAGTCACATTAGAAAATCTCTAGTTTTCTGCACTTGTATGACGCAAATACGGTGATTACACAATCAACATCTATGTCACGTTGTATAGGGTGATTCTGAAGTAATCAGATATAAAGTCTGCACTTCAAGATTAGCCTAATAGCGTTAACGACCATCTCGACATTAAAGAACATTTCATGAACAGTCTGAACTATTCCATATCCGTACATAACGATTTTAGTTTGTTTGCAATCACGTCATCAATTACTTACATCAATTTTATCGTTGTTTGTCCTATCTACAATCAAATTAGTGATGAATATATACAAACATATCACACTGGACGACTAATTATGCTAATGTTTATAGATTTATAAAATACAAACCGAAAATCATAATATAAAGTCAATAGTCATATTACGAGTTGATATGTACTATCATGTCAGTTTCAAAAAGCTGCCAATGTGTATTCAAGATATTGGTGTTAAACACAGGTAACACTGTGAAATGCAGTCCGTGTTACTGATTTGGACGCCATAAAATGTTTCTCAAATATCTGGAAAAAAAGAGGAAATGCATGCTAGGAGCTAAATATTTTTCCTGAGATGGGGTGGTGGGGGTGAAGTTTGGGCATGCCCCATGACACCCTATTAAAGTTGGGATTGTGCCTCATGTAAAAAACAATCTCTGGCTACGGCCCTGCATAGTATATAGATATGTTAATTAAACACATCATTATTAATTATGTTAGATATCAACACGACGGACACGATAACAATGAGTTTAAAAATAGCATTATGATGTTGAACTACCATCATAATACTAGTATCTATATATAAATGAGCTGCAATGTTTCTCCAATATCACATAGGATGGTGTTACATGTATCAGTGTCTTAATTACAGATATATCTGTTTGTATGTCTCCGGTGTTATATAGCTGGTAACATTCTATCTACCGCCCTGGTATTGAACAGAATATGCTAATTTAACTTTGACCTTATTTTTTCTGTTTAAATCGCCATGATTTTGTCCACTCAAACATGACAATGCTTTCTAAATACATCAATAATGACATTCCAATATAAAATATGTGCATTAAAACTGGAACGTCTATATATTGTATGTAAGTCCTTAATCAAGAAGAAGAAACAAGGAGTATCTATAACCGCCATTTTGCGACTACCCCACATCAATAATGACATTCGAATATAAAATATGTGCATTAAAACTGGGATGTCTATATATTATATGTAAGTCCTTAATTAGAAACAAGGAGTATCTATAATCGCCATTTTGCGACTACCCAACGGAAGCATTACCTGTTTTCAGTGGCGGTTCAATGCCTCAATATAAAAGAATACCGCTAATTGGAAACGTTCTTGTTTTTGTGTCATTTATGATATTACAACCCATGTCATGGTAACTCATTTCTATTTCAAAATTCGAGTGGTGGGCTGTGGTCAACTCAACATCATGTTGCTCTAAATAATTTTTTACGCATTTAACGTCAATCATTTCAACTGGGAACGGATTTAATTACTATTACATGGACTAATTAGAACAAGAAAACAAAAAAAAACAGAAATAAAAAGTGAAATTGGCCTGTAACCACGTAGAAAAAAATCAACATGACTATCAACTTGATAAAGAACGTAGAAGCACCAAAATTACAGAACTCAAGTTTCGTTCTATGAGAGACAACCTCATATACTATAAAATCCCGGAAACGCCTTGACCGGAAAACTGTGATACTTGGTAAAAATTCTTGAAAAAGAATTGAAACCAACCTTTAAATAGACACCCAGAATATGATTTTTGACAGAGTTCATCAAATGGGCTCAAACTCAGCGTCAAAACTCAGACCAATCGTCGGTAAGTTCCGCTATTATTCTGACCGGGAAAAGGTCACGGAAAAATCCTACGACAACAATGTCAAGAAAAAGCTCAAAGACGATGGCCAGGGAATCGGGATCCAGCGACCACTACAAATGAGGGAAGCCATGAAAGCTTTATACCGGGTCCCAGTTATTTGTGAACAATAAAGTATTTAATATATTCGTTGACGGTACTCTTTGTGACCCATTGCCTAGGTATGTCAGTAAATATTAGAGATGTCGAGAGAAGTCCCTTGAATTGTTATCCTGGAATATCAATGGACTATCAAGAAAAATAGCCGACTCTGATTTTTATAAAATTATAAACCATGTCATTTTTTCTCTCAGAAACCTGGTTATATAGTAAAACAAACGTTAATTTAGATATTTCAAGGATAGTGTAGTGAACATATATATGGTAACAAATCTCAGAATACTAAATAAATTTCATGTAAAATAATATTTCAATTTCATGTAGTGAGCACTAAGGTGGATTGGTCACAAATGGTTTAGACGGGCTCTCTTCGATCAGTCGGTAGCGTGTCTGATTATCAATCCAGGGGTCATGAGTTTGATTACCCGCCAGTAGTCTACAACCTATTCTTCGTGATGACTGATAAACGACTATCAGTCTCATTGTCATTCGTCTCTCACCATTGTTTCAAACGAATTGTGGACGAGGCATCCCAAATACAACTCGTCCCAAGTTTCGAGACAACTTGTCCAATATCTAAAGACAAATGGTTCCATCAAAAGATAAGATCGTGATATTCCTCAATCACCATTGTGTTATCGCGTTAACGTCATTGTGACATCGCTCCACCATCGTGTCATCGTGTTATAGCGTCTTCGTCATCGTGACACTGCTCAATCATCATCGTGTTATCGTACTGTCGTGCCATCACCACCGTATTATCGTGGCATCGCGTGTGCGTGTTGACAAAGCGATAGCACGATGACCTTAAAGGAACACCGTAGAAATCACAGACTGTTTTTTTATACATTGCATGCCAATCAATGTTTTGATCAACCGAATCGATCATATATCAAAACATTGCATTTTGCATTAATCTTTTAAGTAGTTGCCCTTTTTTAATTGCAGTTTACATATTTTGAAATCATAATACTTCAGCAATTTTATACATAAATTTAGGGGAATGGCCTCGATTTGTAGTTGTAGAGACTTTTATTTGTATTCACTGATGTGCCTTCATTATATATTGATTTGTGCTCAGTACATACTGATGTGCACTCATGACACATTTATGTGCCTTCGTTATATACTGATGTGCGCTCAGTGCATACATATGTGCGCTCATGACACATTGATGTGCGTTCATTATATACTGAGCGCACATATTGTGCACTCATGACACATTGATGTGCGTTCATTATACTAGACATATAGTAAATGGTGAATACCTTCTGCCCCGGCTGGAAACGGAGATATACTTGTAAAAAAGAAGAAATGTTCTATTATTTAGCTATTTCTAACATGATATGCAATCCATGTTATCTTATATTACGTTATTTCATAAAATGACAAAAATTCTGTTTTCCCCATAGTATTCTTTTGTATAGTAACAATCCCCATACAAGGAAGGCGCCTCTACATCCACGTTCCTTGAGTTGTAGAATGTTCAATCCCCTGCTGATGTAAGGATACTTTATATCGTATCTGAAACAAATAACTGACTGGTTCTTGACACTTCATAATTTCAATTATTTTGGGGACCCTCCCAGCCACTTTATGGAAAAGCATTCTTCCTTATTTAACCAAATCTTATTGGCTGTTACTAGACAATGTTTCAAATCTCAAACCAAACTTATTACTGAACATATGGATAAAAAAAATAAGAATTAGCCATTTACAAAGTATTCCTTGTA
This sequence comes from Panopea generosa, assembly GCA_029582155.1. NCBI lineage: Eukaryota > Metazoa > Mollusca > Bivalvia > Adapedonta > Hiatellidae > Panopea > Panopea generosa. The sequence continues at coordinate 41,755,929 of CM055904.1, forward strand.
AATGCTTTTTTTAAATTGGGTTAAGCCATTTTCGGGTTATATATGGCATATCCAGTTTATTGGTGTAGGAAGACCTCAGAATGAATCTGAGTAGAATCACTGTCCTTTCGCAAGTAATTAGTAAACTTTCTCACATAAAAAAAATTGAGTGAGCGGGACTCGACCCTCATAACCTTTAGCAATGAAAGGTAAGTGATCTTGAAACAGCGCCTTAGACGACTCTGCTACGAAAGAACCTTGTTAAATGGCAGATCCATCATAAAATACTATATTCGAAATTAAGTCTACAATGTCATGCGAATGGTGTACTTATACCTTTAATCATCTTTTGTGTGCAATGTCGTACACCATAATATATATTTAACATGTGCAGCAGCTGTAACGAAATGAAGTCCTCAACAACAATTTTTTACAAGAACAGTGTTAAACATTAATTAACAGATGAACGTCAAGTACATGTACATGTATACTTATACAGATAAGTATTATGTACATAAATGACTGGTATGCGATGATCTGCTCCACTGTAGAAATTTACGTTTAAACTCTTAACTACTACTGACTGATTGTTAAATATAATCAGGGATGGAATATGACAAATATTTTCTGAATAATTCAGTTTGGCTTTGGGATAAAAGCATTTTTGAGAATTAATACTTATCCCTAAAATAAATATGTTAAAATTTAAAAGAGACATGTGGTTTTTTTTCAAAGGTAGTTTTTTTTTTTCATTTTAAAAAACACATACAATTATCAACATGAAAATCAACTCTATATTCTATTATATCTACTATCATACAGACGAATTATTTGAAATAGCTTTTGAATCAAACGTTTAAGCCGTAAAATTACAAAAAGCGATCTTGTAGAGTTACCTTAACTAAACATTTTCCTTTATTTTAATATAAAGTAAGTTGTTTTAATCGCTCGAGGTCGTTATCACGAAACACAGAAATAGATATGAAAACGTAACATATTGCGTTCTAATGTATATACTCATATACTGGTCTGTTGACGTTTTTTGATCGTTGATTTCAGCTGTTACAGAATAAAGTGTGCTTTTGGTCATTCCTTTATTTAAATGTTAAGTTAGCTATTTAATCGTTTCGATGTCGTTCTATACAAAAATAACACAGAAAAAGATATATTTAATTGCGTTTCTGAATTTCACATTTTTCTTTCTCTTTTCACACACTATTTTGAGACTGTAGTTTGGAAGTCAAACACTTTACACCGGTTTTTCAGCTTGTATTGCGAATGGGTCACATCTTTAAAAACATTTGTAATAACAAGACATACAGTAACTGCATTCAACATGACACAAAGGCTTTTACCTCAATCTTTTTAATTATGAGTCGTTTTGGGCATATTTATCTAACCTATGTATCACACACATTTACATAACGTCTGTGTGTTTGAATACTGAGCGTCATATTTAGTATACCATTGAGGGCCCGTAAATTTTGACCCCATTGAAAAATGACCCCACGACCCACTTTTCAACGGATGAGTGATCAATTTTTAACATTGAAAACTGACCCCGGCCGTTATTTTATGACCAACCCATACGTGAAAAATTTACCCTCGTTCAAAACTTATCACCAACGGTTTGGAACTGACCGAATAGTCGGCCGGACCAGATTGAAAACTGCTAGTATAAATTTGGATGTTCTCGTGGATGAAAAGAGTGCATTATAACCGGAAAATGTTGATATACGATATATATAAAAATGGCCGGTATGCTATAAATACGTTATTTTATTGATGATAACACCTGTGGTATCGGAATGGTTTTTGTTTGAATTGCTTATCGTTAGTGTGGTTGTTGTTTCACAAGTTAAGAATGCGATGCAGCATTCCTACATCTCTCTCTCTCTCTCTCTCTCTCTCTCTCTCTCTCTCTCTCTCTCTCTCTCTCTTTGTTACCCGGGCATCGGCGTCACACTTTCGATAAAAAATTGTCATGCAAGTTACTATCATGCCAATATCTCAGTAACTACCAACTGAAATGATTTGAAACTTTATCAAGTCTTCAAGGTTATCAAACAATCAAGTTAATTAAATCTTGGTATAATTTAACGCAATTATGACCATTAGTCGACTTAGAAATGCTGGTTAAAGCTTTCAGTTCATTTTGATATCATGCACATACCTCTGTAACCTTATAAGCGATTGATTTTAAACTACACTAACGCCCTCGTGTTATTAAACATAGTCTCCCAGCAATATCCTTTACCTCTGATGGTGATTTTGACTATTAAACCCACAATCTGCCTTTGTATATCTTTCATATTTAAACCTCATCTGACCCACGGAGAGGGTCGAATTTAATGTTGGGAGACCTTGTGGCCTAACCCAATTTCTGAATTATAAATAGAAATAAAATATTTTTTAACAACAAACATCTTGGTTAAACGTCTTTCTTCACTTAAAACGTTTAATAACTCAGAAACAGATATAGATCCCCTAAACTGAATAACACTCACTTGTGTGTGTGTGAAAAGTGGATGTGTGTAACAAATAATATAACTTGGTCAAGTCTTTAGTATGTATTGACAAAGCAGTGCGAACAGTCCAGCGTGCTGTCTTGCGGACGTGTTTTGTTTTTCTACCACTACCTTCCTACTTTCGATTCATTTTTTTTTTACATTTTTTGTAATATGCAAATATATTTTAACATTGTTGTTAAAGGGAATTTCTTTGTATTATATAATGATATGATTAAATTAAATGATTCTTGAGGCGTATCTTGGCTGAAAACGATATGTAGGCACAGTTGTAGGGCGTTCCAAAAGCATGCTCCCCTTCTCTTTTCCATCTAGACTGTCGTAGATGCGTTTTGACGTAAATTTTCTTTTGTGTTTAGGGGGCTGGATATTCTTAATATCAACCTTGAATTCACTGTTTTGTTACCAAATAAACTGATAACAAATGTGATGTTTTAAGGTTTGTTCACTTTAATAAAGGGAATATTTAAGTAACCTTCTGTTTCATGGTTTCAAGTGGCTACTATTTTCAAACAACACGTGTTGACTATTTATCACACAGATACGCATAAATTGACATAATTACTAGTATACATGTATATGTATGCATATATATTGATGATGATAATTTTATTTATCGCCGCCATCGGTATCCCATATGGGCGACACCTCCAGAAGAGTATTAGTAATTTTCGATTTTTGGAGGATAGTGCAGAGATACAGGAAACCCTTACGTACCGTTCCTGGTTCTTTTACATGCCCGATGTTAAGCATCGATACATGGGACGTCGATATTTGTTACAGTCCCATCCGAAAGACTGATACGTATTTTCAGTTGGAGGAGCACGTGATTTAACCTGCGATGCCTGAATTCACAGTCCAATGCCTTAACCACTGGATCACTAATCCACCCATACAGTACTAATAAGGAGTGTTCATATTTGCCGCAATGCGAAAAGTCACATTAGAAAATCTCTAGTTTTCTGCACTTGTATGACGCAAATACGGTGATTACACAATCAACATCTATGTCACGTTGTATAGGGTGATTCTGAAGTAATCAGATATAAAGTCTGCACTTCAAGATTAGCCTAATCTCGACATTACAGAACATTTCATGAACAGTCTGAACTATTCCATATCCGTACATAACGATTTTAGTTTGTTTGCAATCACGTCATCAATTACTTACATCAATTTTATCGTTGTTTGTCCTATCTACAATCAAATTAGTGATGAATATATACAGACATATCACAATGGACGACTTATTATGCTAATGTTTATAGATTTATAAAATACAAACCGAAAATCATAATATAAAGTCAATAGTCATATTACGAGTTGATATGTACTATCATGTCAGTTTCAAAAAGCTGCCAATGTGTATTCAAGATATTGGTGTTAAACACAGGTAAAACTGTGAAATGCAGTCCGTGTTACTGATTTGGACGCCATAAAATGTTTCTCAAATATCTGGAAAAAAAGGAGGAAATGCATGCTAGGAGCTAAATATTTTTCCTGAGATGGGGTGGTGGGGGTGAAGTTTGGGCATGCCCCATGACACCCTATTAAAGTTGGGATTGTGCCTCATGTAAAAACAATCTCTGGCTACGGCCCTGCATAGTATATAGATATGTTAATTAAACACATCATTATTTATATACTAATACTGCTCGACGAATACTATTTCACAAGATCTTGCTGAAATGATTTTGTTTAAAACCACTCTCACCAATATTGATTTAGAACTATATATTTGATATTGTAGACATCAGATTGCATACATTAAAAAATGTTTGTATTTGACGATGAGCTACGGTGCTCAAGTCTAAATAAAAATTCTGATCTGTTCTGTTTTGTACAATATTATATCGTCACCAAAATTATATGACAAACCTGGAGAGACATTAACAATTCTTATTTACTAGCTCTACATTAAACAGTCACATGTCTTACCAGCAATACGACCTAACATTCCTAAATGGCACACAGTCTATGGCTAATTATCCTGCTATCACATCTCCTTCAATTGACACCTTTGATCTTTGTATTTGTTTACAAATATATTTCTCTCTATTCTATATAACCCTCTTTCCAATGTATCAAGCTCTTGTAATCAGGTAATGTCATCTTTTTTTTTTGAGGCTCCTATATCATTAAGCAACTGAATTCAATTTTATATAAATCTTTTAATGAACAATGTAACTTTCAAAATAATAAATGTTGGGCCAAATGTATGGAATAAGTCTTAAATAACATAAGATTTGGAGACATATGACTAAATTTCAATCCAAATGTGATTTATTCTATCTTATTTAAACAAAAAATTAGAGACCAATACATGCAAACTTGGATTGCATCTGTTCAGACTTTGCTGAAACTTACAGACTATGTTGAAATTACAATATTACAATAAGTTGAAAGTAGATATTACATATGAAGACCACTAAGATTTTATTTCCAACGAAAAGAATCACAAAAACTTGACTTGTTAACGTCTTAGTGCCCATACTTTAGAAATAGAATCAGGCAGCTATACACATGTAGAAAAAGAGAATCGAATTTGTAAATTACGTTCCTTTAATGTTGTTGAATCGAAGTATCATTTTCTTGTATGTTGTCCCAAATATAGAACAACACGAACTATTTAAAATATGTATCATTTCCCACTATCAATAAATTTATAAATCTAGTTCCATCTACAAATAAAAGACTAGTTCGTGATACATCAAGATACATTTTTCTGAGACGTGTTTGCTCAGAAAAACTACCTTGAATTTAATGACTGCTTCTTAACTATATTCACTGAATTAAAATATTTAAAATGCAATGTCTAGATTTGATCTCTTGCGATGTTTGACTGTTTATGAGTACATAGGCAACTGTGTATTGTCGTTATGCCAATAAAACTGAACTTTATATTTTGTTTGCATTTATATCAGTTACGCCTGTGGACTATTAATACTTCCTTTCCCACCGAGGTGTCACTCAATGTGTGCCAATATCTGACTATATTTGCTTATCAATAATTGTCATCCAAATTTTATTCAGCATAAAGCAAAATTACAATGCTTCTAGACTACTTAGATGATTTATAATAATAAAGGTACACGGAACACACCGCCTTTATTAAATAAAAACTGAGATATCCAATTTCTGTATAGGAAGAACGATTTTCGGTCATGATGGCCAGGTTCCGTCTCCTTCGCCGGGTTATCGTCGTTACACTCATTTTAATGTGAATGTAATGAGTTGAATGTGTTAGACGGTGGGTCAGGATCTGTTGCGAAATTTATAGTTTACTCCCAACCATCCTTTCTCTTGTATCTGATTTTTTATTGCATTTTTAGTATCTATCTTTTTTTTTATTTCTCAGAAAAAAGATGTAGGCAGGTGCCTACAGTGCCTACAATAAACTACACTCCTGGGTTTGCATGGCTTTCGTCAGTTTGGAAAGGAATTTTTTGTTTTTTGTTATAATCACTAACTGCTATAGAAACCATTTATAGTCATAGCAACCGATCGTAACAAAGCCTACCAGGGCTTATGTTTAATTGTTGCAACATGCGACATCAGTCATGTGATGTTTCGCTTATATTTAACAAACCGTTAAAAAGGACCCATGTCTGATCAAAAGAAAACACTGATCAGTTTTCAATGACTATTTTGATCAGAATTTAATTTTGAAATGTGACCCGGTTCAATTTTCAACATTGAAAAACATTTCAACGGGGTCAAAATTTAATGTTACACAGGCATCCTTAAGCCATAGTTTGTCACTTGTTTTATTGTGATGCCAGATTGCAACCCTCTGTTACTGAGAGCTCTCACACGCTTTCATTGAAAGATGGCCTACCTGTCACATCTGAGGACAGGTTGTTGGTTCAAATTCAGTTGTATACAAACAACTCATTACAGTTTACCAGTGTCTTTTGGAAGGTTCTGTTCAGATTTATGTTACTTGTTTGCATATACATGAGACCTTCCGAAACTATTTAAATTTTATCATGTTCATTATTGTGGTTAAAATTCAGACCCCATGTCACACGAATGTTATCATTTTGTTTCAACTTTTACGGTCCAAAATCGGCTTAAACGCAGATAGCCATTTGAAACTTGTCTGAACATACATTATTTTAGACGCATTGGACGCTACATGTTTATCGTTTTAAAAATCATAAAGATAATGATTATAATAATACTCAAGATAATAATAATACTTATAATAATAATAATAATAATAATAATAATAATAATAATAATAATTAATAATAATAATAAAAATGATAATAATTATAATAATAATAATTATAATAATAAATGAATAATAATGAAATGATATAATAAAAGTAATAATGATTATAGTAGTAGATATGTTATCAGTAAAAATCAAGGCGATATGATTCAAGGAAAATAAATGGTGTATGCAGTAGACTTTTTATAGCAATACACATGAAGCATTCAATTGCGGATCTAATCTTTAAAAAACGAACGTAACCCCCGATACGACTACCAAAGTACACAGCCACCATATACGCAGCCAACAAAGGAGGCAGCAACCGAAGTACACAGCCACCAAAATACACAGCCACCAAAGAACGCAGCCACCAACTGACGCCGCCACCAAAGTACACGGTGAGAAAGAACGCAGTCATCAAAGGACGAAATCACCAAAGTATAAAGCCATAAAAAAACACAGTGCCCAAAGGAGGCAGCCACTGAATTACACAGCCACAAAAAGATATCGCGACCAAAGTACACGGCCACCAAAGGACACAGTCACCAATCATACAGCCACCAAAGACACATCTATCAAAGGACGTAGACACCAAAGGACGCAGCCACCCGAAAACACAGCTCCCAAAGGAGACAGCCACTTAATTACACAGCCATAAAAAGACGTATCGACCAAAGTACACGGCCACCAAACGACGTAGTCACCAAAGGAAACAGCCACCAAAGTATACAGCCACCAAAGAACGCAGCCACTAAAGGACGCAGCCACCAAAGTACAAGGCCAGCAAAGAATGCAGTCATCAAAAGACGCAATCACCAAAGAATTAAGCCACCAAAAATCACAGCTCCCAAAGGAGGCAGCCACTTAATTACACAGCCATAAAAAGACATAGCGACCAAAGTACACGGCCACAAAAGGACATAGTCACCAAAGGACGCAATCACCAAAAAATATAGCCACAAAAAACACAGCTCCCAAAGGAGGCAGCCACTAAATTACACAGCCACAAAAAGTCGTAACGACCAAAGTACACGACAACCAAAGGACGCAGTCACCAAAAGAAACAGTCACCAATCTCACAGCCACAAAAGGACACAGCTATCAAAGGACGCAGACACCAAAGGACGCAGTCATCAAAGTTCGTGGTCACCAAAGCACGCAGCCATCAATTGATGAAGCTACCAAATTATACAGACACTAAAGGACGCAGCCATCAAATAACTCAGCCATCAAAGAACGAAGCCACCAAAAGGACACAACTGCAAATGTACGCAGCCGTCAAAGAACACAGCCACTAAAGTACGCAGCCACCAAAGAACGCAACCACCAAAGGACGCAGCTACCAAAATATGCAGCCACCAAAGTGCACAACCACCAAAAGACGCAGCCAATAAAGTACACAGCCACCAAAGTACGCAGCCACCAAAGCACGCAGTCACCGTATGATGTAGTGACCAAATTATACTGCCACTAAAGGACGCAGCCACCAAAGGAAGCAGCCACCAAAGAACGCAGCCACCAAAGGACGCAGCCATCACGGGACGCAGCCAACAAAGTGCACAACTACCAAAGGACGCAGCCAACAAAGAACACAGTCACAAATGTACGCAGTCACCAGAAAAACCAGCTACCAAACGAGGCAACAACCAAAGTACACAGCCATTAAAGTACACAGCCAACAACGTTCACAGCCACCAAAGAACGCAGGCACCAAAGGACGCAGCCATCACGGTACGCAGCCACCAAGTGCACAACCTGTAAAGGACGCAGCCAACAAAATACATGCCACGAGTATACGCGGCCACCAAAAACACAGACAACAAAGGAGGCAGCAACCAAAGTACACAGCCCGAAAAGGACGCAGCCACCAAAGTACACGGCCACAAAAGAACGCAATCATCAAAAGATGCATTCACCAAAGTATAAAGCCATCAAAAAACACAGTGCCCAAAGGATGCAGCCACTGAATTACACAGCCACAAAAAGATATCGCGACCAAAGTACACGGCCACCAATGGACACAGTCACCAATCATACAGCCACCAAAGACACATCTATCAAAGGACACAGACACCAAAGGACGCAGCCATCAAAATATGTAGTTACCAAAGCACGCAGCCATCAATTGATGCAGCTACCAAATTATACATCCACTAAAGGACGCAGTCACCAAAGAACTCATCCACAAAGGAACAAAGCCAACAAAGGACACAGCCACTTTAAAACTAAGCCACCAAAGACTGCAGCCATCAAAGAACGCAGCCACCAAAGTGCATAATCACCAAAGGATGCAGCCATCAAAGTATACAGCCACTAAAGTATGCAGCCATCAAAGAATGCAGCCAACAAAGCACGCAGGCACCAAAGGACGCAGCCACCAAATGACACAGCCACCAAACTGCACAACCACCAAAGGACGCAACCACCAGAGGACACAGCCACCAAAGTGGTGCACAACCACCAAAGGACGTAACCAACAAAGTACACAGCCACCAAAGCACACAGCCACCGTATAATGCAGTGACCAAATTATACAGCAACTAAAGTATGCAGCCACCAAAGGAAGCATCCACAAAATAACGCAACCAACAAAGTGTGCAGCCATCAAATGACAAAGCCAATAAAGAATTCAGCAACCAAAGATCGCAGCCATAAAAAAACGAAGCCACCAAAGTGAACAACCACCAAATAACGCAGCATCAAATACACAGCCAACAGAGTATGCAGCCACCAAAGAACGCAGCCACCAAAGGACGCAGCCATCACGAGATGCATCCACTAAAGTGCACAACCACCAAAGGACGCAGCCAACAAAGTACACATCCACGAATGTACGCAGCCACCAAAAAACGCAGCCAACAAAGGAGGCAGCAACCAAAGTACACAGCCACAAATAGACGTAGCGACCAAAGTACAAGGCCACCAAATGACGTTGTCACCAAAGGACACAGTCATCAAAGGACACAGCCACCAAAGGATGCAGCAATCAAAGTACGTGGCCACCAAAGCACACAGCCATCAATTGATGCAGCTACCAAATTATACAGCCACTTACGGACGCAGCCTACAAAGGACGCAGCCACCAAAGAACGCAGCCACCAAAGGACGCAGCCACCACGGGACGCAGGCACAAAAGTGCATAACCATCAATAGACATAGCAAACAAAGAACACAGCCACTAAAAGTACGCAACCACCAAAGAATGCCGCTTACAAAGGACGCAGCCACAAAAAAAGACACAATCACCAAAGGACGAAACCACTAAAGAACTTAGCAGCAAATATCGCTGCCACCAAAGAATGCAGCCACCAAAGTGCACAACCACCAAACGACACAGCTATCAAAGTGCACAGCCACAAAAGTACACAACCACCAAAGGACGCTGCCAACATAGACGCAGCCACCAAAAGACGAAACTATCAAAGTACACGGCCACCACAGCAAGTAGCCATCAATTGATGAAGCTACTAAATTATACAACTGCCACTAAAAAAAACGCAGCCACCAAAGTGCAGTACAACCAAAAGACGCACCATCAATGTACACAGCTACTAAAGTAGCAGCCACCAAAGAACGCAGCCACCAAAGGACGCAGCCGCCACCAAAGTGCACAATCACCAAAGGACGCAGCCACTAAAGAACTCAGCAGCAAAGATCGCAGCCACCAAAGAATGCAGTCACCAAAGTGCACAACCACCATAGTTCACAGCCCCTAAAGTACACAGTCGCAAAAGGACGCTCCACCAAACTACACAGTTAACATACGAAGCCACCAAACAACGCAGCCACAAAGACGCAGCAACCAAAAGTTACAGCCACTAAGAAACGCAGTTACCAAAGGACGCCCCCACAAAAAAGACATAGTCATCAAAGGATACAGCCACCTAAGAACGCATGCAGCAAAAGACGTAGTCACCAAAGGTTAAAGCCAACAAAGGACACAGCCATCAAAGTACGCATCCGTGTAAAGACGCAGCGTCTAATGTACGCAGCCACCAAAAGACGCAGTCACCAAAGGACACAGCCACCAAAGTGCACAGCCACAAAAGTGCACAGCCAGTGCCTACGTAAGAACGCAGCCACCTAATGACGCAGCGTCCAACGTACACAGCCACCAAAAGACGCAGTCACCAAAGGGCACAGCAACCAAAGGACACAGCCACCAAAGTGCACAGCCAATGCCCAACAAAGAACGCAGCAATCAAAGTAAACATCCACCAAAAGATGCAGCCACCAAAGAACGCAGTCACCAAATGACGCAATTACTAAAGGACTTATCCACCAAAGAACGCAGCCACCAAAAGACACAGTCTCTAAAACACGCAGCCAAGAAAGTAGCAGCCACCAAAAAAATGCAGAAACAAAAGGGCGCAGCCACCAAAGGTCGCAACCACCAAAGGACGCAGCCATTAAAGAAAAAGCCACTAAAGAACGCAGCCACCAAAGGACGCAGACACCAAATAACGCAGACACCAAGGGATGCAGCCTCAAAAGTGCTCAGCCGCCAAAATACACAGTAGCAAAAAGACTCAGTCACCAAAGTTTACAGCTAACTTAGGATGCATTCACTAAAGAACGCAACCACCTAAGGACGCATCCACCAAAAAGCGCAATTACCAAAGTACCCAGTTACCAAAGTACGCAGCCACTAAAGTACACAGCCATCAAAGGAAGCAGCCACCAAAGTACACAGCCAACTAAAGACGCATTCACCGAAGAACACAGCCACCTAAGGATGCATCCACCAAAAGGCGCATTCACCAAAGTACCCAGCTACCAAAGTACGCAGTCAACAAAGTACACAGTAACCAAAGGAGGCAGCCACCAAAGTACACAACCACCAAATGACACAGCCACCAAACAACGCTGTCAGCAAAGGATGCAGTCACCTAAACACTTACCCACCAAAGGACGCAGCCGCCAAAAATGCAGCCACCAAAAGACACAGTCACCAAAAGACGCAGCCACCAAAAAACGTGGCCACAAAAGCACGCAGCCACCAAAGAACTCAGTCGGCAAAGGACTTATACAGCAAAGGACGCAGTCACAAAAAAAGACGCAGCCCCCAAACGACACAGCCAAAACGCAGCCACCAAAAGACGCAGCCACCAAAAAGACACCGTCATCAAAGGACGCAGCCATTAAAGAAAGCAGCTAGCAAAAGATGTAGTCACCAAAGCACAAAGCCACCAAAGGACACACCCATTAAAGGACGCAGCCAACTAATGACGCAGCGTTCACAGTATACATCTACCAAAAGAAGCAGTCACCAAAGGACACAGCCACCAAAGTGCACAGCCACCAAAGTACACAGGTAGTGCCCACCAAATAAAGCAGCAGCCATCAAAGTACACGTTCAACAAAAGACGCAGCACCCAATGTACGTTGCCACCAAATTATGCAGCCACCAAAGGACGCAGCATCAAAAGTACACAGCTACCAAAAGACGCAGCCACAAGTGCACAGCCACCAAGAGACGCAGCCATCAAAGTACACAGCCACCAAGGTACACAGCCACTGCTGAACGCAGCCACCAAATGACACAGCCACCAAAGAACACAGTCATCAAAGGACACAGACACCAAAGAACGCGGCCACCAAAGGACGCAGCCACCAAAAAGAAGCAGTCACCAATGGACGCAGCCACTGAAGTACGCAGTCACCAAAGGAGCATGAACACAATTGATATAAATAATAATTATAAAAAAAAAAATATGCAAAAGTGAGAACAATATACAGATAGGCAAATAGCTTAGTACATGTATGTTGGCATATCAACAGGAGGTGCCCATGCCATTCCAGAGTCCTAGTTAAACATGCACAAGATCTGTGCCAGATTGATACCGCATTTTCTTTCTGATGACTTGAAAGTGCATTGCGGCAAAATAGCAAGCATTCCGTTGAAAAGTTCTTAAAACATGACACACGAACTTTCGCAAATATTGTAACAAGGGACAAAACGTGGGTTCACTTTTTTCGAACTCCAGCAAAGAGTTATCATCAAAATATGGGCAAAAAGATATGGCAAAAGACCATACTTGAGAAACGAACCTTTTGTATACAAAACATGAACAAATTGGGCTCATCATTTTTGCAATTTAATTCTTTTTTTGGTCCCTTTTGGTCTCTTATCGATATTAAATCCCCTTGATATGCCCCAGACTCAACTGGTTCAACTGAGCATTGCTCCAGACCTCAAGACAAATACAATAGATGAGATAATATATTATTCCCCCATAGGGTTCCTATGTTAAACTCTTAATTTCGCTTCCTGGACGCCAATAGACCCTACCCCCTCCATTTGATCAAAGGAATCATTTTTAAAAAAAATAAGGGAAAATGGCTGAAATGTTCTTCAGAAGAATATTTTTAGATTAAAATTTCCCTATACTCAACTTCAACTACTACTACTACTACTACTACTACTACTACTACTATTACTACTACTACTACTACTACTTCTACTACTACTACTACTACTACTACTACTACTACTACTACTACTTCTACTACTACTACTACTACTACTATTACTACTACTACTACTACTACTACTACTACTACTACTTCTTCTACAACTACTACTAATACTAATACTACAACTACTACTACTACTACTACTACTACTACTACTACTACTACTACTACTTCTTCTACTACTACTAATAATACTAATACTACAACTACTACTACTACTACTACTACTACTACTACTACTACTTCTACTACTATTACTTCTACTACTACAACTACTACTACCACAACCACTTCCACTACTATTACTACTACTACTATTACTGCTACTGCTACTACTACTACTACTTGTGTTGTTCCACTTATACAATTATTACGTTAAACTTTATCAATTATTTCTACTTCAATTACTACTACTTCTAATACTACTCCAACTAATATTACTACTACAACAACTATTAATACTACTACTGCTGCTACCACTACAAAAACAACATCTACTTCTATTTCTACTTCTACTAATAGTAAGTGATTCTAATTCAGTGGTTTAAATCATTTAAATATCAACATAAACTGATATAAATGTTGGTTATTTAAATTTATACACAAAATTTGTTCAAATGTTCCCAGGAAACACAAACATAGCTGTTGGTAATTTACATTTATAAACACAATCTGATCAAATGTTCTCAAGAAACACAAACATAGCTGTTGGTTATTTACATTTATACACAAAATCTGATCTAATGTTCCCAGGAAACACAATCATAGCTGTTGGTAATTTACATTTATACACACAATCTGATTAAATGTTCTCAAGAAACACAAACATAGCTGTTGGTTATTTACATTTATACACACAATCTGATCCAATGTTCCCAGGAAACACAATCATAGCTGTTGGTAATTTACATTTATACACACAATCTGATTAAATGTTCTCAAGAAACACAATCATAGCTGTTGGTTATTTACATTTATACACACAATCTGATTAAATGTTCTCAAGAAACACAATCATAGCTGTTGGTTATTTACATTTATACACAAAGTCTGATCC
>CM055904.1:41775188-41796281 GCA_029582155.1 Panopea generosa
TAGCAGTATGTATTATTATGACGTCATACTAGAAGCACTCGTGACGGATAGCCCGACACACTGTACACAGGTAAAAATGCCATGCATGTTAAACGTACGTTAAACCTATGTTTAACGTATGTGTTAAAATATACGTTTACATAAAAATAGTTCCACGCTTGTTTAACATACATTTCTGGCCATACGTTTAACGTATGTCAAACATATGTTTAACGTATGTGCCAAAACATACGTTTACATATAAATAGTACCACGCGCGTTTAACATACGTTTCTGGCCATACATTTAACGTATGCTAAACATATGTTTAACGTACGTGCCAAAACATACGTTTACATATAAATAGTACCACGCGCGTTTAACGTACGTTTCTGGCCATACGTTTAATGTATATTAAACATATGTTTAACATACGGTCAAAACGTAAATTATTCATAGAAATAGTACCATGCATATTAAACATATGTTTAACACACGTTTAACATACGTGACAATACGTATGTTACTCATATAAATAGTACCACGCATAAGTTGTACGTTTAACATATGTTCCAATACGTACGTTTTTCATGAAAATAGTACCACGCACGTTTAACATACGTTTGAGTACAAATGTTTTTTTTTTAAATAGTACCACGTATGTTTAACATACGTTTAAATATGTATATTTTTCATGCAAATATAACTATGTATGTTTAACATAGGTTCTAACGTATGCTTTAAAAATATGTTAAACATATGAAAACTCATGTTTAACATTAGATCAATCGGTAACTTTGACAAACTTTAGAAGCTTGATGTAAGAATGCTTGAAGCGTTCATACTTATTTTGGTGAAAATCTCCCCAGCGGTTTCAGAGATGTCATTTATAGAAATTGTTGACAGACAGATGGACAAAAGTGATTAGAATTATAGCTCATTTAAAGCCTTTGGCAAGGTGAGCTTATAAGGCATAAAATGCCATAGAAACAAATTATGAAAAAGGTATGACACTAACTTAATATTTCAAAAATATTACAAATCTATACAATCTATTTGTACATCTATCTGATGTATTCATTTATTTTTTACTTCCTTATAATGTGTAAACTCCATTTAATTTCTCCATTATCATAGCAATATTAGTCGGGACAACAGCACATTTTCCGAAAAAATGTTCATGTGTATAACTGACATCTCATCAGCATGTTATTTTGAACTTTAGTGTATGATTTTGTCACTTGTTGTCTTCAGGTTTAAGGGATATAACTGTACCATCTATTTCCAGGTTTACTTTTCTTCCAACTAAGCTATATTATTCCATGTCTCACTTCTCAGCAATGTTCCATACCAGTTTGTCACTGGAAAATAAATAATTATGCATGTATACACATTACATATAATATATACAAGAAGCCCATGGGCTTTAACGGTCACCTGATTATCTAAAAACATTTGCATAAGTGTATTCAGTTGTAAGAAATAACTTTTTTGTCATAAATAAAGATTTAGTAAAGTAGGCCCCTACTCCCAGAGCCAAACCGTGAGACCCAGGGGCATGAAATTCACAAATTTTATAAAGGACTTGCAGTCGTCAATAATCATGTTCACAATTTGTTTCCGAGTGCTTCCTATAATAGTAAGAAGATTCTTAAAGTCTACCTTGAATTTGACTGTTTTGGCGCCACCTCTAAGACCTCATTGGGGTGGGGACAATGAAATACACATAGGTATTAACCGTCATGTCAGCAACAACAAATCACACCAAATACATTCACATAAGTGTATTCAGTCATAAGAAATAAGGCTTTTGTTATTTTCTCTTCTGTACCTATCATTATTTTCCATGAAAATATAAAAAAGAAAACTAAAATTATTATATGGAAATAAATTTCGCTTAAAATGTGCCTATATAAGCCTTGTTGTGGGGGAATTTTTGGTCGAAACATGCTGGTTCAAGACCTTGTCAAAGATCTTGTGGTGATATAACAGTTAAACTGCTGTGCAAGTTTTGTTAAGATTCAATGAAAAATGAAGGTGCTATCGTGTCTACAACAGTTTCCCTATGTAAAACAGTGACCCCTGCGGCAGCCTCAAATTTGACTCCACCAGACTTAGACAAATCTTTTAGTGAACATCCATTCAATGCTACATGTAAAATATGTAAGGTCTAAGCCTAAATGAAGGTGCTATCATGTCTAAAAGAAAAAGGTTAATGGACGACAGAAAATTTATCAGGACATAAGCCCTGTTGGCCTTTGACCAGTAGAAACCAGGGTTGTCAAAATGTTTCAAAGAATAAGTACTAAATTAAGTAGCAGTATCCAACTTGCGAGTGCCATCGGCAAGAAACAAGCGCTTATGGCACAAGTGGAGGTAAAGTACATGAGAGGTGGTCCAATTAGCCTCCATCATAGAAAATTTTTAAATTTAGATTGCAGGAGATGGCTTTTCAGCCATTCTGAGCTATATTCCAATCTTAAATTATGAATGAGTTTTCACTGTTTTTACATGAAAACATCAGCAAGGCCTGAAATATAACTTATGAAATAGGGCATACATAAAACAAGACATTTTGGCGATTTGAAACATATATGGGACATCATGTAGTAGATTGTAATCCCCCCCCCCCCCCCCCCCCCCCCCCCACACACACACAATAAACCCTGAGAACCCGATGAATGACTGACATCATGTGACAACAGACAAAACGTTCCATTTTAAAGTGTCAATCTAGCAAAAGGGACACATCTCAGACATTGATTATTTGATTTGACTAGTTAAAGATATCAGTTTGATATATCACTCAGTTAACTTACAGTCCTAGCAAAACATCATTCAAAATAGTGACTTCTACCAGTTCTTAAATTGAACAAATGATTAACAATAAATTAAATACCTATCAATCCAGATGATATGTATACCTGGATGTTTTGAATAAAATTGAGAGATTTAAGATGCAAATTTATTAATGAATTCAATACTGTTTTTCATTTATAATACCAGGATTATTTATCAATACGGTAATTTTCCCTACCTTTTTCAAAGACATTGTCATTGGTGAGGCACACCAGATTTTGGACCATTACAGCTAGATTACCAGGCCCATATAGAATTTGGGGGTCTTTTAAGATCTCTTCCTTTGTGAAACGCTTCCAGTTCTTGCGTTAGCTGTTAAAGCTGAAACAACAGATAATTTGTATACTACATGTATTAGCAAATTGTTCACTTTATATGACTGTTTACAGTTGATAATAACTTATTAGGCATTCAATCTAGAGAAAAGTTTATAAACTTTGATACAACATTTTAAGACAGTATGCCAGAAAAAAATCACAAAAATTAAATTGAGGCTAAATGAATATAGTAAAGCAGTGTTTTATCCAGCTCCAATTTTTGGGGGTCATTGATGACCCACTGACTAAAAATCTGGGGGTCATTTTCAAAATCTGGGGGTCATTATTGACTAGTTTTAAACTTAATCAACTTGAATAAATAGAGGTGAAAATGACATATTTTACTTCAACAGTTTTACTTCCTCTTTCACACAAATTTTAAAACCAAAATTCCAACTGAAATTAACAACTTCAAAACACTTTAACTTCCAAACAAATGTTTCACTTCTGGCCCAACAAGTCACAACACCTGAAACTAGTTGTCTTTTCCTTCCCAACGACAGATTTTATGATCATGGTCACCGGGTCATCAACTTTTCAAATGTTATGGCCTCAGCTCGATCACCATGGCCCTAACTGTTTATAATGAAAAGCACTAAAATCACTTACATCTTATATTTCAGCCGAGCTTCATGTTTACCATTACTAAGCATTATACTCTTTGGAAAACAAAACTTTTTTGTTTTCTTTTTCACTAAACGATTTCTCTTCTGGTTCACAGCTAGACTCATTTTAGAGTAATGTTACCTTAATATTATAACATTTTAATGGTAACTTAACAAAAATAAGTTTTTCAAAAAAAATATAATTTTCTATAAGTTTATTTTCTAATCTTTTTTCCATAACCTTTTAAACGTCCATTAAAGAAACATAAACGGCATAAAAACATAGTCTGGCCTATGTTTAAACTGGTATTAAAATGTTGCCCATGCGCGTCTCGATACCTTATAGAAATTAAAATAAAAAGGTTTTCAGATAGAGTAACGTAAAATTTTCATGATTTCCACATTTCATCTTTATATACAAATTACCTAAAACTGGGTATATATCAGTGCTATTGTTGCAGCATACGTTTGTTTTCACAGATGTTGTCTTCAAACTATAATATTGCTTTGCCGAAAATTATGTATGTGATCATAATCGTCTATGCGATTGCATAAATATAGCGTCAATAACCAATTTGAGCGTTTACATAACTTAGTAGAACTGCGTGACCAGGGTTTCCCTGAATCAGACGTGATCTGCCAAAACAGCTAGCATTGTAAAACTAACTCTGAAACCAGCTTGCTGAAACAAATATGCGTAATTTGAATTTCTGTGTTTTTTAAGGTTGCATCATAGTATATGCACTGAAAAAGTTTGTTTGCGTCAAATGAGATTCAATTGCGTCACAAACACAAGAAACGCGCTCTCGAGAAAATTTAATTTTATTTTAAAAATACCTATACATTCTTGTACTTACCTTGTTTTTCTTTAAAGGCGAGCGACTTCATCATAAAAAAAATCCCGTAAATGATCTTTGTTCAAATGTTCAGATTTTACAGTTTTACATATTTAGCTGCTTTACGGTTTATTTAAGCCACTGCCGACCTTTACCTTGAAAAATAACAGGAAACAGGAAACATCGAGGTTGATTGACAATTTTTAATCTGTGGAACCATATAGGCCTATCTCTGACAAAAGTAATTAAAGGATTCAAATAAACATTTTATTGCATAGTGTGTGTTAGTGAACCGATGTAAATACACGTTTGGTAGAGGTGAAAATGGGATAATGCAAAACCGAAAGTACAATCTTGTACAGAAGTCACAGGGCCATGATAATCAGGTAGATATTTACAATTTTGGTTGATTAATTATTTTTATGTATTGATTTATATGCAAAAGTTTATAGAAGTAGGTAATACTTGACATTTAGATAAATTCTTTAATTCATATGATCTTCATTTCACAAAAGGAAATAAAATATGCCATTATATTTGACAGCTTCACCATAAAACAGATTTAGTTAAATATATAAAATTAAGAATATTTTATTCTTTATTTCAGTTGTGAAGCTGTTTCAACAGTTACATTCGAGTATGCCAGCAATGTGAAGTATGAAGAGGAGGACTAATTAAATATTGGACATGATACAACACTCCATTACTTTGAAACTACATAGATGGTGTCTACTTGGATGATTATTATAGTGTGGCTATACTACAGAAGAAAAACAATATAATATTGGGAAAATATTTCTGGTTCCTTTTATATCTCGAGTCAGCTGTGATAATTTATCAGTTATACATGTAAATGAATTAAATCATTTGGATTAAACATATGTATGACACACATATGTTTACATATGGTTTTGTTAACATATATGAATAATATGCAACATGATTTTTTTTAAATTAGCCTCTGCCTGTTCTAGTGTTATTCCCTAAAACAGTATGTCCTAAGTGTGGCTGGAGATTTTAGCGCAATAATTATATAGGATTTTTAACATATTTTAATGCGTTTAACATATGTTGATGTAAACGTATGTTTTACTATGTTTTTGATTGTCAGACATGTATTCATGATTCTCGTACTTAAATTGTACACTGCCTCTGGCTCCGCTAGTGATATTTCCAAAAATAGTGAGTGCCATGTGCTGTGGAGCATTTTAGCGCAAAAAATTTATATATTCATTTAACGTATGTTAAACATATGAATTGAATCACGTATGACTAACGTACGTTTAAACATGCGTTTAACATATGTTTCTGTAAACGTATGTTTAACGTGCGTTTCTGATTATCATATGATTCTTTACATATGTTAAACGTATGTTTTGAAACGTATGTTAACCAAAACGCATGTTAAACATACGTTAAACGTATGTTTAACATATGTTGGACAAAACATATGTTAAACATACGTGGCATTTTTACCTGTGTAATATACATATAAAATACCACGACAAAACAGGACGAATAACATAGTTACTGATAGAAAGGAATACATACCCAACATATATTTATGTTTCCATTTTTACCACATTAATGCTTTACACGTATCACTGTTAAAAGAAGCACTGAGGACAGAAACTATGGCGCGTATTTGCCTTTACGCAAATTATTGATGTCGCTGCTGAAGAGTTATGATTGAGGGTTTTGTTGTCTACAGTATCAAGATAATCCTTTCAGGGGTCATAATGATGAAAACCGTAACTTTGTGATATTCTTGAATGACCGCTCTAAAAGGAATGAGATTCTAAAAATCTTGAACTAAACATGTAGGTAAGGATTTAAAATGAAGGTTTTTCTTTGCATCCGAGAAAGAATCGTCAAGAAACGAAACGAAACGTCTTTTAAGTCTTTACAGCCGACGAGGCGACATACACTTAGGTAATGTGGTAAGATATTCGCAGTCTGTGGAATCCGATGTTGATTCCTGTATAACGCCTGCTTTCAGTATTTTTGTAAATGTGCCTCTTCTTCATTAGCAAAGCTTACCGTGTCCTTCGCACTCGCACTTTCACTGGCTTAGCATCTCCTGTATCCAGCGTGTGTTCATTTTCAGTGAATTTGCCTAAATCAAACTCATCCTCCGCAAATACATCTTGATAATTTAGTAACAATTTGTTTAATATAACGTTCTATGTATTATTACTTTCATGTCGTCGTTTCCTTATATCATGTAATATGACATACCTGAAATAATGTTGCACTTTACCATTGTCACAGAGTTTGGTAACTCGCTGTTTCGCAAATGTGACTTTTGCAAATTTGAATTTGCCAAATGCATTGGTTTTGCGTTACGTTACGTCGAAACGCCGTAAAATTATTGAATACAAACCTGCAAATGGTAGATTGACAAATTCTTACTCAAACTCGATGACCTAAACGTTTCATAACGAGTGTCTGATAGTTTGTGATTTTTTATTTTACCCAAACCCCCCCCCCCCCCCCCCAAACCACAACCCCCCCCCCCCCCGCCCCCTCCCTAAAACACACCCACTGACTTCCATGTGGTATCACTATGGAAATGTTCGTGCTAGCCAGACTTAGCGAAATGACATCAATCCGCAAATAAATGAACGGTTTTGGTACATGCCTCATTTACATTATCGTCCAAAGACACATGCATAGGTAAGACATTATTTGGCTAGTAGAAAATACCACGTAACTTCTTACCGGCTTAGTTGATCTACTTTCTCGTTGCTGGAACGATGTCATCGGCAGAGGAAAGAGGTTAACATCTACTGACAGTCATGACATTCAATGTAAACCGAAATATTTTATTTTCGAACATATAAGCTGTTTCATTGGTGGCTGAGAAAGGACATCTAATCAATGATAGGCCTTCATTCAGATCACAATACAGCGAGGAAGCTTCGACAAAAGATATGTCCATTCCTGCCAACAGTGTCGACTAGAATCTGTGACCCTGTAGAGAAGAATCCGTGACATTTAAATCAACATCGACACAAACCTGTGAAACTTGAAGCTTTTTTCAAACGGAATTTTTCACATGGTATAAGTAAAAAGTCAATTAGTTATAACTCTTTTTTTTTAAACAAAATAACTTAAACAACAGTTATAAATGATATTTTGCACTGATTAATGTTTTAATTGACAATTTCATCTCTACTTTCGTTTTACATACATATTTAGCGAGGATTTATTAATTATTGTGTTTTAAACATTTACTAATTCACAATTGGTTGATTGGAACATTGAAAATGCTAATTAATATTAGGTGAAACTCGATCATGTAAAAAGTTTAAAACCTATAGCTGTATCCAGTAAATAATTGACTTTATACATCAGAATATGCCGTGTTTTCCCGCATCAGATCGACGTGAATCTGTAACAAACTGTCGACGCGAATCACTCTACGTTGTGACAGAGTTCCCTGACCGTGGTATCAGTTTATTACAGAGAACACGAACTGATGTTAAAGCATTAAACTACCGAGATAACGTGATTTACATAAAATAACGTGAAGATTGTCGAACTATAGCGCGAAACTATAATTGCTGTTCCACTTCAGCTGTTACATTTCCTTCGATGTGTGTTAAACTATGTACAACAATACGTGTATAGTGAAGGTGTTTAAACGGGTCACTGTTAAAGATAAACAGTTACGGTTATAGACATATTTTTATTACAAATCTTTGTATATATATATATATGTTTGTATTTTACAGTACACACGCAACACATTCAATATAATATGTATTAAAATATTATTACCATTATGAGCAAACGTAAGTTTACATATAAACAGTACATGTTGTACAATCGCTGTAAGTCATTGGTTTAAACCCAGCTGTTAAATTTTCGTGGGTAATATTTCCATTTGACAATTGTTTATTGCGTCCTTTGCCTTTTGTTCTGAAATTTTTATCAGTTTTAAATGCTTCATTAGGGTCAAAGTCCACCTTTTGAAGTTCACTTACATAAAAGGTGCCTTTAATTTCTTCTTTCTGCAAATCATATAATCTGTATACTGGGACAGTCCCTCTGTAGTAACGTTTTAAGATCCGAAACACTTCCCCGGAGTATATCTGGTCATATGCTCGAATAAACACGATCTTTAAGTACGTAATTCGCACATAAGGTAGACAGCCGCATTTCTTCATGGTTGTATTTTTTTACATTAACTGGAGTTGTTCTGATCGTTCTATCATATGTGTTGTTGAAACTGTCAGTGATAGCTTGTAGTAAACGGAGATAGCTGTAGTCATCTTTGTTCGGTTAAGTAACGGCTGATCTTAGATTGTATTTTCTGTATGGCTCTTTCTAATGTGGAAGCCTTAGTCTCATTTTGTGTGGGAAAATTTCTGACGTTATTCTTTTTCATGAAGTATTGCACATTGTTCGCACGGGATTCTTGGCCTGAAATATATTGTATATACATATGTATTATAAATGTTTATTTCGGAACAAATTTCAATACTTGTATTATTAAAAAAGTAAATATGATATCTGAACTACTGACGTATTACTGGACATTTTATTAAATATGTCTCTTTTTATGTTAATATACGTTCATATCGAAATATACACATCTTTATCTGTAATGAGTTTAGTCGATGATCGTTCTGACCTTGTGAAGATGTTTTGGAACACTTTTACCACATACTCCCGTTTTACTCTTTAAAGGTGTCAGCCACACATACTTTGAGAATGTATCGATCACAAGTAATATATACTTATAATCCTCGTTCTATTTCTCAAACTTGGCCATATCAATCGGATCTGCCATCTAAAGATCGTCATTTCACGCACTGAGTACATGGTTTCTTGTGAAACGCCTTCTTACTTGTTTACGAAGACTTTAACTTTCTTGATTTTGAAGAAACCTCAATATTCGGTGCATTCCAATGTAATAATTTTCCTTTACTTTCTACAATTTTGTATAATTTCTGAGGTCCAGCGAAACTGCAGGGTGTGAAGAATCAGTTATATTTTCTTCAAATAATTTCCAAAGGCGCCATAAGTATGTCTTATCTGGTCAACTATCACACATAAAATGAACAGGTAATGTCAAGTATTTCGCATGTATTTACTTTCTTCACCAGATTCTTCTTCACTCTCTTCACCACTATCTTCGGCATCTATTTCTTCGTTTTCAAATGCATTTTGGAACTCTTATATCTCCTGATATACTTCTTGATAGCAGAAGTTTGGTTTTTACCTTTGTCTAGTAAAGCTTTTACATCATTCAATACCTTCTTGTGCGTATAACGTATAATTGTTTAATAAAGTCTCATACTTTGAGAAAAACATTTTCTCATCATACGGTTTTGCATGCTCTTCTGTCATTTATCAAGAATCTTCCTCATTTTCGCCATCAGCCACTAACTGACTGAAAATTTTATCGAATTTGTCCTCATTAGATTTTTTAGCAATTTTCCACAAATGACAAAATCCTTTATTTTCTCTACTTCTTCATCGGCATTTACGCTGTCGTCAGTTTTTCAATTTTTTCTGCTTCTAAGATGGTGTATGATTGTTTTCTGGACACAAGCCTCTTTTAACATGTCCTCTGGACATCGTGAACAGAATTGAATAAACGTCCGCAATCGTAACAAGCGCTTTCATGTAACAAATCCACTTGTTGCGTATTTTCAAGAAGTTAGTCGATGTGTACACTACTGCGTCCGGAGCAATAATGACTTGATGCGAACTGATTCCCTCTTTATGGCTTTGTTTTCATTTTCATGATTTGATTGGTCCTTGTATGAACTTCAACCGAAATGGTCAAATCTGGATTTTATACGTTTTCATAAATATCTCTGCTTTGCCAGGATACATTTGTCTCGCTAGTGCCATGGCTGCTTGTTTGTTAATAAGATTGTTGTATAACACAAAGTAGCGACAATTTCTTCCCTGAGTCGGATCCTTGCTGGAAAAGAGATTCAGATTGATTGAAATGACTGATAACGATCTATTATGAGACCCTTCTGTAAATAATTCCGTGATACGCTTGTCCTTTCCACTTTAGACATCATGTCGTCCAATATTAGTAAATTGTTGAATATAGGGCTAAAGTAATCATCATCGTCTATGCCCTCGGGAATTCCCTGTACATATTCTACTTAAATCATTTTGTTTTATTGTTTAAATATATGATTCATCCTACGACATTGATCTGTTAACTAAAAGCTGAACTACAAGAGAGACAATTGAAATGCTTAAACATGTGTTGACTCGCTTTTTAAGCAATTAATTTACGCTAGAATTATTAATAATAAACTCATTTTCAGATAGACAACAGAAGAGATTGAACGTACATTTATTAACGCAAAGATTCAATCTACGATCAGACGAAAATTGAAACTCGTTAAACCATATCCCATACAAGGTACACGTTTTAAAATTGCGACGAGACCTAAATCTTAAACGATGCGCGTTATTTTATCTTCTTTTTATATTTGACAGTCAGAGTATCAAGATCGTTGAATGGTGATCAAGCAGATAAGATTGGTATATTTTACCCAAGTTAAACTACGATGATTTATGTGAGCACATCTTTATTTCATCTCACTAGTATATTTGTTAACCGCTACTTGTCTAATGTTGTCATCGCTCTAGTTACGCTCAAATAGTTAAACAAATTTTATCGTACAAAAGACGTTTATTTATTGACAAGGTTAAATGTCTTACATGCGCAAGAATGGTGGCCGAACAGAAGCTTTCAAACTAAACGAATAGTAAATACTGTGACGCAAATAAAATATTTCGATGTAACATCACTCTATATATTCATCAATAAGACTGGAAAGATATCAAATGACCATCCTACCACAGCTTTAAACACAAGATCAATACGAAGGTTTGATCAAATGCAAAGTCAATGCCGCTATCCCCACTTTACCTAGTAAATGTAATGGAAATATCATGTTCACACTGTGTCGTACCTGTGTGGATACTATCAAACAAGGTCACTGTAGACATTGTGACACTGAACGTGTTCTGATGGGTATTTAGGTGACAGATGAAGTTAGAATGGCTTTATCCAAAGGCTACGAGATAAAAAAGGTATATGAAATTTGGCAACTTTGAAGACGTGTCACAATATGACACAACCACAAAATCAGGGGTGGGGTGTTTACAGACTACGTTAATACCATCCTAAAGGTTAAGCAAGAGGCAAGTGGATTGTCTTTTAAGTGTACAAATGGAAAAACCAAACGCAAGGTGAAGACGCACTGCACTTTGCAGAGACGGACACATTTGTGATGAATATATAGAACAACTTGTGTGTTCGAGCGTAGCTTATGGTGAGTAACGAGTAACACAATATTTGCAAACATTTTAAACATTTTGGCAGTTTCAACACGTGCCTTCTTTCGGTCTTCAGTCAAAAAGTTGGGCCCCACTTTTTTTTCGCCTAATGTTCATATTTTTTCTCGAACGAAATAAACTGAAGATAGTAAAACGCCTGCTATGCATGCTATATCACGTATATTATATCGCGCATCATTTTCGAAATAATTTCTCTAATTTTATAAAATATTGTCTTTCCTCTACTGACGACCAGACTTTGCTGCACTTTTATAAGACACTCTCATCAGACCATAAACCCGTGTGACATCAAAAATAACTGAGATTAGTGCGAACTTTGAAATAAGTCCCAATTTCCTCATTGTTTGCTACTCATTTTACAACCTCTTTAACGTTACGGAAAAACATTTACAAACGTAAGAAACAGACCCGACACTGAAAATTATCCAAGCTCGCACCAGTTAGACAATTACATGACAATGCATATACGTGAAAGAGTAAACAAAAGGAAAATAGACAAGACATGACAATGCATGTAAGCAAGTGTCAAAACGACAAGATAGTACCAATACAACATTCAGCAGACAAGACATCACAAGACAACCACTGTGACAATACCAGGGATATTGCCATGTGCAGACACCAGAATAACACGAATTGTCCCAAGCTTAACAGGGATTTTAGTCATGCATCACTGACATTAAGGGCAATAATTATTTGGTAAATTATACAGCTTCAGATTTTTATTGGAAACAAGATATGGAAATGCAACAACATGGCCTCTAAAACATATGCAAGCTTTTTCATTTTCAATATAGCAAAATACGTAATCACAAGCGTTTAAAATATACAGTTTCTATTTCCACGGAAACAAATACGTAGTGTGGGCAGCAATTTTAATACCTGCATTCTGGAATATGTTAAAATATTCTGATCGGTACATTATATAACCATGTGGAGGAAAGCCTCAAATTTCGAAAGTTATTCAGATGCCTGTGAAAAATCCGTTAAATGAGTGACGAGTTTATGTCCCCCTCAAACATGTCCCAAATTACATTAGAACCAACTTGTTTACATCCGAATGGAAGTTCGGAGTTAGCCTCGAGAAAAGAAGAGAGTAGAGGTATGAAACACTGTATAAAGAAAACGAAACAGGACAAAAAGCAACCACAATCTTTCTCCCTTTCTTTCTCTATTCCTCTCTATCTTTTATTCATGTTTATCACATATCAACCCTTGTTTACTATGTAACTGAACCATTACGTATATTTTATAATACTCACGTGATAACAATGAACGTCTTTGATTGGATGCCGATTCACCCGACCTTTGTATTAATTCGGGTATTTATATACCTTCAGAATTTATTAAAAGCTCATCGAAGTTCCGAAACTTTTAATTTTAATTAATGTCAGTTTTTCTCTTCCAGATGATACAATACATGTTTATTTGATCACTGAGAAACATTGCAAACGAAAAAAATAAATATAAAGCACATTTTTAGTACATAATTAAGAACGGGTTTTGTTACAAATTAAAGTTCGTCTGTTTTTCGATAAACACCTTCGGCAATAAACGGGGAGGTACAAAGCTTGTTCGGAAACGCCTCGGTTGGTTTTACTTCAGAGAGAAACATAGTATTCGGAACTGTAGGTAATGCGGTTAGAAATTAATAACGCTGCGGTTCAACTTAGTTTTTAAGAACATCCCTTTTATTCCCCCCTCGGTGTATAAATGAACTGTAACTCATGAGCTAATTTATTGCACAGAAGCGAAGAATCGCTCATATGAAATTAAAGATAAATTACTTTTTTAATAACTGTACTAAACAAACAACCCTCTGTA
The DNA here is from genome assembly GCA_029582155.1 of Panopea generosa. Taxonomy (NCBI): domain Eukaryota; kingdom Metazoa; phylum Mollusca; class Bivalvia; order Adapedonta; family Hiatellidae; genus Panopea; species Panopea generosa. The sequence continues at coordinate 41,788,953 of CM055904.1, forward strand.
AGCTTCTCAACAGCAAACTACAGTTAAGTTTATGTTTACATAATCCAAGCTTCTTCATAGGCCATTTAAGTACAAGTCACCCAGCGCTTGACTATCAGTAATGGTCTTCCCCAGCGCTTGGCTACCAAGTAATGGTTTTCCCACAGCGCTTGGCTACCAGTAATGGTTTTCCCACAGCGCTTGGCTACCAGTAATGGTTTTTCCCACAGCGCTTGGCTCCAGTAATGGTTTTCCCACAGCGCTTGGCTACCAGTAATGGTTTTCCCACAGCGCTTGGCTACCAGTAATGTTTTCCACAGCGCTTGGCTACCAGTAATGGTTTTCCCACAGCGCTTGACTATCAGTAATGGTTTTCCCCTAGCGCTTGACTATCAGTAATGGTTTTCCCCTAGCGCTTGAATTCTTAAACAAAATTTTTAAAAAGTGTACTTTCCTCTAAATCATTATTTTTCTTTGCATATCTTTTCACATTTTAATGCCTAAAATGAAACATACTAAATATGATGACTTTAGATGATTAATACAACTTTTACTACTGAAATATATAAAAATAAGTGCCTTACACAGCTTAAAATGTGTTGATGGTGGTTACGTGCATTTACTCCTGCGCTTGCATCCTTTCCTGTGGAGAACCCTGCCTTAGAGGTCTCTCAATATGTGGATCGTGACGTACGAGCGCGTGCGATAGTATCAAGTGTATATACAAGGATGGATTCTGAGCAAGAGTTACCAGATCAAACAAGTGTTTGGTACTCATTGTTTCTCAGTGCGTATAAATAAAATATGCTTACTACGCTCGCTACACTTTTTATTGTAGACATCATATATTATTTTTTTTTAAAAAAAAGAAAACACAATATCGATCTTGTTAATAAACCCTCTAAACAGTTTTAATCCGCACACTACCGCTGCTGTTCGCTTATTTAAAATAAACTGGTACGTCACCTAAATATATAACTTCATTATGCCCAACTGTGAATTAAAAAAAACTTTAGAGAGTAAAGTTGTCATATTTTCTACCATGTTATGTTACGATGATCATAAAGTGATGTATCTCTATTTGCTGTATCTTCTTTGTCTACTCTTAGAATCTGGATAATGTGAGCATCAAAATGCATGTATTCATTTGTGTACTTCAAAACATGTGGCAGAGGTAAATCGGAAAGCAACCGAGTCATTACTGAATTACAAAAATGCAAACAAAAGTTAAAGCTCAGTCCGCTCGTTTCTTTATTTAATTTCTCTCTTTTAAAAAAAAACAGTCCTTAAGGGATCAACAGATCTACACATCTCGTTATAGTTATTCGACCTATGAAAGGGGGTTGCATATATGTCATTTTGTAAGGTACTAACAAGTTACAAATCTTCGGATTTCTAAAATCAAGTACGCATACAATTATTTATAGACGACCTTATTTCTAGAAAGTGACACGTTTTGCAGTAGAAAATCAAACCGATTTCTTCAAGTTACGTAAGTTTCTTTCAGGCATGCACAGTTTGATCATTTTGCAAACATAAAATGTATGTATTTAACCTGCTCAAGCGTAGTTGTGTTCATCACTGCGGGACACTTTTGTCAGCCATATTGAAATAAGGAACACGCTATTTGTATGTGTAAACCTATGGAACCATTTTACAAGGATATATATAAAAATACGTGCAGGTAATTACACATTTATTGTCATCTTGTTTTATATTTAAATAAGTGTATTTAACTATGTTTTACTGTTGATTAAATAGGATATTATTGTAAATTTCAGCATTGTTGAATGCAAATGAGATACGGTAACTGCATTTTGACAATGACAATGACTATAGTTTATTCAAGTAATTTAGGCCACCGGCCCATAATATAAAAACACATAATATTATAATAATACCACACTGTGCCAAAAGGATAAAGGCAATATCAGGAATAAAAAAAGAAAACACATATGAATTATCAAACACAGAGTGTCTACAATGTTAAATCGTCTTTACAAGTGTTAATTTAATCTTATAACGGTGTAGCATAGTCATCTTTCAGTTTGTTTCAGTATGGACTTGAAAAAAGAGTTTCCATTTATTGAACATTTCTAGTACACATTTGCAGAGTTTAATCAACAAATTATCGTTTTGTGTACTCATTAATTTATAGAATAAATTTAATCCATAATGGTTACCATTCAAAATTCTGAAAGATACTGATTTCTCAAATCATCATTATATGCACATTTCATTTTTACATGAATTTCGTCCTCTATTTCTCCAGAGTTACATAAAAAGCATAATCTTTGTTCGTATGGTATATTGGTGTGTCTTCCGGTTTCAACTAAAGGTGAATGAGATGAACATCGTAGTTTAGAGAATGCTATTTTGAATTTTAATGGAATTTTCGAAGTGAGATACCTTTCTACATCTTGATTAGTTTTAAAATACTTAAAATATCTAGCATTGCTCGATTGATATAAATCAACATGCCAGTTTTGTAAGGAACAGTCCAATAAACGCTGTTTAAAACTGAGTATAAAGGCTTTTTCATCGCCTACATTTTCCAATATCCAGACATATCCAAATCCGTATCTGAAAAGTAATGATTTAACATGTGTTGCACATGTAACCCGTCCTACATCATCTAAATTACGAAGCATGATATAGCATTGTTTGGGTTATTTACTATTATCCATATGGATAAGACGCAACCAATATTTGACGCATTTACAATAACATGTAATATATGAAGGACTCTACCACATTTACCGAGCGAAACGGCATGGAAACAAGTCTTGAATAATTTTAAATAGCTTGTACAAAACTGGTTTTGAATAATTTCAATTTGAGTTGCATATTCATATCCCCAAAGTTCAGATCCATATGTTAATATCTGCATAACCATAGCATCAAACAATTTAAAAAAATTCAAAATGGTCGAAAAATCCAACATTTCTTTGAAGTTTATATATTGATATCATAGATTTTTTTACTTTGACTTGCAAGCATTTCTTTTGCTTCAGTCCATATTAGATTCGAAGTAACATATTATCCCATATATTTATACAGTGACACTGTTTCTATCATTTTGCCTTCAAATACCCAATGTTCATGCAATCCTCCATTTCTAAACACTATTTGTTTTGTTTTCTTTTTTGCATACCGGTTCTATTGCAAAAGTTAGAAATTTCATTGATTTGTGATTGCAATTGTCTAACAGTGTCACTGCAATTTGCCAGGTCATCTGCATATAGTATTGCAAATATATCATCCACTTCTTCTTAAATATGTATACCATTTGTACATGTTTGTTTTAACTCATCAACAAGATCATTTATAAAAAGATTGAATAAAATCGTGCTCAATTTACAGCCTTGTAGGCAACCAATATTGCATTTGAAGATATTAGTATAATCATCATGACCAGTGCTTACGCAAGAAGACAAATAATCATACATAGCAATAAGTATGGCCAAATATTTTTCACCAACACCTTTTCTTATAAGACTATTAAATAGTGTTACTGCATTTTGATATAGGTAAAGTAGGTAAATCGTACCTGGCGAACAAAGTATGCAATTAAACCTGCAAACCCCAAATCTGTAATAGCATATTAACCGAATACGCTATTGTGAAACTACGTCATTCAATTTACAGCTAGACTCGTGTAAAACAGGTAACACATATTGATTTTATTGTATTATGTAATAGATAATAAATGTGCTGTCATCCCTAATACGGTAGATTTTATCTCAAAATAGAATGACGCTAGTTTCAAAATAGCATATTCGGTTATACCTGTTTATGTTTACAACGGTTCTCAGGTAAATAAAAATCACCTGTATATATAGGTTTTGATATGTATGTATTGTTATTGATTGAATGTATTGTTTGTATTGTAGATCAAATAAGATCGGAGTGGTTGATCAGATTTGATAAATAGATGAAGATAACCCTTGACTTTATTAAAATTGTCACCCACGCCTACCACTGACATATCTGGTTGAGTTAACACCGGCGACACATAGTTTATGAATTTTAACAAACATATAAACTTCGCGCTGAACCATTTTCGTACCACCTAAATAAGAGCAAATTGAGTACTTGAATTCTGGTTCAGAGGAGAAAGCTTCATTGCGTTACACTGCGTTACGGAAAAGTTATAAAATATCAAATAGTTCTGACGAGAACAAATCCCACTGTTTATGCCGTGAGACACAGGTCAGTTCGTAAGCGCTACCTAGTCGTACATGTAACACATGATAGCAGCTGATGGATCCCTACACCCATATATTTTATTATATTTGTTTAGCCCTGTTTAACCCCCGGTAACTATTCGAGTCCTCCAATTGTCTTCCATTACTACTTTATTTTAAATATATGTTTTGTATAATTAACATGCAAAACACCCACACACATCATACCAATATTCTCTCACCCCCCCCCCCCCCCACCCCACCACCACCACCTCCCCCCCCCCTCCCCCCCCCCCCACACACACATATACACTCACTCACACACAGTTGTTATTTTATTGAATAAACATGCAAAACACAACCCAAATATCATACACACGTTCAGCCCAACACTCACACTCACACACAGTTGTTATTTTATTGAATATAAATGCAAAAAACACTATACATCATACACAAGTACAGCCTCTCACATACACTCACACACACAGTACTGTTGTAATTTTATTGATTACATGTACAAAACACCACAACACATCATATACACGTACACCCCAACACTCACACTCACACACACAGTTGATATATTATTGAATACCATGCAAAAGGCCACCACAAATCACGTACAGTCCAACAGTAACACTCACACACTGAGTTGTTATTTTATTGAATAAACATGCAAAACACCCCAAACATCATACAAACATACAGCCCTTCACAGTTACCCCCACACAAAGTTGTTATTTTAATGAATGAACATACAAAACACCCCCATTTATCATACACACGTACAGCCCAACACTCACACTCCGACACACAGGTATTATTTTATTGAATAAACATGCAAAACACCCTACACATCATAAAACCGTACAGCCCCTCACATTCACCCACAAAAACAGTTGTTATTTTAATGAATGAACATGCAAAACACCCACACATATCATACACACTTACAGCCCAACTCTCACACTCACACACTAGGTTGTTATTTTGTTGAATAAACATGCAAAACACCACCACATATCATACGCACGTACAGCCCAACACTAACACTCACACACACATTTGTTGTTTTTTTCTTATTGAATAAACATGCAACACACCCTACATATCATACAAACGTACAGCCCCTCACATACACCCACACACACAGTCATATTTTATTGAAAAACATGCAAAACACCCCACACATCATACACACGTACAGCCCAACTCTCACACACACAGACACAGTTGTTGTTTTTGTTGAAAAAACATGCAACACACCCACACATCATACACACGAACAGCCCCTCATATACAACCACACACATAGTTGTAATTTTATTGAATAAACATGCAAAGCACCGCACACATTATACACACGTACATCCCAACACTCACAAACACACACACACACACACACACACACACACACACACACAGAGAGAGTTGTAATTTCATTGAATAAACATGCAAAACACCCCACACATCATACACACGTACAGCCTCTCACATACACTCACACACACAGTACTGTTGTAATTTTATTGATTACATGAACAAAACACCACAACACATCATACACACGTTCACTCCAACACTCACACACAAACAATTGTTCTTTTACTGAATAACATGCAAAACGCCACCACACATCACGTACAGCCCAACACTAGCACTCACACACACAGTTGTTATTTTATTGAATAAACATGCAAAACACCCCAAACATCATACACACGTACAGCCTAACACTCACACTCACACACACAGTTGTTATTTTATTGAATAAACATGTAAAACATCCCACACATCATACACACGTACAGCCCCTCATATACACCCAGACATACAGTTGTTATTTTAATGAATGAACATGCAAAACAACCCCACATATCATACACACGTACAGCCCAACACTCACACTCACACACACAGTTGTTATTTTATGGAAAAATTGCAAAACACCCCTCACATCATACACACGTACAGTCCCTCACATACACCACACACACAGTTGTTATTTAAATGACTGAACATGCAAAACACCTCACACATCATACACATGTACAGCCCCTCACATACAGCCACACACCAGTTGTTATTTTAATGAATGAACATGCAAAACACCCCCATATCATACACATGTACAGTCCCTCACATACACCAACACACACAGTTGTTATTTAAATGACTGAACATGCAAAACAACCCACACATCATGCACATGTTCAGCCCAACTATCACATTCACACACACACAGTTATTCTTTTTAATACACATGCAAGACACCCCGCACATCATACATACGAACAGCCCCTCATATACACCTACACACACAGTTGTTATTTTAATGAATGAACATGCAAACACCCCCACATATCATACACATGTACAGCCCCTCACATACAGCCACACACACAGTTGTTATTTTAATGAATGAACATGCTAAACACCCCCACATAGCATACACACGTACAGCCCAACTCTCACACTCACACACACACAGTTATTCTTTTATTGAATAAACATGCAAAACACCCCACACATCATACACATGTACAGCCCCTCACATACACTCACACACACAGTTGTTATTTAAATGAATGAACATGCAAAACACCCCCACATATCATACACACGTACAGCCCAACTCTCACACTCACACACACACAGTTATTCTTTTATTGAATGAAATGCAACACACCCCGCACATCATACACACGAACAGACCCTCATCTACACACACACACAGTTGTAATTTTATTGAATAAACATGCAAAACGCCCCACATATCATACACACGTATAGCCTAACACTCACACTCACAAACTCACTGTTCTTTTTTATGTTTCCAGATTTTTTTCGACCATGTTGAGAAAACTGACAAAACCCTTATTCGCCAAGAGTACATGGATAATACTACTTGCCGGATTTCTATTATACGTGTCTTTATCCTGTTTGTCTAAAGTCACTAAAAAACAGAAAACAGCCGACCCTGAAACAGGTATCCATACTCCACATACTTAACCTAATAACTAACATGTTTGCAATATCGTCATTTAAACACACCATAGTAGATTGTTTATCACATGCCAGCGTCCCAAATTTCAATAGATTTAAACATCCGTTAGCCGAAAGTATTTAGTGTCAAATGTAAAATAAAATATGCACATTT